>CM046888.1:20489679-20552100 GCA_025688845.1 Cucumis hystrix
TGATACGTGCATCCTTCGGGAGCACTAGACCGATATGTGCATCCTTCTGGAGCACTAGACTGATACGAGCATCCTTCTGGAGCACTAGACTAATATGTGCATCCTTCGGGAGCACTAGACTGATATGTGCATCCTTCGGGAGCACTAGACTAATATGTGTATCCTACGGGATCACAAGACTGTGATTGTGCAGGGTACCCCATAGGAAATTAATAATTTATTTTCCCCTAACGGGACCAGTAGTGGGTCTCTTACTGAGTATATTAATACTCACCCTTTTTATGTTTAACTTTTCACGCAAAGGTAACACGAGGGGCAGACCGTCGAGGGACAAGAAGGACTCGTGAATTGCCATAGGGGACTGTCTTTAAACTGCTTCCGCTGACGGTTTGAAAATATTTTGATTTAACTAAGTCTACAAATAGTTAAATTTTTTGTAAACAACATTTGAAATTTTGTATTTTGGAAATAGGGCCCAATTAAAATTTCCCTTCGTTTTCTTACGGTTTCAAATGAATCTTGCTATGTCTTTTGTCAACAAACGGTTTTGAGTAAACGTAACGACTTAGACAAGGTCGAAAAGTCTGGGTCGTCACAGATATTAAAAGATATTTTTTAAATAAAGTTATTTTTTTAAATGATAAATATACTAATTAAAGAAGAAAATTTAAACAACGATTATTATAAGAAAAAAATAAAAATCTTAGTCATTATTATTTTTTTAAAGAATTTTAAAAAGAATGTAGGATAAATTAGGTGGCTATAAACCAACCACAAGGATACACTGAAAAAGGTAAAGAAGACTAGGTATGTTATCTTAAAAAACCTATGATCTAAAACAATCACCAAAGTGTTGGTATAAAACGTTTGGTGATTTCATCTCTAAACTTCGTTTTAATAAAGTTCCTATGATAGTTGTGTATTTATAAATTCAAATTCCTATTCTTCTAAGGTTTACCTACTTTTGTATGTATTATGCTACTTGTAGAAAAATCTAAAATTGATATTAAAAGAGTAAAGACAGCCTTGAAGGAAGAATTTGATATGAAGGAACTTGGAGAATCTAAGAGAATTCTAGGCATTGACATCACAAGAGAAATAAAAAAGAGGATTTTAACAATAGACCAAAGTAACTACTGCTATAAAGTACTTAAAAGGTTTAACATGTTAGTTGCTAAGCAAGTAGTAATTCCTCTTGCACAACACTTCAAACTATCAACTGCTAACTATCCAAACCCATAAGATGCCAACCATGTTAAGTACATGACAAACATCCCCTACTCACAAGTGATAGGGAGTATAATGTACCTAATGATTTCTACTAAGCTTGATCTATCTTATTCATCTAGTTTAATTAGAAGGTACATGGCTAACCCAAGGAAAAGCCTGAAGGGATAAAAGCCTATGGTAGCAGAAGATTCTATAGAATCATTTCTCAAATTAATTTGGGAATCCCAAAATACAAGTACATTGGCAAAAATTATTAAGAAAGTAGTTTTCTTATGAAGACTTAAATGCTAAGCATGCTTTCTAATTATAGATTAGAGAAAGAAAAACTTACTTGTTTACGTCTCTGAATCTACAAAGTAATTTCCAAATTGAGACACCACCCGTCGAAGACCTTTCTATCTTCTTGGATGAGATTGGTTTGTGGGAATCAATTGGTATGGGAAAAAATGTTTAGAAAGAAACTATTTTCTTTTTACAGAGAGCAAAAACATTGGTTTTTTTTTTCTTGATTAATTTATTGATTAAAGAAAATTATTTTCTTCTAGATATTTATAACTCTCTTTCCTTCTTGGAGTAGGAAAAGAAGTAGAAAAGAATCATGAGATTCTATTAATTTAAAAAATATTAAATTAATAAAATTTTTAGATCTACTAATTAATTAGCCATTAATCAATTAGTTAATAATTAATTGGATCATATTTAATTAATATTTCATTTAAATCTTATTTAATGAATATCTCTCCAATATCTTATAGTTTTATATTAATTAAGTTAAATTAAATTAAATTAAACTAAACTTTTAATTAATAGCTAAATTAAATTTCTTATATTTAACTTAAATTGAATTTGAATCATATTCAAATATAAGTTTCTTTCATAACCAATAATTTTAATATGAATCCAATCACATTAAATTAATATTTGAACTCATTCAAATATTTTATCTTTCATAAATTAATTTTGAATCATATCTAAAATTAAATTTATATAATAAAGTTTGATAAACTTTGTATTATAATATATCACTATATATTAAACTAAATCCCAAAGTAATTTTGATCATTTCAAATTACAACCAATATAAATAAACCTTATTACCCTTTAAAAGTTAGGAAGAGGACCGGATCTACAGATCAGAAGCTGCAAGGATTTGAGATTAATTGATTAAACTCATTAACCATATTAATTAATATTCGTTAACTGTGTGTACACTCCACTAAAGACTCACAGCTGAACTCTTCTCACTGTAGATATATTTTTGTGTCCACGGATATAGACCAATAACAGTAAGTTAGTCATTCACGAGTGTTTGTAACACTAGCTGGGTCAAATTACCATTTTAGCCCTGGGTTACTTCTAAGCCTTAAATACGAGTGCTCCTCTATTGAACAACCTATTTATGGTCCTACCAATAAACAGAAACCCCTCTCCTGCCATAGAGAGGGTGGGGCCCTTTGTTCAAGTCCTCGAGACACCATTTAAAGAAACACTCATCTACTTACCCAAAGTAGGGAATGAGTGAATTTCATCTTGTGTAATTATGTTCCTAGCTCCCCACTCGGTCTTGTCTCCAAAATGATAAGCTTATTGAGTCGGCGATCTAGCCACTCTCACCCGTGCAAATCAAAGGACAATCTCTCACGAACATGAGTTCATAATATACTTGGGATTAAAACTAAATTACCTAGGTCATCCTAATGAAATAGAAACCTAACTAGTTAAAGGAGTTACATCTAGTGGTTAGTACTTCGCGGTCCGGTCTTATGCAAACTCATTGCATAGGATACCCTCACTCGCATGTCAACTACACGAACGCATTGGATCATTGCATTTGTATCAAATACAAAGTGAGCCGTATCCATAGTGTTACTAAGATAAGGTACCCAGCCTTATCTCTATATTATAGACCCTTTAAGTTGATCTTGTACATTGACCCCTGTATGTCTCTAGATACTGTTCAATACTCATTAAACAGCTTATGATGTTAGTTTATTGGATTTGGGTTATTAAGACAAAACTAATAATATAATCAATAACAATTATTATAATAATAACACTTTATTAACAACTGTCAATGGATTATATTTATAATTTATGAGTTTTAGGACATAAATTCCAATAAAGACATTGGGAAGCAGTTAAATAGGTCCTTAGGTACCTAAAGGGATGAATGCTCAATTGATCTATAAAATATGTCCTAAAGAATTGTTTGAGCTTTATGGTTTTGTAAATTTTGACTATATAGGAGATTTGAAAAAGAGAAGGTCACTAACAGGATATTGTTTCCTAATTGGAGGTAATCTACTAAGGTGGAAAGCTTCACTACAACCTGTGATGGCCCTACCATCTACTGAAGTTGAATATATAACTCTTTCAGAAGCTATTAAGGAAGTTATTTGACTAAAGGGACTCTTGAAGGACTTTGGCTTATCACAAAAATCTGTAAAGATCTACTGTGATAACCAAAGCACCATTCATTTGTCCAAGAACCAATAGTATCATAGTAGAACTATGCATATCGATATTAAATTCTATTTTATTATAGAACAAATCGAAAAACAAGAAGTGGAAGTGCTCAAAGTTCATACCAGTGAAAATGGAGCTGATATGTTAACGAAGGTAGTCTCTCAAACAAAGTTTCTCAAATGTCTTCGAACAATCGGGTTCTTAGAACCATAGAAGGAGTGACTGCATCAAAAGCTTGGGGGTCAAGACACGCACAAAAATTTGCACATTAAATCTTTTAAGGTGGAGATTTGTGGAAATCTTAACTAAATAAGTTTATCCTTTTTTGTAAAATAAATCTAGCTGAAATTTGTTAGTTACAACTTCTTTTAGCTTCTTCTTTAACTAAAGATTTAACTAGAGTCTTAGGGTAGATCTATAAATACCTTGTATCATTTGAAACAACATATACTGAAATACAATCTTGCTCCCAAAGTACAGTGGACGTAGATATCTTACTGAACCACTTTAAAAATTCCTTTGTGCATCTTCTCCTTCTTCATCATCTCACCATCTTCTACAAATAAAGTCATCAATAAAATCCATAAAAGCAATGCATAAAAGAAAGGAAAAGAAGAAAGAAAACTGGATTCTTTGTAATCAATATACCGTAGAAAGTGAAAAGAAAGAGAAAGGTAATGTAATGACCAAACTCTTTATATAAATAAAAACTTTCTATTTAAAATAAAAGAAAATACTAAGTTTTAAAAGAATCCTTCAAATATTAATTCATAAAATATAAATAAAGTATGTAAAGAAAATAATAATTAAACCATTATGTAAAATACTAGTTCGTGCCTCTTTAAAATAAAAAGAAATATCTAATTATAAACATGAATTCTGAAATAAATTTTTGAAAATTAAATACTGAAAACATAAGTAAAATGCGGTAGAAGACTTAAACGGCTCCCTATGGCGAATTACCGTCACTTCTTGTCATTTGCCAGCTTGTCTCTACCTCTACCTTTTCCTGTAAAACTCAAACATAGAGAAAGGGTGAGTATAATTTATACTCAGTAAGGGACCCACTATTAGCCCCGCTAGGTGCCTATTAAATTCTTGTTAGAGTCCTATAAGAAGGTACCGTCTAACTATTGTGCTCCTGAAGACACGCTATCCAGTGATCTCCTAGGGACACAACTAGGCTCTTAGTGACCCCGAAGGAAACACCCTAAACGAGAGGGCTGTAAGTGATCTCGTCGAATCACACATAAAACTGGCCACAGGCATAAATAGGTGGTGATCCTATGGGACACTCATATGGTATGACTCTAACAAGAAATCTAATAGAACATCATAGCCTATATAAATATATCATAACATAATTGTTGTTGCTTAGTCAAACATAACTCAATCATATCCTGTTTAATCATAGCATGCCTTAATTACAATGTATCACGGTCATAACTGACCGTCTCAGTCATACATGTCTCTCTTAACTACATTAATACATGATGCAGAATATGCATACAGGTTTAAGGTGGGGATCCAATAGGAAAATCCCTTACCTAGACATTTGCTAAAAATAATAATTCCCTGGTTAACAGTCAAATCCTCCCAATACTCAGTCTTAAACATGAACAACATTAAAGTTAATAATTTTGTCCACTATCACCCTATTATTTAATTAGGCAACCAAACTTATCCAAACTTACCCCAAGATTAAGGTTGAATCCAACACAACCCTAAATGGAAAAAATCACAGTCTCAATTCCTCTTATTACACTTGAACCCTCAAGCAAATGTAAATAAACTTAATCAAATTGTGAAAATATTTCAAACCAATAATTATTAATTGTGATGGGTATACCTAAACCCATAAAAACTTACCAAAATGTAAGAAATTTGCTCAACTTGGCTCACTGGAAGGAAGTGGCTTGGGAACAGCTCGAGAAGGAAGAGTCGGCTCGGATTAAGAGGGGTCAGCTTGGAGGCAGCTCGGGTGAAGCACGCGGCTGGAAAGATGAAGCTGCTCGGATTTAGCTTGAAGGAACAAGGACGCGCGACTCACACACGGAGAAGGACAACTCATGAACAAATCAGCTTGCAAAGACGTAGTCGTGCGACTCGGACTTGGAACGCGGTTGGCTTCGTCTTTGCATGAACGAAGAACAAACGTTGACGGATAGTGCTCATGGGTGGAGAGAGTTAACCGGCGGCGCTAGGGTGAACAGAGAAGAAGGCGCGACTGAGAGGGGCTAGAAGAAGGCGCGACTGAGAGGGGCTCGAATCGTTCTGGTCTTTGTGGTGAATGACGGCTACCGAAGACAGAGAAGATCAGATGGACAGGGACGTGGAGACGCCGCCAGTGGAGAGATCAACGGTGCACAGTGGGTGAAGGTGGTGGCGTGCAGCTAGGGTTTATGTGGTGAAGGTAGGGTGAATAGTGAATTTTCTTCTTTGCACGCTTCATGAGGTGACCTTATTTAATAAAAATAATAACATAAATATCATTATTTCCTTTCCCTTTTCCAAGATAAATTGTAATATTATTATTATTATTATTATCTTTTTCCTTTTCTTTTTCCAAGTAAAACAATAACTCCTTCTTTCTCCTCATTTAATAACCCATTCCATCACCTTTAAACTTTCTCTTATTCAAAAAATATAATACATTTTCTTTAATAATTATATTATCCCATAATATAATTATTCTTATTTCTCCATAACTTAATATATACACATATAAATATTTACCCATAATACTTTCAAATTTACTAACTTAATTCAACAATACCAATCAATCCAAAAATCAAAACTTTAACAATAGAATTCCAATTTTAGAAATTAATTACATAACCTTCCAAAATACTTAATTTCCACAATTTCAAATAATTTCTCAAATAACACCCAAAATTCAACATAATAAAAATTAAAAATTAAATTAATAATTTTGGGGTGTAGAAGTAATTAAAGGCAGTAGAAAGAGAAAACTTACTTTTACATGCAAAGTGGTGTCCTCTTTCTCACCATACACGTGGCTGCCCCTCCAACGAAGTTATTGAGAGAAACAAATCTAAATAATCAGAAATACCAATTAAATACAAAAACGTAAGAGTTATAAAAAATTAACGGATAGGTATAATAAAAGTTATTTCATTTTTGCGCAATTACCCAATCCCAACCCTCTTGATTGAACAATCAATAGCACACGTGATTATAGGTTATGTTATCACCACCAACACAGCTATAGTCCCATTACTAACATGTCTTGATATTTATACCCTCTTCGAATAGCTAAATTCTCTAAGGTGGGAGAAAAATATATTGTCTAATTTGCTTATAGTATTGTCTTTGTTCCAACACATATAGATAATATGAATAAATGGAAAAAATATTTGATAGAAAATTATATAAGGCTGGAAACGAATATAATCGAGTCAATTAAATAAAACAAAAAATTGGAAATAAAAAACATATAGAACAAAACAATCCCAGCCATATTCACAAAGGAAAGATAAATGAATGGATGTAAATCCAACCAAAATTTGAAGCGAACATTTAATTAAAACCACATTTAAAATGCCAACAATATGCTTTCTATTTTTGAAACTTTTTTTAGTACTAATTCCATAGAAATTTCCCTAAAATAATAAAAAATTGAAAATCTTACAGATCTTTATTGTAAAAAACGTGTTTTTCATCTTTAGGTTCTTTCCTGGTACCAATTGTTTCTGTACACTCCTTTCAAATTATTGAATCATAATTTGCTTTGGGGAAAATTCTTCTTATTAATTTGTCTATAGAAATATTTATTTTATTTTTGGTGGGAGTAATTTATAAAAAATAGATACATTTTGAAATATATCTACATATTATTTTACTAAAAATTATTCAAGTTTAAGCATCATGAGATTACTGGAAAGTAGGGATGTTTTAACACTTCAATTTATTAATATACCCGAAGAGGAGTAGTCATTTAACTAAAGTAGAGTTATATGAATACAAATATGATAAAATAATGGAGAGCAACGTTAGGAATAATAATTAAGTCTATAGATTAAAGATTTAGGATTTTAAAAAAATTGTAAATAGAATAAAGTCTCTATTACTATTAGACTCTTATGGTGTACCAATGATTATATTGACATATTTGCAACATGGTTTATCAATGAAAGACTGATTTTGAAAAAGTTGGCTATATTTACAATATTTTTTTTTTTAAAGGTTACTATTTTTTAATATAAGCCAGTTATTTCATGAAAATATGGAGAAGCAAAATTGTGCAACATAAAGACAAATCTCCCCAAAGCTAAACCTCATTCCTTCCCCATCATTCCCTCTATAAATTTGGAGAACATGTCTTCATTTCCTTCCTCACCAAAAAGCTAAAGCTAATTTCAACAGCAAACATATATAGATATATTTTTTTGTTGGAAAAAAAAAGAGAATGAGTTCAAACGTATCAGCAATTCCAAACTCTTTCGAGGTGATTCGAAGGTCTGCTCAATTTCAAGCAAGTGTTTGGGGAGACTACTTTCTTTCCTATCATTCTCTCCCTCCGGTAGTTTTTAAATATAGTATAAGAAACCAAAGTTTTATAAAATATAGTAAAATTTTAGAATCTAGACCAAACATTGACAAACACTAATACACTTCAAATGAGTGTTTATCAATGCTACTGATAGAAGTCTATTAGTGTCTATCATTGATAGAGTCGAAAACTTTATTATATATTTGTAAATATTTTCATTACTTTTCCCATTTACAATAATTCTTCCGGTAAGTATCATTATTCATTGACCAAGATAGATATGGTTAAAATATGTTGTAGTTTGGTTCTTGGAGTATTTTGTTATTTATCCTACTATATAGATATAGCCAGTGTTTTGGCATTTTGATATTTATTTATTTGTAGTTACATATAATCTCAAACTTAATTACTTTGGTACATTTTTTTAAGGAAAAAGGCAACAAGGTCATGGAGAAACAAACAGAAGAATTGAAAGAAGAAATAAAAAGGGAGTTGGTTTCTACAACAAAAGATGAATCTCAGAAATTGAGACTCATCGATTTAATCCAACGCTTAGGCGTTTGTTATCATTTCGAAAATGAAATCAACATAATACTTCAACAACTCCATCATATTACTATTAGTTCAGAAAATAACGGTGATGATGATCCTTACAATATGACTCTCTCTTTCAGACTTCTAAGACAACAAGGCTACAACGTATCATCGGGTAAGTTTGTCAAATTTACCCTCACCTGTTAGAGGTTTCTATGTTCAATCAGAGAGATTTAATATGGATATCAAAGAATGAGAATCATGTGTTCAAACGACTGTAATACCGTTTTTCTCTAATTAACATTGTTTTCCACCAGTGGGGTCATCTACAAACTTTTAAGCCCACGATTGACAGAGAAGTGTTTAAGTGTTAGTATATTAAATTTGTCATTACCTTTGAGATTAAACTTTTTGGTCAACTAGTAATTAACAAATTAAAAACATATATTATCAAATCCGATTATTCAAAAACATATTAAACTAGGAATAATTATTAATGAATATCTTTATACCTATAGTGGGGTAAAAAAGATAGATAAGGCATGTAATATTTTTCATCATAAAAGTATGGAGTGGCCTATTATCGCAAAATAATCTTCAATCTTCCTTTTCCAGAGCCATTCGATAGGTTTCGAGGCAAATGGGAAAGTTCATACGATAACAATGTAGAAGAACTCTTGAGTTTATATGAAGCATCGCAATTGAGGATGCAAGGAGAAGAAGCATTAGACGAAGCGTTTTGTTTTGTTACCGCTCAGTTGGAAGCCATTGTCCAAGACCAAACCACCGATTCAATGGTTGCAGCGGAAATCCGCGAAGCTCTGAAGTGGCCGATGTACAAGAATCTACCAAGGCTTAAAGCAAGACACTACATTGGTTTGTACAGCGAGAAGCCACGGAGGAATGAGAGTTTGCTTAACTTTGCACAGATGGATTTCAACAAACTGCAAAAGCTTCATCAGAAAGAGATAGCTTACATCTCAAAGTGAACAGTTTTAAAGTTTTGATGCCTTTGTTTAATTATTATTAATTATGTTTAAATTTTCATTTTTCATTTTTAAAGAAACATAAATAATTAACTTAGTTTAATTGGAACAGGTGGTGGGATGATTATGGTTTTGCTGAAAAACTGTCATTTGCAAGGAACAGGATTGTGGAGGGATACTTTTTTGCTCTTGGGATATTCTTTGAACCTCAACTTTTAACTGCTAGACTTATTATGACCAAAGTTATTGCAATTGGATCAATGTTAGATGACATTTATGATGTTTATGGCACTTTTGAAGAACTCAAACTCTTGACCCTTGCACTTGAGAGGTGGGTTTTCCTTTCTCTCATTTTATCTCTCTCTTCTTTCTTTTTATCTTTCTTCACACAAAATTGGTTTTTTTAAAAAAATAAATAAACCGGGGTTGTTTTGCGATAAAAATAAAAAATGTGAACAAAAAAGGAAAATCTATTTGAGCTAACTTATTTACAAATATAACACAAATTTACTCTTTATAGAGAATAATAGACACTAATAAAATTTTATTATTTGTATATCTCATCATTTATATCGTTTGGAACCATTGTTTTAGAGATAATGTTTTTTATTCGGAAAAATACTAAAAACATATTATTATATGGATTAACTATTGGTAAATCAGTGTTTATATATATATGTTTAGTATGATTTGCTTGGCACAGAGAAATGGGATAGTTTTAAAACTTTGTTAAAGGTAATGCTTAATATTGCAACCTAAAAATAATAGGATTATTTTTAAGATAATTGTTAAATAAAAAATTAAAACTATTTTAGTTGAAAAAAAAAAAGAAAACATAAATGAGCGATAGAGAATCTAATAGACTTTGCTGTAAATAGATTAAATTTTGGAATATTTTTAAAAATAGTAAAATAAATTAAAATATTTATAAGGTATAGCAAAATTTTGGATTCTATCACTGATAGTTTTCTATCACTATAGCATATCAATGACTATCAGTGATAGAATTTGCTATAGATTGTAAATTTTTGTAAAATCTACTATTTTTAAAAATTCTCCAGAAATTTTTATTATATTTGAATATGCTCTATATTTTTAGGAAAATGACAATATCGATGGAAAATTTTTCTAATTTAACCAACTTTGAACTTCCAAACTTTGAGATGAAATAAATGGCAAAAAAAAAAAATTATATATTTTAAAAGAAAATTATTTGAAATAACAAAACTGTTGAAAATATTTACCAACATAACAAAATTTTATTTATGTTAGTGATAGATTGTGATAAATCTAGTTAGATATATGTCACTTGATCTATCACGATCTAATAGAGAGAGAAATAATTCTTTTTATATTTATAAATAAGTTGGTTGATTTTGTTATGTATATTTGAAAATAGCTTTAATTATTTTAAATAATATCATGTATGCCTCCTTATTTTTCAACATAATTGTCCCTTGCCACGTTGATTTCTATATTAGGATATTTGCAAATATAATAATTAGATTAAAAATAATTAAGTATATAGCAATATTCTAAATAATTTACGAATATAGCAAAATCTGTCAAAGTCTATTAATGATATAAGTCTATCTATAGATCATGTTGCAAATACTGATCTATCACTGATAGACCATAAAAGTCTATCAGGAATAAAAGTTTATCACAAATTTTCTTAAAGGGCAACGTGAACATAATGTTCATGTGATATAAAGTTTTTACTATAAAAAAAAAAGTATATCTCAACTGATATGGTGTTTAATGTATACTATTTAATCGTGGTGGTTCTATCTAACCCCATGTTATTACAAAAAAATGTGTATATACATTAGAAGTTAATTAATACTCCTACCAAAAATATTATCCTATTATCTCTTCACTCACCCATTATTTCTACTTTTCTCACTCCCCTATGCATCCAAATTTTCTCTATTTCACTTATAGATGTCAAACAATTGTCTTCCTTTGGTCTTTGCATAAAAATGTTGAGCCACTTCCTTTAAAATAAAGAACTTTTTTGGACAAAAATTAGTGACTTGTTTTATAATCAATTGGTTTTTTGTTTTTTTCTTTTTCTTTTAAGAATAATTAAACTTATTTTCTTCTTAATTCTTTCAATAACTTTTATTTTTCTTTAATAGAATAGTTGAGTTTTTAGCTCATTTTTTTTAAAAAAAAAATCATGTTTTTAAAACTTGTTTTAGTTTTTTTCAAAATCGGACTGAATTTTTTAACCATTAGTAAAAAACATATAACAAATAAAAAAATTTGAATGTGGACGTAGTGTCTATAGACTTAATTTTAAAAAATAAAAACTAAAAACTAAATAGTTATCAGATAAGTCCAAATCTTTTTAAATTTCAGTTTAAAAATATCATAACTAATATATCTAATTAAATATTTAACTAACTGACATCCAAGTATACTAGTAACTAATAGCAAAAAGTTCTGTGAATCATTATATATTAACAAAAATTATAAATTTCATTGCAGGTCAATCTTCATATAATAATTATATGAAAACAAAACCCTCCATGCATCCACATATAAATGAAAATCTAATTTTCTTTCTTATTTTCAATTAAACACGTTCACATTCCGAAACCAATTTGGACAAAATCTAGAATTTTATGATTTCATTGTTATCATAATTAGGAACCAAAATTTAAAAGTTTTCCAATTATTTTAATACTTATAAACTATATTTTAACAAAAGTATAGGAGTTAGAGGATCATCCATCAAAGTTGACACATTACAAAAGAAATAATTAAAAAAGTTCGAGCATGAAGTAGATTGAATGCAAAAGACTTGTTTTGATTGACAGCTTGAGAAGAAATATTTTTTTTTGAGAAGTCCTTTAAAACTAAATTAATTATTTTTAAAATGATTTGTTTTTAAAAGTAAATATTTCTTTTGAATATTTTTAGAAACATTTCGATCAGTGTCTTGTATCGATAGAAACTAAAGTTTGGTTATATTTTGTATATATTATTACCAATTATTTACCATTTAACTACAATAATTATCTAATTATCGTAAATTTGAAGTAAAAAAAAGTGTAATAATGGATTATTTAATTTTGCAGATGGGACAAGAGTGAAACAATGCAACTTCCAAATTATATGAAGATGTACTACGAGGCTTTGTTAGATGTTTTTGAAGAAATTGAACAAGAAATGAGCCAAAAGGAACCAGAAACAACACCATATTGCATCCATCGGATGAAAGAAGCGGTATGAGATGGATAAAAAAAGTTAGAAGATAAAAAAAGTAATACAAAAATTTTGAGAAATATTAGAACTTAACATTTAACAAATGAGAGTCTCGTCTAGTAAACCATTTTTTATTCTTTGGTTATCTACTTCTTAATAATTACTATGCCAAATTTTGAAGATTAAAACAGTAACTTTTAAAAGTTTGTTTTTGTTTCTTAATTTTTTTAAAAAAATTAACCATTATACTTGATAAAAATGCAAATGGTAAGAAAAATAGACATAATTTCTAAAAATGAAAAAAAAAATGGTTAAAAATGAAGGCTAAATAATAATATAATAACATAGATGTAGATATGACATTTATAGACATTCAACAATAATAATTGTAACCACCTACTTTTGTTTGGCTTAATTTTGATTACATATTATTGTTTCTAATTTCAGACTAGTTTTAAAAAATAGAACAAAGTGATAAAAAAAATTAAAGAAAACTCTTACTAATACACCAAATTTCAACATTAAATAATTTTTTTAAAAGATTTAATAAAATGGTGAAATAAAATGATTTATGGAGGAAATTTTGAAATTTGAATTATGAAATCTTTTATGAATGAAAAGATCAATTTTGGTATCAACTATCATTTTCTTTAATAAAAAAATCAATCACATATATTTTTATTTAATAAAAATCAATCACATATTTAATTTTATTTTTCCTTTTAAATAGATTTTGAATTGTCTATGAACGGTGTGATCTTTGGTTATTATTTAAAAACGGACAAGAAATTGTTTGATAGAAATTCTATTCATTTCCTCTCCTTCATTAAAAGAAAAACCTAACCTAAAAAAAACATTCATTTTGATTTTTTTTTTTTGTCACTTCTCTTTTAATCAACACTTAGTTGAAAGTTTTATTTGGTAGGAATTAACTTCTAAGGATACGCATTTCATACTACGGGTGACTTTTGTTTAAAGAGCTAACCTTTAACCTATTTTTCTTTTGTTTTGGAAAACTTAGAGAGAAGGAAAAGGAAATGAGAAAAAGTTTATTGTTATCTCTTTTTATTTTTTCATTATTGTTATTAATTTTTTTTGTCTCAACCTTTAAATTTTTTCTCTCTTTTGTAAACACAGAGAGAAAGAAAAGTCAACGATAAAATGTTTATTTTTACTTCTTTTTCTTGTTTGTAATTGTTTCCTTAAAGTTTAACATTTTTTTTTCCATGGAAAATAGGTTGGGACAAAAGCGAATAAGAAAAAAATTAGTTCTTTGTACTTTTATTATTATTATATTGATCATTCTCATATTATTATTAGTAGTTGGTGCATTTAAAAAAACAAAATAAATTAAAATATTTATAATTTTAGAAATTTTTTTAGATTCTATCACTAATAGTGTTCTATCACTATAGCATATCAATGACTAGTGATAAAATTTGCTATATGTTATAAATATCTCGTAAAATCTACTATTTTTTAAAAAAATTATTTGTTAGTTACACTTTTTTTCACCATTATTTATTTTATTTTGCTTCTTTATTTTTTCTTATTCTTACTATTCAATCCTAACTCACACACTCTCAAATTCATATTTTATTTATGCTTAAATATACCTATGTATGCATGTCCTTTTAACATTTTGCTTAGATTTTCTTTTGCAATATACTGTGGTGTTATTTCAAAATATATTTTATTACATCGTAGATATTAAATAGTAATTTGATTTTTTTTCTTTTTTTCTTTTTTGGCACTTTTCTTTTTAAATTTCAACCATAAAATTTAAAAATATCTAAGAAATCTGTTATTTCTAAATTTTTGAAGTGATAGGTTATTCTCTAAGATCTACTCTTAATATTTATTTTGTAAAAAGAAAAATTATTTACTTAATTTTTTATATTGCATCTTTAGTTGTGATTTGTTCATCTTAACTCCTCTTTAATTTCTAATTAAAATTTGTTGCAGTTTTTTTTAAAAATTAATTAAATTTCCTTGAGTAATTTTGAATCTTTCATAAAACTCTTTTTCTTAAAAATCATTTTAAAAAGTTTTTTCTTTAAAATTATAATTTTTATGTTTTTAAACGTTCAAAATTAAATCTATGATTACATAAGGTTTCCAAATGAGTCTTCTCTAATAACTTATCTCGTTTTTCCTAACAAAATCCACTATGGAATCTAGTAGTATTTGGATATTTGTTATTTCTTGACTTTTTAGGTAAAGAATCAATATATTTGATAGTCCAAGATTTGATCTAAAAAAATGATTTAATCAATGTTTTTAAAAAACCATTTATTCAAAGACTATCATATGATAGATATTGAGAAATTATAATAATTTCTCATTCTCTTAAGATGGGTGAATTTTCCTCAACATAGTTCAGTTGATGGAATCTTTTCCATTTATTTTATGAGATCACTGCTTTAAATATTGAAGTGACGAGCAGTGAATAAGATATCTCTAAAAATGTTGTTTTTTAAATAAATTTTATTTAAATAATGCTTTCAATTCAAGATATAAAATTTGATCACGATTTTCAAACGAGTGTTATAGAGTACTAACACTTTTCTCGTACACAAACAACTCCAAAACTCAACTCTAATTTTTTGCACACCATTTTTTTATTGATTTTATTTACAAATTATTTTTTTCTTTTGGTTCCCAATCACACAATAAAAAATATTGGTAGTGACTCTTTTTTGTTTTATTTTAAAATTAACCATTTTTTAGCACGTGGCTACAATAATTCTTACAAATTAAAAGTAATAAATAACAGTAATAAAAAATAAAGAAATACTAATAATTTCAAAGTTTTGTGATGATTCATCACCGATTAAGATTGTATATTTTGTAGACAAAGGAGCTTGGGAGGGTATTTTTGGTAGAGGCCAAATGGTGTAAGGAAGGATACACCCCAAAAGTGGAAGAATACTTGGATATTGCTTTGATATCTTTTGGCCACAAATTGCTTATGGTAACAGCTCTCTTAGGGATGGGTTCACACATGGCCACACAACAAATCATTCAATGGATCACCTCCATGCCTAATATTCTCAAAGCCTCCGCTGTTATTTGTAGGCTCATGAACGACATCGTTTCACATAAGGTTAGCTACATCATTTCCTAGTTCCATAATTATCTTTACTTTAATTACTAAAGTACATATGTTGATCAATAAATCATCTTTGATTCATAGTTTGAACAAGAGCGAGGTCATGTGGCCTCTGCCATTGAATGTTACATGGAACAAAATCATTTATCAGAGTACGACGCCCTAATTGCATTACGTAAACAAATAGATGATTTATGGAAAGATATGGTTGGGAATTATTGTGCTGTTATCACAGAAGATGAGGTTCCAAGGAGTGTTCTTATGAGAGTTTTGAACCTTACAAGATTATTTAATGTGATTTACAAAGATGGAGATGGATATACACAATCTCATGGCTCCACAAAAGCCCATATCAAATCTTTGCTTGTTGATTCTGTACCACTCTAGGCCTTTTTAATTCAAAAGCTTTCTCTTACACATAAATATTGTTATGTTTATGTTTTGATAATTGTATTTGTATGTTTTTACATATGTTTATAATAATGTTCTTCTTAAATATTATCAACAAATGTGTGGTCTATAGTCTTTTATATAATGTCCTCATTAAATATATACAGAAAAGTAGGTGGTCCAAATTTATGTGAATGCGACCTCTCTTCATTTTTTTAAACAAAAAATAAGAACACGTGTCATTCACGCACACGTATATCACTACAACAAAACCTACCTACTATGACAGTTGTATATATCCCAAATTGAAAAGAGGAAATAAAAAATTGTCACAAAAGGTCGAAATTCGCGTTTTTTGCAGGAAAAGACGGAATTTTTCGGATTCAAAGAATTTATGACAGTTTTTAACTGTCATAAATCTATGATAGTTTTCAAATGTCATTAAATATAAATAATACAATATAATTTTCATTAAAAATTATTAAAATATATTTTTCCTCTTGATTTCCCACCAGCTTTTCATTAAAAATTATTAAAATATAAACTTACTTTATTTCCCCTTTCTTCCTTATCATCTTCTTCACGATAGAACCCAAACAACCCAACCTCAACCCCTTTCTTCTCCATCTCCATGAACTTTCTTCTCAACGACGGAGACCCACTGCGACGGAGACCCACTGCAATGGAGACACATTGCGACGGAGACCCACAGCGACGTCGAATCTAAAGGTTTCGAATACAACGACCCACACTCTTTTTAAAGATTTCGAAGACAGGTTAGTGTTTAATATCTTTCACTTTTGTGTCTTTCCCTTTTATGATTTTAATGAGTACGGTGTAAGAAATGGAACAAAACCAACTGTGAATAGTTTCTCACCTTTTCATTCACCCCCTCCCCCATATATATGTGTGATCTATGTCTCTGATTGTTTCCTCATAAAATCTTTATAATCTTTGAAAATTAGAGACTGGGTGTTTAGTGGGAAAAAATTTTGAGTACGAAAGGTGTTTGTGAAAATACCTGAGAGAGAAAACTATATTACTTGGCATTTTCTCAGAGTCAAGTATCTGTGTATTTGATGTTTTTAAGAATGTCAAGTAATCCCATATAAAAAATAAGAGAAATGCTTGTTGTCACACCCCGTTCTTAGGTTTTTTCCTCTAACCTAGATCGTGGAAAGAAAACACTTTTTGAAAACAACTCTTTTCAATTTGAACTTCTATAGAACAAGTATTATGAAATTCTATAGAAATTTTGGTAGCATCTCCTCTCAAATATGGGTTGTCAAACCTAAAAAGAGAGGAAAATTACATTTATATATATATATATTTATACTTCAAACTCAAATCACATCAAATGTGTTTCACCACACACTCATCCAAACTAGCTCAGAGTTTCAATCAGACTTTGTATCCAACTAGAAATTTAGTTACAAATTAAAAGAATTACAATTCACTAATAAATCTCTCAAAACACATATCCATAACATGACGTTCGTTAATTCTAAAAATCCACTTTCAATGACCCATTAAACCTCAAATCTAAATTCTTAATAAAATGAATGTCCAAACTAAGTCAAACTTGTTGGATCTTTCATTTCACTACGCTCTTATACCCAATATCCATATCATAGAGATTTAGATTCATTAACAATCTCAATTTCAATCAAACGAGTCAATAACTTAAGAACTTACCTAACTTGTCTAAAATGACCTTAAATATGTTGATCAATGTTTCCATGATCCCCAGATCTTCAATCTCTCATACAAAACAATATGGGTAATATCAAGTTCATGCTAAATTTAAATGAGGTTTTAAGATCTATGAGAGAACTCACTAAATTTATCTAAAACCTTGTCGATACCTTGTCAAAATTGCCTTGACAGTACATTAACAACTTTCTAAATACGAATCTAGTACCTAAAATCATTTTATGTTTCGAAGCTTATAAAGTAACACCCAAGTGAACTGCAAAGTTGATGGAAAGTCCATTTTCAATCTTTAGCATTCAACTCAAGGACTGTAGTAGCATGAGTGGTTTTATCTGAATGCTTAAACTTAATGGGCATTTGAGAATTCTAAAAAAACTCATCAAAATTACTCCAGAACTTACCAAGTACATAGCAAAGTAACCTTAACTTCAAAGGACAATCCTCTAACGGCTCTCAAATTATCAAATCCTAGTATCCAAAAACTATGGGTTGTTCAATAATAGCACTGGAACCAATGGGTACTCAAGATCCACTCAATAAAGCTTAGAATATAATCTTACCCAAGTTGTGCGAAACGCCTACTTTGAATGGCTGGACAGTGGCTCAAACTCTCCTAAAATTCAAATATATCATCAAAATGTAACGCCCAAAAAAAAAAAAAAAAAAAAGGTAATAATAAAAATAATAATAAATTTTTTTTATTAAATATTATTATTATTATTATTATTATTATTATTATTATTATTATTATTATTATTATTATTATTATTATTATTATTATTCAATAATATTCTTAAAGCTTTACTATTTTTGTTTCAAATATTAGTGTCTATAGATCAATAATATAATATTACTTTTTTAAAAGTTAACTGTTATAATTATAATTACATTGAAATAAGTCACTTTATCAAAATTAAATTAGTTATTGTGTTCAACTTTAATGAGTTGAATTGAAAGTCTGGAATTTAGGGTTTTTAAAATTTGTAGAAGTTGTAGAACGTGGGCTTAGCTCAACTGGCACCGGTATGTATCTCCACTCCTGTATTAAAAATTTGTAGAAGTTGTTTATAAATTTGGAAGTTTCTTTTCATGATGGTCAGCAATTTTTTTATTATAATATTAGACAATAGAGTAGAACGTTTTAAACAGATATTGTCAGATACTACCTTTGTGACGACCCAAACTTTTCGGACTGACCGTCTAAGTCGTCAATTTGACACAAAACCGTTTGTTGACAAAAGACATAAGAATATTCAGTTGAAACCGTAAGAAAACGAAGGAAAATTTAATCGGGCCCTATTTCATACAAAATTTACAAATGCTGTTTACAAAAAATTTAACTATTTGTAGACTTAGTTAAATCAAAATAGTTTTCAAACCGTCAGCGGAAGCAGTTTAAAGACAGTCCCCTATGGCAAATTCACGAGTCCTTCTTGTCCCTCGTCGGTCTGCCCCTCGTGTTACCTTTGCCTGAAAAGTTAAACATAAAAAGGGTGAGTATTAATATACTCAGTAAGGGACCCACTACTGGTCCCGTTCGGGGAAAAATAAATTATTAGCATCCTATGGTGTACCCTGCACAGTCATAGTCTTGTGATCCCGTAGGATACACATATCAGTCTAGTGCTCCCGAAGGATGCACATATCAGTCTAGTGCTCTCGAAGGATGCACATATCAGTCTAGTGCTCCCGAAGGATGCACATATCAGTCTAGTGCTCTCGAAGGATGCACATATCAGTCTAGTGCTCCCGAAGGATGCACATATAGGGGATGATTCCGAAGGACACCCTCAGGGTAACTATCCACTAGGAAACTAATAATTTATCCCCTCAGTCCCATCTAAACATCTTAACAGTCATGCTCAATACAGTCAAATTTCCTTATCACATAAGCTCCCCATTTAACCTCGAACGACCATATAATCCAAATTTCACCCAAGGGCAGTCAAACATATCACTACATCAGTCATCAACATAAATAACCCAGCAGTCACAACATACACTAGATAACAAGTCCACGTCAATCCATACATACATATATAAGTTTCATTCAGTTAAGCACAACATACGTTAAACTTTCAGTCCACACCCAACCAAACATCATAAACGTCATCCCTACTCAGTCCAGATATAACATTCAGTCCAAAAAGTCAATACATCTTAATTTTTGTTATTGAGTCCAGTAGGAAGTCCCTTACCTTAGCGTTATTCTAACCCCTTGATTGAATCCCACGTTTGCCAACAACTCAAATTCACGAAACGAGCTCCAATTAACAATTTGTTCGTTGTGAACCCAACGACTTCAAGCGTTACCCTCAACCTAAGATCGAACATCCAAGCAATCAAGTTAACAACATCCACAAATCAAATTTTCAATGGAGATCCCCAAATTCATCAATTTCATCCTTACCAACGAAGTTACAACATGGACGTCGGATCCGTGGCTGGATGGAGAAGGACGCGCGGCTGGGTTTCGTCGGACGATCAGAACAGAGGGGGATGCGCGACGGCTGGGCAGGGCGGCGGTGGTGGTCTCACGGATGGAACCCGGCAGCTTGGGACTCACGGATGGCTTCCGCGGAGGCCGAACGGCAGCAGGCGGCGTCGCAGACGGCTGCGAATGGAGGAGTGGTGCGGCTGGGCGGCTGGGCTTAGCCGGACGGAAGGGAAGGGGACGCGAACAGAAGAAGTCGTCGGCTGCACTTCGCGACTGAAAACCGAATGCCGAAGAGGACGAACGGCTGGCTACTGGGTTCGGCTAGCGGACGCAGCGGCGGTGAGGTTGGACGGTGTTGACTACGCGGCTCGATTTTGCGAGCTGGGACGGACGGCGCGCGGTGAGACTTCGCGAACCGGAAAGATGGCGAGCCTAGATCTACGACGCTGTTCGGTTCCGTCCTCAGTACGACGGAAAACTGGGCGTCGGCGTGCGGCTGGAACGGACGGCGGAGATGTGGCGACGCGGCTCGGGCTTCATCGGAAAAGGGGAGGGGCGCGTCGGATTCAAATCCGCGAACAAGATCGCGACGGCTGGGCTTGCGTCCGTCTTCTGTAGACTGAGCGGCGCGGCCAAAGGGATGGAGGTGGTTGGCGGCGGCTAGGTCTGGAGAAGGAAGAAGAAGAAGCAAAAATGGAGGGGGGGTTGTTTTCACGCGAAGGTGAAGAGGAAAATTCTTTTTTTGTTTTATTTTTTTAATAATAATAATAATAATAGTATAATAATAATAAAAAATAATAATATTTAATAATAAATAATAAAATCTTATTATTATTATTATTATTATTATTATTTTATATATATATATATATATATATATATATTTTTTTGGGCGTTACAACCTTCCCCACACTCAATGAGTATTGGTGGCAAATCCAAACCTTTTACCTCGAAACACACCCATAAGGTGGGACATGGGACGTTGGCGGCTGCTCCACGTTGCGACAACGTTGCAACACATAGCAAAAAATTATTGTCGAGACAATATCTTTATATGAAAATCTTAATTCCATCACGAAATTATTGAATGACTAAAAGGTCCATATGAGAAAACAAAGAAAAGAGGGAAAGGCATCTGAGTGCACATCACATGAGTAGCAACCATATATATATTTACGTAGTCTACACTGTAGCTTGATGTTGCCATATCCTTATATACATGTAAACAAATTATAGCCACAAAAACTCTAACCCTTCATGACTTGCTGGACTAATCGTTTAAAATCTCACATTTACAATGGTTGGGTTTAAGACAGACGAAACTGAATTGTGCCCTTCAAAAGAGTTTGTTAACAAAGTTTGTGGCGATGCATAATTCTATTCGTTTTCCGTCAGAAGTTTCGAATCTCCCAATTTTATGGTGTTTGATAACTAATAATTGAAGTAATAATACTAAGTTATGGCCACAAACAAGTGTAAAATTTAAAAGAAAGTTCGACAATCAATCATGATTCTATTAAACTATTTTTGGATTCAAATAGTACAAATTTTGAAAACTTTTTAATATTTTGATTTAAAGTTTACGTTTTGTATTATAAAAATTTAAAAATAAAATTGTCATTTTATAAATTCAATTCTCGTTTTTTCTAATATAATATGTATTGTTATAAATTATATAATAGCAGACAATAATAAATTATATAAATTTTTAGGTTAAATTACAAATTTAGTTCCATGGTTTTAAAAAGATAAAATTTAGTCTTATTTTAGACTTAAAATTAGAACTTAGTTTCTTTGGTGTGATGATATCATAGACAATAGTCTCGTTTGTAGAGACTATTGATAAAGGCTTTCAAATCAAAAGAACTATATATACAATTTTGTCAAACTATAGTCTAAACTCTAACTTTTAGGGATTAAAATTTTCAATTTAACCAATTATTTTTAAAAATAAATTACACTCATAAATTAATAATAACTTGTTGTCAACAAAATCATAGTAAATAAACAAGACTAGATTTATAATTTATAAACGTACAAATATTTAAACCTTTTTTAAAAATTAGAATCAAATTTCTAAATGTCCCACCAAACACGCATATCAAAAAACATAAAATATAACTTTATCTTCCTTTAATACCTTATTTCCAAATTTATGTTCTCAAATTCTCTCCAAAACAGACTTTTATATTCATTTTCAACAGTTTCTTTGAAAAAAGATTTTAGATTTTAGTTAATCTTTTTGTAGCGGCTAATGTTGTTAACATCTTTTTAAATAAACACTTTATTACTATCTAAACAATTTTCTTAACCTTTACTTAGCAAACTTTTTAAATACACACATATATTAATATATTCATAGGATTTATAAAAAAAATTATTTACCATTAAATCCTTACAATCAGGTATTCTTGCTATTAGTTTTTTTCTTCTTATTTTACTTCTCTTCTCTATTGTAGTAGATAATAAAAAAGAATTTTTGAAATATTTTTAAGCCTGTAACCAAGTCAATTTAGATCTTTTAGTTTTATTAATTCATGTTTTTCTCATTCGTAACATAAATGGTATCTACTCGATCAGAAGTTCTAATAATTAAACCATGCATTATTACAAAAAAATAAACTAAAATTAGTTAAGCAAATTTGAAAATATTTAAAATCTAAAAATATTTATGAATAGATTTTGAGAAGACCTGTTATAAACACCTCAAATCCACGAATAAAGCAAATTTACACTCACTATCATGTCTATATGTGATAGAAGTTTATCATTGAATAAGCTTTTGATATGGTGCTAATATTAAAAAGAAGAATTGTCAAAAATAACAAATTTGACAAAATATTTACAAGCTATAGCAAAATTTTCAGATTCTATCAATAATAGACATTGATAGTCACTGAGTCACTAGTGATAGGAGTATATCAGTGACTATCATTGATAGAATTCAAAATTTTGTTATAGCTTGTAACTATTTTAATTTATTTTACTATTTTTAAAATGTTCCTGCTAAAAAACTAAAATCTAAGTTCGTGTCGCAATAAAATGATCAAGTTTGTTACATTTTTTTGGCATTAATTGTAGGTGGATATCAATTTCAATTAATGAAATTTTAGCATTCTAACATTGTAATTCTCCCATTAATTCTCTTTTCAAATTCAAAAATTACATAATATGAGTCTATCAGCGATAAAAACCTATTCTTGATATATTTCTATTATCAATAACAAAATTCATCAGTGATAGAAGTTTATCACTGACTATTCTATCATTGATACACTTCTATCCAACAATAGAAATATTAACAACAAGACAGAAAATAAACAAAAAAAAAAAAAGTGAATCACACTCATATGTTTTTAGTTATATCCTTCTACCATTGATATAAATTTATCAATTATAAATGTCTATATCTAATAGTATGTTATCAAGATATATAAGTTTATCACCGTGCAGACTCTCAGCCCATGTCGAAGTTACAATGTCATTCACATATCATTTGTTTTAATTCAATGTATTTCAAGATTTAAGTGATTGGTTCAAACTTGACGAAGTTCATGAATAAAATAGTTGAATTATTGAAAATATATTTTTTTCGATTGGTTATGAGATTGAAATGAAGACTTAAATTCGTGATAGCAACATATTTTTTCTCTATTTTTTAATTTTGAAATCTCAGTTAGATCATATCATATATGTTTTGATTTAGTTAAATTTTAAAAGTATCCAGATTTATTGAATTCTTAGTATATTGATTACTTGTATATGATTTATTTAACTAACTTGGTCCGTTACTAATTAGGTTCAAATAATCTTATATTTATTTCTTATCATCTGAAATTCGAATTAAATCATTGTTATTTATCTGTTGTTAGTTGATAATCTAGGATTATTTAATTTTTAATTGGTTTATGTAACACCCCAAATCTTAAGGTATATTTTTATTATTCAAATCAAAATTTTGCCTTGTTTTTGGTGTGAAAGAAAAGAAGTGATGGAGGAAAAGGAATATAAAAAATAAAAAAATAAAAAAAAGTATATAAATATATATATATAAAATAATAATCATATACATATATTATTATTATTATTGTTATTTAATAATAGATAAATAAATGAAATAATAATAATAATATCAATTAATTTTTTTTTCTTTTCTTTCTCTTTCTTTTTTTTCTTTTCTTTTTTTTCCTTTCCCCCCCCCCCCCCCCCATCTTCTTCTTCCTTTTCTCCTCTTCCCTTATCCTAAATCCAGCCGCCGACGCCACCTCAAGACCGGTCGTCGTCCGTGTCTCCGTCCCCAAAGCCAAGCCGCACAGCCCCATCGGCGTAGGACACGCCGCACCTTCTCCCCGCTCACGCAGTCGGCGTCGAGCGCGTCGGTCAACAGCCGACAAGCCGGTCCTTGTTCGCGAAGACTCACCGCCGCTGCGTTCAGCCGTCGTCACAACCCAGCCTCACGCCGCCGTCCGTCCCAGTTCCATCCGTGAAGCCCAGCTGCCAGGCGTCCCTCCTCTGTTCCGACCGTCCGAAGAAACCCAGCCGCGCGTATCTCTCCTTCCAGCCGCGGATCCGACGTCCATGTTGTAAGTTCATTGGTAAGAAGAATTTTGGGTTTAATGGTATTGCTCTTAGTTAGCTTAAGCTTCAAGGTTGGCCAATTGATTGAGTATTGTTTGATTTAAGGTGATTTTTGGGAGGAAATTTGGGGGTTTTGTAGTGTTATCCTAGCTAGCATAAGTTATAAGGTTGATTAATTATTCGGTTGTTGTTTGATTAAGGTGGTGCTCGAATTTCTAAGTTTCGGAGCAAGCCTCATTGGAAGTGTTGCTTCATTCAATTTGGGTAAGTTGTGAGTTTCGAATTGGATTGATTTTTAAGTGAATGATGTTGTTGGAGAAAATGTTGAATTTTATTGTGGTGTTTAGGTTTGTTTCGTGGAATTCGGTTCGGTTAAGAAGCTTACCCAACGCTAAGGTAAGGGACTTCCTACTGGACTCACTTATAGCTTTGAGATGTGTTGGGCTGTATAATTATATTGAAATTGAGCAGAAATAATGGATATGCTACATGTGTTTGGTTGTGGGCTGGATGTTTAGTTAAGATTATATTTCGACCAGAAATATATATACTTTTGTATGGATTTATGTGGTTTTGGTGTTAAGTGTATATGGAGATTGACTGGCTATGTAGATATTCACATATGGTTGTTGAATGACTGAAAACAGTAAATGTATTTTATATAGGGGAAGGTTGGAATTGACGGATGGTTGTTTAGGCTGAGTGTAGGATACACTATCGTGGTCGCGTTCTTAGGACGGAGGGGCTAATTAGTCATAACCCTTGTATCTAGAGGAGAATGTTATGAGTATTTAGTTCATTGACTGATATACTGATATGTTCTGACTGACCTTAAGTTGAATTGGAAAATAAATGGTTGTTTGAGGTTAAGTGGAAAGTTTACGTGATGAGGAAGTTTAACTGGGTTGTAAATTGACTGTTAAGATGTATAGAAGGGACTGAGGGGTAAATTATTGGTTTCCTAGTGGGTAGTTACCTTGCGGTGCCCTACGAGATTATCACCCTTTTGTGCATCCTTCGGGAGTACTAGACTGATATGTGCATCCTTCAGGAGCACTAGACTGATATGTGCATCCTTCGGGAGCACCAGACTGATATGTGTTTCTGCTGAACACTAGATTGATTCATGCGTCCCTTGGACGTTAGACTGATTATGTGCATCCTACGGGATCACAAGACTGTGACTGTGCAGGGTACTCCATAGGAAGCTAATAATTTATTTTTCCCCTAACGGGACCAGTAGTGGGTCTCTTACTGGGTATATTAATACTCACCCTTTTTATGTTTAACTTTTCAGGCAGAGGTAATACGAGGGGTAGACCGACGGGGACAAGAAGGAATCGTGATTTGCCATAGAGGACCGTCTTTAAACTGCTTCCGCTGACGGTTTTAAAATATTTTGTTTGAACTAAGTTTACAATTAGTTAAATTTTTGTAAACAGTACTTTGAAAATTTTCTTTTGAATTAGGGCCCGATTAAAGTTTTCTTCAATTTCTTATGGTTTCCAACTAAAGTTTACTATGTCTTTTGTCAACAAACGGTTTTGGGTAAACGCAACGACTTAGACAAGGTCTGAAATGTCCTGGTCGTTACAGTTTAGAAATATATTTTTGTTGGAATTTATGTTCTAAAACCTGTAGTTTGTAATTTAAAATCATATATTCTATTCAATAAATTTGTTATTGAGAAATTATTAATCAAATTGAATACTATAATATTGAATCCAATAAAATAAGGCCTCAAGGCTATATTGAGTAAACTTAAACTTTATGTAGAGACATAAACATGGATCAAGTTCGAGTATAAACGGTGGAAGTTTAACAAACATTATTAATGAAGAAGCTCTAGAAGAAATTTGACCTTTAATGTCGGTTTAAAACTGACATTAATGGCCTTTAGTCTTGGTTGACAACCGACATCTATGCTAGCGTTATTAAAGGCCTTTAATGTCGTTTTTCTTTGATGTCGGTTTAAAAACGACATCAAAGGTCTAATTAATGTCAGTTTAGAAATGACATTAATGGTCATTAATGTCGCTTTTAAACCGACATTTTTTATTGTGTTATTGAAGATTTTTAGTGTCGGTTGGCATTAAAACTGACATTAAAGAGACCAACAATGTCGATTTAAAAACGACATTAATAAATTTATTTTTATTTAATTGTTGCATTATTGTTCATTTTTTATAAACTGACATTGGTCCGTGTAAATAAATATTTTTTTTCACGCCAACAAATCAATAAAATTAATATACATTTAGAAACTATAATATTTGTCTTTTACATGTGTATACACAATGAAATTTTAATATTGTGTTTATGTATATATTTTCGAAGAGTACATGAAACAAGATCTTAATACAAGACTTAAATAAGAAATGTATGAAACAAGATCTTAATGCAAGACTTAAAGAAGAAATCTTGAACGCCTTCTCAGTATTCAACCTTCAACGATCGCCTGGCTGTCTACACAATCACTTAGCTTTAAACCTGATATGGCTTCAATCATTCTACAAACAGTATCAAAATAAACCATTTGATCTTTAGAATTCTAACAAGGCAGCTTTGAAAAAAAATGTGAAACTCGAAGGAACATAGGGAAAAAATACACCTATATCAAACAATCTTCTGATGGAAAATGTGAAACTCGAAGGAACCAATATGTGTTAGCTTGGTTTTAAAGAGTGGTTGCATTAATCTGTGTTAGCTTGAATTAATCGGTTTGGGCATGAGACTTGAAATGGCATGTATATGGTGACTTGTCTATATAACAAAGATAATCTAACATCGTAGTGATTTGACAATGTTCGATAATCCATAAAAGTGAGATAAGTGTTGGTGTAGGTGATTTGATAAATTAATCAAGGACAAGTTAGAAAATAGTAATTTAGGAGAGTAAACCATGAATTTTGTAAATGAGAATACTTCATTATACTTATGACAGTAAAGTATATTTCTCTGGAAAACTTTAAATTTGAATGTATTGTGCAGAGAATAGAACATCAACAAAATTGAATATACTTACATTTAGTGAAAATCAAAGTAGAAAGTATAATTAGAGATTGATGATGGATAAAGTAGAAGCTTTCAATGAACATATAGAGATTTTAAAAATACCAAATTGGAATTCAGTTAACACAATTATAAATTTAGGAAACTATTATACATGTTATAGACTTTAAGAAGCAATTAGACACAACTCTCAAAGTTTGGCAACCAAGATTTTCAAAACATTAGAAAGAATCAAGAAAACAACCAATCCATAGGAAGGCTCCAATAAAGCAGAAATTACAAACAAGAAGACTGTAATAAACCAATGAAAGAATAGAATAGGGAAGGGACTGTACCAAGAAGCAATTTAACTTTGTTGCTCTGCAAATTAATGCCCAATGAAATGCCATTCAGGAAAAAACTTTAATATTACACAAAATGAGGCCACTTAGTAGTTAGATGTGAATTTTCGAGACTTTTTAACATGGTCCAAAATTGGCCATTTTTTTCGTGGGCTATAGCATTGGCCATTTTCGGACCGTTTTGGGTGCTACCGTAGTACACCACCAACGAGCCCCACCCGACCCCTAGGCGCTAGGCTATTTTTCTGTGTCAGAAAGTATGCAAAATAGATGGGATGCAGCACTTATCCGCCGACTATCATCAGTCTAAAGAGGTGCAACAAAACAAACCAAAAAAGTTAAACCATTCGAAGAAAAGTGCTGGGCGAAAAATAAAAACTGAGTCTGGGGCATCTTTGTAACAAAACCACGAGAAGAACACAAACATAAAGTTATTTGCTATAGTAAGAACTTATAAATATAGCGACAAAACTAAGCTTAAGGTCAAATCTTATAAACATTACAACAATTAAAGTCATACTGCAACGTCGCAGTTTACACCCGAGATTATAACTGAAACAGAACATGGTTCATCAATATAGAGATTGTTTAGAAAACTAGAGAGATTATCTGTTATTTGAATGAAATCTTAGCTTTGTCTTACATTTTTTGTTTTTTGTAAATGTTCTTGCCATATACCCGCTTTTCAATTTTGCCACATCCTGTAGACATATTCGACTTATGAATACTTAGTTTTAATTCCAAGAATATTGTTGAAAGAAGATTAACATAGTATTAAGAAAGAAACTTGATGCATTGTTAATTGTCGAATAGGAATATTATTGTAACGCCCCAAAGTTTTGATGTAATTCTAAAGCGTAATTATCTTATTTTAAATTAATAATTTTTTTAAAACTATTTTTGGGTGTATTGTATGTTGAAGTTTGGTGAGGAAAAGAAAAGGAATTGATGAAAAGGAAAAAAAGGATTTAAAAAGGAAAAGAAAATGGAAATGTATTAATAATTATGATATAATAAGTATTATAATATATTATTATTATTATTATTATGATTATTAGTATTACTATTATTATTATTATTATTAAATAAAAGAAAACAAAAAAAATTCTCTCTCCCCCTCTCTCCCTCACGCACGCACCCAGCCCCCCCCATTTTTTTCTTTCTTCTTCTCCTTCCCCTTACCCTAAATCCAGCCGCCAACCACCACTACACCGCCGCCCAGCCTAGCCACGCCCTCCGTCATCATTCGATAGCCGCCGCCGCTCGTCTGCGCCGGATTCCAGTCGAAACCAGCCGAAACCGCCCCCTTCCTCAGATCTGTCTTCTCTTTCTTTTCCCTTCCTATCGTATGAGACTTTTCATTGATCTCTGCTTCTGCCCTGCCGTGGACCTTTGGGTGATAGATTTGGGTAAGGTTAAAGTGTGGGTTCCGTTGTTTTAGTGCCTATCGTTAAATGTTAACCGTTGAGCTTAACATGCTAAAATTTTTTAAGGTACATATTGAATCAAGGAATGAATCCTTGATGTTTCCAGAGGATTGAAGTGGAGTTCAATTTTCCATCGGCTTGGGTAAGTTGCCAAATTCACACTTGGGGTGAATTGGGTGAACGAAATTATGTAGAAAGATATTGATCTTATGTTTGCTTATGTTTTAGGATTTGATTTATTGGACTTAGTTCGATCGAAGAAATAGCATAAGAGTGAGGTAAGGGACTCCCTACTGGACTCAATAACAAGAATTAAGGTGTATTGACTATATGGACTGAGATGTTATATCTGGACTGAGTAGGGATGACGGTTATGATGTGTGTTTGGGTGTGGACTGAAAGTTTAACGTATATTGTGTTTGACTGAGTGAAATTTATTATATGTATGTATGGATTGACGTGGACTTGTTGTCTAGTGTATGTTGTGACTGTTGGGCTATTTATGTTGTTGACTGATCTAGTGATATGTTTTGACTGTCCTTGGGTGAAATTTGGTTAATATGGTTGTTTGAGGTTAAATGGGGAGCTTATGTGATAAGGGAATTTGGCTGTATTGGGAATGATTGTTAAGATGTTTAGAATGGACTGAGGGGATAAATTATTAGTTTCCTAGTGGATAGTTCCCTTGCGGGTGTCCTTCGGGATCATCCCCTTTTTGTGCATCCTTCGGGAGCACTAGACAGATATGTGCATCCTTCGGGAGCACTAGACTGATATGTGCATCCTTCAGGAGCACCAGACTGATATGTGTTTCTGCAGAACACTAGACTGATTCATGCGTCCCTTGGACGTTAGACTGATTATGTGCATTCTACGGGATCACAAGACTGTGACTGTGCAGGGTACGCCATAGGAAGCTAATAATTTATTTTTCCCCTAACGGAAAAAGTAGTAGGTCTCTTACTGGGTATGTTAATACTCACCCTTTTTATGTTCAACTTTTCAGGCAAAGGTAATACGAGGAGCAGACCGACGAGGGACAGGAAGAAATCGTGATTTGCCATATAGGACTATCTTCTAACTGCTTCCGCTGACGATTTGAAAATATTTTGATTGAACTAAGTTTACAAATAGTTAAATTTTTTGTAAACAGCATTTGAAATTTTGTATTTTGGAAATAGGGCCAGATTAAAATTTTCCTTCGTTTTCTTACGGTTTCAACTGAATTTTGCTATGTCTTTTGTCAACAAACTGTTTTGTGTTAAAGTAACGATTAGACAAGGAAAGAAATGTCCAGGTCGTGACAGTTGGTATTAGAGCCTAAGTTTTAGGTTCTGTAGACTGACTTATGATTTAAGTCCATGTTTTTGTGTCCCTATGGCTAACACGATCCTTCGTCACATGTCAGGTATGCTTTTATGTTTAATAAGTACGGTATTAATAACATGACCTTGCCTAAGTTAAACTAGACTGTCTGAGGTGTTTTGATGTTTAAGACTCAAAGGAAAATTTTTGGTGGATGGTAGAAAACCATGCCGCCAAGGAGAGGTGCACGTAGGGGTGGTTTTAGAGGCCGAGGTAGAGGCGCAGGGCGTAGTCAGCCTGCCGTGGGCCAAGCTAACCAGCGTGTCCCTGCTGCACCTGTTACTCAAACGGATTTGGCAGCCTTGTCTGCTTACCTAGAGCAGAGAATCGCAGAGCTTATTGCTGCTGCTATGGCTCATAATGAGCCTGGGCCAGTGAGTTCCCCTGTACCAGCAGCTCCACCTGCGTCTGTAGACCCCCCTGTGCAGGGACCGGTCGTACAGCCGCCACAGATGTTACCAAATCAGCTTTCTGCAGAGGCGAAACACTTGAGGGACTTTAGGAAATATGACCCTCAGAGTTTTGATGGATCACTGGAGGATCCTACCAAGGCGGAGTTTTGGTGTTCTTCTGTGGAAACCATTTTTAGTTATATGAGATGCCCAGAAGAGCACAAGGTTCAGTGTGCTGTCTTTCTTCTTAGGGATAGAGGTATTATTTGGTGGAGGTCCACACTGCGTATGTCGGGTGGAAAGTTGGACAAGATCACGTGGGACCAGTTTAGAGATTGCTTCTATACTAAATTTTTCTCGGCTAACCTTGGAATTGAAGCAAGGACACATGACAGTTGAGGAGTACGATCAGGAGTTCGACATGCTGTCACGCTTCGCCCCTGAGCTTGTTGGTAATGAACAGGCCAGAGCTGAGAGGTTTGTTAGAGGGCTAAGGGATGACATAAGAGGCTTTGTGCAGCACTAAAGCCCTCCACTCAGGCTGAAGCACTGCGTCTGGCAGTGGATGTGAGTATTGGAAAGGATGAGGTTCAGCCAAAGGGTGTTGACAAGGGAACCTCATTTAGTTAGAAGAGAAAGGCGGAGCAAAAGTTTATCGAAGTTCCTCAAAGGAACATGAGGTCAGGTGGTAATTTTCGTCGTTTCCAGAAGAGTCCCTTTGGGGCAGGTGAAACTGCCAGAGAGAAATCGTTGTGCAACACCTGTGGAAAGCGCCATCTGGGTCGCTGTTTATTTGGGACAAGGATTTGTTTCAAATGTAGACAAGAGGGGCATACAGCTGATCGTTGTCCTTTGAGGTCTACTGAGTTTGGGCAGAGCAGGAGGGAGCGAGAGCACCACAACAGGGAAAAGTTTTTGCTACTAACAGATCTGAGGCTGAAAGGGCTGGCACAGTTGTTACAGGTACGCTACCAGTGTTGGGGCATTTTGCGTTAACTTTGTTTGACTCTGGTTCCTCTCACTCTTTTATATCGTCGCTATTTGTAACTCATGAATGTTTAGAAGTGGAGCCCCTAAATTTTGTTTTATCAGTGTCTACACCATCTGGGGAAATTATGTTGTCCAAGGAAAAGATTAAAGCATGCCAAATCGAGTTAGCTGGTCGTGTGTTGGATGTAACCTTGCTAGTATTGGATATGTGTGATTTTGATGTCATTTTAGGCATGGATTGGTTGGCTGCCAATCATGCCAGTATTGATTGTTCTCGTAAAGAGGTAGTGTTTAGTCCTCCTACCGAGCCTAGTTTTAAGTTTAAAGGGGTAGGGACTGTGGTTCTACCTAAAGTAATTTCGGCTATGAAGGCCAGTAACTTACTCAACCAGGGTACCTGGAGTATCTTGGCCAATGTGGTGGATACTAGGGAAGTTGAGATTTCTTTGACCTCAGAACCTGTGGTAAGGGAATATCCTGATGTATTTCCAGAAGAGCTTCCAGGACTTCCGCCTCACAGGGAGATTGATTTCGCTATTGAGTTGGAGTCGGGTACTGCTCCCATCTCTAGAGCCCCTTACAGGATGGCTCGTGCTGAATTGAAAGAATTGAAGGTACAATTACAGGAATTGCTTGACAAAGGTTTTATTCGACCTAGCGTATCTCCTTGGGGTTCACCAGTACTGTTTGTGAAGAAGGATGGATCGATGCGTCTTTGTATAGATTTCAGAGAACTTAATAAGGTGACAGTCAATAATAGGTATCCACTGCCCAGAATTGATGATTTGTTTGATCAGTTGCAAGGGGTTACTGTATTCTCTAAGATTGACTTACGCTCGGGTTACCATCAGTTGAGGATTAAAGACGGTGATATTCCTAAGACTGCTTTTCGTTCGAGGTATGGACATTATGAATTCATTGTAATGTCTTTTGGATTGACAAATGCACCTGCTGTATTTATGGATCTGATGAACAGAGTGTTTAAGGACTTCTTAGACACTTTTGTAATAGTCTTCATTGATGACATTTTAGTTTATTCCAAGACCGAGGCTGAACATAAGGAACATTTGCACAAGGTTTTGGAGACTCTTCGAGTGAATAAACTTTATGCTAAGTTCTCAAAGTGTGAATTCAGGTTGAAGCAGGTGGCTTTCCTTGGTCACGTGGTTTCTACTGAGGGAGTTTCTGTGGATTCAGCAAAAATTGAGGCTATTACGAGTTGGTCTCGACCCTCTACTGTCAGTGAGGTTCGTAGTTTTCTGGCAGATTTTTCTCGTATAGCTACTCCCTTGACCCAGTTGACCAGGAAGGGGATTTCTTTTGTTTGGAGCCCAGCTTGTGAGGATAATTTTCAAAACCTTAAGCAGAGGTTAGTTACTGCACCGGTCCTTACAGTACCAGATGGATCTGGGAGTTTTGTGATCTACAGCGATGCTTCTAAGAAAGAATTGGGTTGTGTTTTGATGCAGCAGGGTAGGGTGGTTGCATACGCCTCTCGTCAGTTGAAAAGTCATGAGCGGAACTACCCTACACATGATTTAGAGTTGGCAGCAGTAGTGTTTGCACTGAAAATCTGGAGACATTATTTGTACGGTGAAAAGATACAAATCTTTACTGACCATAAGAGCCTTAAATACTTCTTCACCCAGAAGGAGTTAAACATGAGACAGCGAAGGTGGCTTGAGTTAGTAAAAGATTATGAATGTGAAATATTATATCATCCAGGTAAAGCGAATGTGGTAGCTGATGCTCTTAGTAGGAAAGTATCACATTCAGCAGCGCTTATTACTAGTCAGGTACCGATACATCGAGACCTTGAGAGAGCTGAGATTGCCGTATCTGTGGGGGTAATTGCCTCACAGTTAGCTCAGTTAACAGTGCAACCAACTCTGAGGCAGAAGATTATTGATGCTCAGAGTAGTGATCCTTATTTGGAGGAGAGACGTCTCCTCGTAGGAACAGGACAGACTGATGAGTTCTCCATATCCTCCAATGGTGGACTGTTGTTTGAGACGTCTGTGTGTGCCAGCAGACACTGCAGTCAAGACCGATTTACTGAATGAGGCCCATAGTTCTCCCTTTTTCATGCATCCTGGTAGTACGAAAATGTATCAGGATCTGAAAAGAGTGTATTGGTGGCGTAATATGAAGAGGGAAGTGGCAGAGTTTATTAGTAGGTGCTTGGTGTGCAAACAGGTTAAAGCACTTAGGCAGAAACCCAGGTTTGTTGCAGTCTTTGAGTGTGCCAGAATGGAAGTGGGAGAATGTGTCTATGGATTTTATTACAGGACTGCCTAGAACCCTGAAGGGTTATACAGTGATTTGGGTTATTGTAGACAGACTTACGAAGTCGGCACATTTTGTTCCAGGTAAATCCACTTATACTGCTAGTAAGTGGGCACAGTTATATTTAACTGAGATTGTGAGACTGCATGGAGTGCCTGTGTCTATTGTTTCTGACAGGGATGCACGTTTTACTTCCAAGTTTTGGAAGGGACTTCAGACTGCCATGGGCACGAGGTTAGATTTCAGTAAGGCTTTTCATCCACAGACTGATGGTCAAATTGAACGTTTGAACCAAGTTCTAGAGGATATGCTACGAGCCTGTGTTCTAGAGTTTCCAGGTAGTTGGGACTCTCACTTGCATTTGATGGAGTTTGCTTATAATAACAGTTTTCAGGCTACCATCGGCATGGCACCGTTTGAAGCTTTGTATGGTAAATGCTGTAGAACTCCTGTTTGTTGGAATGAGGTTGGTGAACAGCGATGGATGGGTCCTGAGTTGGTTCAGTCCACGAATGAGGCTATTCAAAAGATTAGAGCACGTATGCGAACAGTGCAGAGTAGACAGAAAAGCTATGCTGATGTGAGACGGAAAGATCTTGAGTTTGAGGTGGGAGATAAGGTGTTCTTGAAGGTAGCACCTATGAAGGGTGTTATGCGTTTTGAAAAGAAGGGGAAGTTAAGTCCTCGTTTTGTTGGACCGTTTGAGATTTTAGAGAGAATTGGTGTTGTGGCGTATCGTTTGGCATTACCACCATCTCTCTCCGCAGTTCATAATGTTTTCCATGTTTCGATGTTGAGGAAGTACGTGACAGATCCATCTCATGTAGTGGACTATGAACCACTAGAGATTGACGAGAATTTAAGCTATGTGGAGCAACCAGTTGAGATTCTGGCTAGAGATCTGAAAATGCTTCGTAATAGAGGAATTACATTAGTAAAGGTGTTGTGGCGCAATCACCGAGTTGAAGAGGCAACCTGGGATCGAGAAGATAATATGAGAGCTCGTTACCTAGAGTTATTCCAGAATTAGAACTTTCAGGGACGAAAGTTTCTTAAGGAGGGAAGAATGTAACACCCCCGAATTTAAGATATTTTATTATAATTTAATTACCTTATTATTTAAAGATTTTAAAATTTTTGGGTGTTGTATACCATAAATTTAGGGAAAAGAAAAGAAATAGGAATTTAATAAATAAAGTAATAGTAATAATAGTTATTATTATTATTATTATTTTTTTATTAAATAAAACAAAAGAAAAAGGCGGGGAAATTAAAATTTCCTTCCCCACCCTTCATCCTCACGTGCGCAGCCCCCCCCCCTCCATTTTTCTTTTTTTTTCCTTCTTCTTCTTCTTCTCTTCTGTCTACCCTAGCAACAGCCGGCCGCCCCTCATTTTTTCCGTCCGTCCGACGAAGTCAGCCGCAGGCAGCAGTCCGTCCCAGCTGCCTCCAGCTACTGTCCGCACGCCGTCCGTCCGTCCCAGTTCGCGAAACCCAGCCGCGTCGGGGTTCATCCTCTCCGACTCCGTTCGTGAAGCCCAGCCGCCGTCTGCTCAAATCTCCTCTGTTCCGACCGTCCGATGAAACCCAGCCACGCGTCTCTCTCCTTCCAGCCATGTGTCTTCTTCCATCTGCGGATTGGAAGCCGACCCATGCCCAAATAGATTTCACAAGGTCGTTTGCCCAAATCTTGTGTGTCGCTGCTGCTACGTCATTGTAATTTCGTTTGGGTAAGGATGAATTGTGGGCTTTATATTGTTTTGTAATGCCCATCGGTTTGTTAAATTGACATTCTTGAAGGTAGCGTTGAAGCGAGTACACCCTTGAATTTCCAATAAATTGGGATTTAATGCTGAATTTTTTATTTGATTCTTGAAGATATTGAAGGTAGCGTTTGAGTTCCTTGGGTTCACAACAAACATTAGTTTTAGTTGGAGCTCGTTTCGTGAATATTTGGGTAAGTTGTGAAAAATCACATTGGGTTGACTTTAAATGAATGATACGTTGGAGAAAGATATTGAGTATTATTTTAATGTTTAGGTTCATTTTTTGTAGACCTTTGCGCGGTTAAGGAGCTTACCCAACGCCAAGGTAAGGGACTTTCTACTGGACTCAATAAAAATTATTGGGATGTATAGACTGTATAGATCGAACTGTTATATCTTAACTGCGTAGGGATGACGGCTATGATGTATATGTTTGCATGTGGACTTGTGGTTGAATGCATGTATTGACTGTCTAGTTATGTATATGTACAAATGTAAGGATGTGGGAATGACTGAATCTCGTAGACTTTACTTATATAAAGTGTGACTGGAACAGATAGATTGTTGTGTAAACCGAACGTAGGATATACAACTATGGTAGTGTTGTTGTGAACGGAACGGATATCATGGTTGTGCCGTTGTAGACTGAGGTGAACGTTATGATTATTTTGGTTGTTGACTGATGTATTGACGTGTTTCTGACTGGCCTTGGACTAACTTAGAGTAAGATGGCGGTTTGGGGTTAAATGAAGAGATTGTGAATGAGAATATTAACTGAGCTACGAATAACGGTTAAGATGTATTGAATGGACTGAGGGGTAAATTATTGGTTTCCTAGTGGGTAGTTACCTTGCAGATGTCCTACGGGATCACCACCCTTTTTGTGCATCCTTCGGGAGCACTAGACTGATATGTGTTTCTGCAGAACACTAGACTGATTATGTGTATCCTACGGGATCACAAGACTGTGACTGTGTAGGGTACCCCATAGGAAATTAATAATTTATATTCCCCTAACGGGACCAGTAGTGGGTCTCTTACTGAGTATATTAATACTCACCCTTTTTATGTTCAAATTTTCAGGCAAAGGTAACACGAGGAGCAGACCGACGAAGGACAAGAAGGAATCGTGATTTTCCATAGAAGACTGTCCTTTAAACTGCTTCCGCTGACGGTTTTATAAACGTTTTGTTGAACTAATTTTACAAATAGCTAAATTTTTTGTAAACAGTATTTTAAAATTTCATATTTTGAAATAGGGCCCGATTAAAGCTTTTCCTCGGATTCTTATGGTTTCAACTAAAGTTTACTATGTCTTTCGTCAACAAACGGTTTTGTGTTAAAGCAACGACTTAGACAAGGTCGTTAAAGTCTGGGTCGTCACAATAAGGGAATTTGGCTGTATTGAGAATGATTGTTAAGATGTTTAGAGTGGACTGAGGGGATAAATTATTAGTTTCCTAGTGGATAGTTCCCTTGCGGGTGTCCTTCGGGATCATCCCTTTTTTGTACATCCTTCGGGAGCACTAGACTGATATGTGTTTCTGCAGAACACTAGACTGATTCATGCGTCCCTTGGACGTTAGACTGATTATGTGCATCCTACGGGATCACAAGACTGTGACTGTGCAAGGTACGTCATAGGAAGCTAATAATTTATTTTTCCCCTAACGGGACCAGTAGTGGGTCTCTTACTGAGTATGTTAATACTCACCCTTTTTATGTTCAACTTTTCAGGCAAAGGTAATACGAGGAGCAGACCGACGAGGGACAGGAAGGAATCGTGATTTGCCATATGGGACTATCTTCTAACTGCTTCCGCTGACGGTTTGAAAATATTTTAATTGAACTAAGTTTACAAATAGTTAAATTTTTTGTAAACAGCATTTGAAATTTTGTATTTTGGAAATAGGGCCCGATTAAAATTTTCCTTCGTTTTCTTACGGTTTCAACTGAATTTTGCTATGTCTTTTGTCAACAAACTGTTTTGTGTTAAAGTAACGATTAGACAAGGAAAGAAATGTCCGGGTCGTCACAATTATTCTCAGAACTTCATCACCCCATCCATTTGATACGCTTCTTGTCTTACCTGCCAATTTGAATTTATGTTGAAAGACATTTGCTTCCAGTGAAAAATCCCTGTCACCATCATGTTCCTAATCTCAGTGAAAGCATCAGAAATTGGTAATTTGTGACACTGTTTAATCTAAATGCATACCCACAGTACCAATTTGTTTTTTTTTTTTTAATCTTTCGTTCTAACCAATACCTTTCCTTGTGCGTTTGAGAAGCTCTCCTCCTCTGGACACATAGTTCATTGTTTAACACTTTCTTTAAACTACAATCAATTAATCAATTCTTCTAAAACACTAAACAGAAACAAAAAATGATAAAAAAAAAAAACAATCCAAGCATCCACAAACAAAACTAACAAGTCTAGCTTCGTCATCGTCATGGAGCTAAATTCGCATAAAAAAACTAACTAGTCAAAGCAAAAATCAAGATTCTCCAAACTAAGTTAATCGAAAAAAATCCAAAATTCAAAGCCATCGACAATGAAATCAACAAGTCCCATTCCACCATCATTAACAAACAATAAAGCAATACTTGTATTTGAGTATCATCCGAAAGCAAAGCAAAAGAGAAAGAAGCAGAACATCTCTGTCTCCAAAGAATGGGAGCATAAGCAGTTGTGGCAGAAAAGAGCTTCTACATCTTCTTCACAAAGAAATTTTGTCAAACAAGAACAAAGAGAATTAGAGAAGAGAAACGGGGAATATAATTTAAAATTTACACATTTATTAGGCGTCGTTTATTAGTTAAGGCGTTCAATGGGTGGCACTTCGAATGCAAATATGGCCACGAACTAACCAGATCCAAGCTTGATGATGAAAACAAAAGAGTATATAATCAAATCAAAAGAGTAGATAATCAAAATGCATATATGCACGAACGTATCAACAAAGACACAAAACATTAAAATTAATAACTATAGTCGACCGATGAATGAAAATGGACAAACAAAATGTTGAACTACAGTTCTCCAACTAATGGTAATAAATAAAAATTATTGTTCTTATTTTTGTAAAATTTTTGGAGGAGACGAAAAAAGTGTTCATAATCTAGCAGCGTTTTTTTTTTTTTTTTTTTTTCCTTTTAGAAAAATTGTAGTGGAAAAGAGAAGGGGAAAAACATGAGAATTAGATAGTTATTAGTATGGGTGAAATTTGATAGGAAAAAAGAAAATTTGACAGAAAGTGGGTTGTACCCAAATCACAAAATGCATCCACCAAATAAGTTGATGAATATGTGTTTCTCTGAAATTTTGAATCAAGAAAAGGAATCATGAACACAAATCCTTCTTCTCAACCAAATATGTTTAATTTGGACAGACAGAATCAAACAAATAATGGATGGATGGATGGATGAAAGTTAAATACGAAATCATTTATTTTACAGAGTTAGAAGAACAACCCACCCCCTTTTTGATGAAGAACAACAATGAACCAAGAATTAATTTCTTCAAGAATCATGACCGATCTTCAACCTCTTTGAAGGAGGACACCCAAAAGCCTTTGGAATTGAATTCACAATCTTCTTCTCCGATTCCAAAATCATCTCCATCTGCTAGAAATAATCAAATCAAACAAAATCTTTCTCAAATTCCAAATTCCATTGCAATAGCCTCAAACGGTAACATTTTCCATCCCCAGTCAAACAAGAGAGTATCAGTAAATGAAACTTGAAAATAGGTTTACCTTGAGAGCTCGTCGCTCATGAAAATCCTTCAGAACTGAGAGAAGTGCTCGAGTGGTGGAAGCGGGTCTTCTTTTGAGGATTAAACGCGGTGTAGAAACAAGATGAGAGAAGAGAATTTTGGTTGAGCTTGAAAACGGCAAAGGAAAAAGATAAAAATGGGGAGGAAAATGAGGTGGTATAATAGAAAAGAAATAACTTACCCAACGGAGGTGGCGAGCATAACAGCTGGGCACGCGGTGATTCGACGACGACAAGGTTTGGCATGTGGTGGTTTGACGACGAAAAGGTTGGGCTCACCACAGAAGCACGACAACGACTGGGCACGACGATGATGAACGATGACGACTGGGCATGAGGGATTCTCGTGCGGCAGTTGTTCGGGAGAATACAACTAGGGTTGAGATGAAATTGAGAAGAGAAGCAAACAAATTGAAAATAGGGTGGGTTGGAGAGAAAAGAGTAAAGTATGAGAGATACGAAACTTTTTACAAAATAAAAAATATTAAAAATGGGCTTTAACTTTTTACCACATAAAAAAATATTAAAAATGGGTTTTAATGTCGTTTTTCAAAAGGAGGATGTTTAATGTCTGTTTAAAACCGACATTAAAGTTGCCTCTTTAATGTCGGTTTAAAATCGACATTAAACATCCGTCTTTTGAAAAACGATATTAAAGTCCATTTTTCATTTTTTCCACATGACATTAAAGGTCAGATTTCTTGTAGTGAAGATGTAGCTCAATTTATGGAAGACTTCGAAAATCTCTTCATAAATGAAGAAGAAAGGTAGATCAATACGTAAACTTTGGAAAGCATTTCATGTACATTAAACATTTTAGCTAACATGACAAAGCTATGTTATGTAGGACACGTCTAGTATAGCCAAATCTGCGTTATAGTGGGACCCACTCAGCACTCTCATCCTCTGTGTCGTAGTGGGTCATGCTCAGTGTCACGAGCATGCTTGTCCATGGAAACATGCCTAAACATCCTCAAACCACCTTATCTTGATGTTTTGTAATGAGTTCCTGAAGAGATAAAAATCCTAGGCAGTGGAAGATTTTACAGAACTATTCCTCAATTTAATTTAGGAATTCCAAAATACCAATACATTGACAATATTTAGAAACAAAATTCTAAAAGGCTAAGCCAAGCTTTTAAATTTAAAGATACAGACATTGAAACACTCATGTAGTTTGACGCCTCTGAATCTGCTAAAACTCCAAGCTGGAGACACCACCCGTTGAAGACCTTCCTATCCTGTGTGGGATGAGATTAGTTTGTGAGAACCAATTTGGATGAGAAAAATGTTTAGAGAGAAACTACTTTTGCAAAGAGGCAAAAGCATAAGTTCAAGAAAAACTATTTTCTTCTACATATTTATAACTCAATTTTCTTGAGGAAGTAGATTCTATTAATTTAAAAAATATTAAACTAATAGATATTTCAAATCAACTAATTAATTAAATCATATTTAATTAATATTTCATTTAAATCATATTTAATAAATATCTCTCAATTTTAAATTAATTAAATTAAATTAAATTAAACTATTAATTAATTCTCCAATTAATTAATAACTAAATATATTATATTTAACTTAAATTAAACTTGAATCATATTCAAATATAAATTTCTCTCCTAACCAATAATTTTAATATGAATCCAATTCACATTAAATTAATATTTGGACTCATTCAAATATTTTATCTCTCATAAACTAATTTTGAATCCTATCCAAAATTGAATTTATATAATAAAGTTTGATTAAAATAAAAACTTTATATTATAATGTATCACCATACATTATACTAATTCCCAAAGTAAATTTAACATTTCAAATTATAACCGAAATAAATAAATCACATTACCCTTTTCGAGCTATGAGGGGACCTAATGGATCCACATATCAGAAGCTACAATGATATGAGATTAATTGGCTAAACTTATTAACCATATTATACAATATTCGTTAATTGTGTGCACACTCCACCAAAGACTCACAGTTGAACTCTTCTCACTATAGATAAATTTTTGTGTTCACGAATATAGACCTATACAAGTAAGTTACTCCTTCACTAGTGTTTGTAACACCAACTTAATCAAATTACCATTTTATCCCTAGGTTACTTCTAGTCCTTAAATACCAGTGATCCTCTAATGAACAATCTGTTTATGGTCCAACATATAAACATAAAACCCCTCTTGTGTCATAGAGAGGGTAGGGCTCCTTGTTCAAGTCCCAGAGACACCATTTAAGAGAACACTCATCTACTTACCCTAAAGTAAGGAAGGAGTGAATTTCATATTGTGTAATTATGTTTTCAGCTCCCTGCTCGGTCTTGTCCCAAAATGATAGGCATATTGAGTCGGTAATCTGGCCACTCTCACTCATACAGAAAAAAGAACAATCCCTTGTAAACAGGAGTTCATAATACACTGAGGATTAAGACTAGGTTACCTAGGTCACCTAGGTCATCTTAATGAAATAGAAACCTAACTAGTTAACAGAGTTACATCCAGTGGTTACTATTTCGTGGTCCGATCTTATGCAAATTCATTGCATATGATACCCTCACTCACGTGTCTCCTACACGACCGCGTTGGATCATTATGTTTGTATCAAATACAAAGTGAGTTGTATTAATAGTATTACTAGGATAAGGTACCCAGTCTTATCCCTATACTGTATACCCTTTAAGCTGATCTTGAACATTGATCCCTATATGTCTCTACATACTGTTCAAGACTCATCAAACAACTTAGAATGTTAGTTTATTGGATTTGGGTTATTAAGGCAAAACTAATAATATAATTAATAACATTTATTGAAATTATAATAATAACACTTTATCAATAACGGTCAATGAATTATATTTACAATCTACGAGTTTTAGGATATAAATCCCAACAGTTCAGTCTATTCCTTTCCTTTTGTTGTAGCCAACCTAGGGTGTGACGTTTTGACATTTTCATATGCAAGCTGTCAACGCTAAAAATGTTTAAAACGTACTATAGGGAAGACATGCATAGTAGTTGAATCCTCGACTAAGCCTTGTTGTACTCTTTGCCATCTAAGATTTCTTTGCATGTGACAGTCTTCAATGCTTTCTTTAACGATGTTTTTAATGATTTTCTTTCTATCTCATGTTCTCTCATATCGTGAGTTTGTCTGCGACTTGTGAATTTCATACGGCTGACTTGTTCACCGATTTAGAACAAGTGTTGCATAATCGCTCGTCCCGTGATTGAAAAGTTGCGATTGTGACACCCAGCACTCATGACAACATTGTTGTCCTGAATTACACTCAACATCAACAACTAAGATAACATGTGTACATACGAAACCATCACTAGAAGAAAAATGGTCTATGATGTTGATTGGAAAAAATGAACACGGATGTTTGATGTTGGTTTTTAAAATATGGATCTTTACTGTCAGTTTTAAATCGACATCGAAGATGAAGGTACAATTTTCGATTTTAAACAGACATTAAATGCACCTTTCTTTAAGAATCGACATTAAAGGTACATTATTGATAATTGTAATTTTTTATTTTAATAAAAGAAATATTTTTACCAATCTTCCCAATTACTTTCTTCTCGCATGACCTTCTTCTCCCTGAAACTATGTCTTTCACACTTTTTTTTTCATCATCCTCTAAACCTTAAAATTAGAGCCATTGTGCTCCACCGTCTGTTGTTGTCGCGCTCATGCTCCAACATCTGTCATCACGCTTGACGCTCCACTGTCTGCCAGTCAACCACACCATATCCTTAAAGTTTTTCCTAATTTCCTCAAGATTTCTTCTATCTTCTCTCAAACTCTCCCCATAAACTGTGAGACCCTGATCGTGTTCTAAACTATGCAATAAGATTTCACGCGATGAGAGCTAGTTATGCGATGCGATTGGACTATTGTGCGATAGAAGTTGGTGAATTGGAAGTTTATGTACCAAGTAACTTGTATTTCGTGTTCCAATTATGCAATGAGAAGAAGCTAAATGATGAACTGGTAGGCGATATGAGTTTCCTTCACCTGGAAGCAGCTGAGGTCATAAGGTTGGTGAGTTGATTTGATATTATCGCCAAATTGAATTCAGGATAAGATGTGACAGTAACATGTGATGTTTTGATATTGGATGATTCTCACCGTGTAACAACTCAAACTTTTAAGCTAAGCCAATGTCATTACTCAAAAGATAAATATCAAAAGACACTTTCTTGAAAATAAAAAACTAAAATTTTTATAAAATTAATATCAATAAATGTTCGAAGACATGAAATCGACAAACCAATAAAAATAGTTTGAAAACGTGACCCACAGGTTCTTACAATTCTTTAAAGAAATACAGATAAACAAATGAGACAAAACTTTAAATAAGGTGTCTAAAACAAAAATACTGAAAATTTGATGCATAGATGCAGAAACAAAACTAAGCCTCCGTATGGCATGTCACGGATCCTTCCTGTCGCTCGCCAAATTTCCAGATCCTCTACCTTTGCTTGAAATATCAAACATAGAAAATAGTGAGTATATAAAATATACCTAGTAAGGGACCTACTACTGGTCCTGCTAGGTGACCTGTTAACTTTCCGTTAGGAACATAATAATAGTTTCGTGTGTCCAATTAAGCACATCTGGACTAGTGAGATCATAGGAACACCCTTAATTGTGTGAGTGATTCTGTAGGAATACCCCTAGTCATGCGAGTGATCGTAGATACACACTGAGCAAGTGAGACCGTACGAACACCCGAGTCGTGCAAGTGATAGCAGGTACACACTCCATAAACATGAATGTGATACGTAGGACACCCCTAATCGTGCGAATGGTCCCGTTGAAACATCCATACTCGTGCGAGTGACCCTGTATACATAGTATAACTGTCTCCTAACCATGCATGAAATTCGTAGGTACACCCCTAGTCGTGCGAGTGACCTCATAGATAGGATCACAATACAAATGGTGTAGAAAGCTTAACAGTCAAAGTTAATAGATAGCCCGTGGTTCAAAGACATGTAACAATCAACATAAACATGACATGAATCATCAGTCATAACAGTCTATCAAATATAGCAGTCCATAAAGCATGAAATCCATAAAGCATGCTTAATCATCATGTAACATTAGTCAACAACCACAACATCATATTAGCATTTTCAGCTACTATCAATGCATAATCCCAAAATTCATGCAACCCTTAAATTCATGTTCGAAGGTCTAGTAGCAGAATCTCTTACCACAGAGATTAGCTAACGAATAATCTCTAGTTGACAGTAAAAATTCTCCAATTAATTCGATCCTTAGTTATGTTAAGTTCCTTGCTGCAAACGAAACCACTCCACCTATGCACAAGCAAAATTAAATTAACAATTTTTGCCAACAAATTACTAATTGAATTACCTTAGCTTACCAAACTTTAACCAAATGGAGGTTAAAAAAATCTCTTAACCTTGATGAAAAAAATTCATCACTTAAATGTTTTGGCAAATGGACCTAAGTTACCAATCTTAACCAAAACTGGTAAAGCGGTGACAGAGAGTTATCTTAGTGAATAAGATGAAGAAGCTTTTCTTTTTCCTTTTCTTTTTAATTTAAGCATTTCAAGGCTATTTATAAACTCAAATAATAATAATAATAATATGTATCATTACTATTTCTTTTTTCTTTTACAATTCCCTAAATGCACAAAATCTTAGACATTTATAACCTTTAATAATAATAATATTAATAATATTATTATTATTATTATTATTATTATCTCACCAAAATATATAATAAACACATCTATTTATGGTTAACTTTCATAAATATAACAAACCGGCAAAATATTTACGGTCCGTGTAACAAAATGAAAAAACCCATGAAGCAGACTATTTTTCTAAAATATTCTAGTTTTGCCCTTCCTTTTCATCGTCTTTCTTCTCTTCCTCTTCTGCGATTTTTTTCTTTCCATCATCTTTTTCTCTTCTTCTTCTGTAGTTTTTCTTTTATTTTTTTCCTTCAAACTATTATTTTGTCCAAGATTGTGTACCATATATAAAATATCTATTTTATAATTTTTTTCAAACTGTTATTTAGTTGTTCCAAATATAATAGATCGTGAACAAAATCGTTGAGATATTGGATAGCCAAATCTAAATGATCGTGTAATAAAATAGCAAAATCTAAACGATGGTGTACAAAGAATCCTAAAAAAATTGTTCAGATTTGGGTAGCAAAATTTAAACGACCAAATCTAAATGATTGTGATCCAAATATAAACGATCGTGTACCAAATCTAAACGATTATTTTTCAAATATAAATGATCATTTTCCAAATATAAACAATCATGTTCCAAATATAAACGATCGTGTTCAAAAAAATCTTTTAAAAAAAATCGTTGATATTTGGCTAACCAAATTTAAACGATCAAATCTAAACAATCGTGTACCAAATATAAACGATCTTGTACCAAAAAAATCTTGAAAAAAACTCATTTAGATTTGGGTATCCAAATCTAGATGATCAAATTTAAACAATTGTGTAGGAAAGAATAATCAAACCTAAACAATCGTTACCGAAATATATTAATCGCGCTGGATGCCAATTAATTACGAGACATTTTTGGTATTTTCCATTGTGGGTTGGTGGACTTTTTCATTTTTTAAATTGTTCTATAGAGGTAAATATTAGAGTGCTTTGTTATATTTTTTAAAAGACCCTTATATTTATTTAAACCCTTATTCCATTATCTCCTAATTAAGTCCATCATCTTTTCTCGTCGAATCAAATCAACCATATCTCTCCTAGTTAATTATCCTATTTTCCAACCGTTATAATTATATTTCATCATAAAATTAACTTTACTTTTTCATATTAGTTATTTTTACAAAACCAAATAATTAATATCACATTCCACTGCAAATTCAAATATGTATATCCATATATATATATATATACACTTAATTAATTCCAATTTCAAACTAGTTTTTCCTTTCAAGATCCAAAATGGACTCAAATTCTCAATTCTTTTATTTAACCAAATCTTTTCCAATAAATCATTTATTTTAAAATTTAATAAATTCCAACATGAATTATCTTAATTCAATAATTAAATTTTTACTCCAAACCTCCATAAAATTTAGGATGTTACATTTTTCCCAATAATCATATTCCAATATATAATTATCAATTTTTCTTTGAAATAAATCTTATTCATTCTCTTTTCTCATTTACCAAATCATACCAACCTCTCTTCTCAATCAATATTTATCTTGCCCAAAAATAATTAATTATCTTTCATAGTAATTAATTTTTCACAAATAAAATTATCTTTACCCTTTTCCACAATAGTTATATATATAGAAATATACAATTAACCATAATTCTATTAACGCCTAAGTCCACTAATTAATTATTCACTGAAAAAAATATTTAATGAATTTCAATTTCATAACCAAGTAATTTTCTATCAAATAACTCAAAATAACAAACAATAAACTCAAACATAGTTAAATAAAATTAAGATAATTAAATTAAAATTACCTAAATTTTTTAGGCGTCACACAATTATTCCACCATGGGAAGTTTCACCGAAGAAGCTTATAAATAAGAGAAGTCCAATCCTTTTTTAGAATTATTTTACTTTGTGTGTACTTAAAAAAGAGTTGGAAAGAATTGCAAAGGTTTCTAATGAGCTACCACAAGCTCGAATTAGACAAGAAATTGCAAGAAAGTGCAAGAGAGCTTCGGCTAAGGACTTAGGCGAGGAAGTTAATTGATTCTGAGTTATTCTTAAAATGTTTTCAAATGAAAAAGAATTTTCATTGTATTTGAATCCTTAAATTTATCCCTATTGAATCATTGAGTTCCATGATTTCTCTTATGTTCTCAAAATTCTCAAAATGTATTTGGTTTACAAAGGAACTGAATTTGAAAATGAGCTGGGATATTGTGATGAAAAGATTTTTGGTACCCTACGTGATATCTACCTCACACTTGTCGTGTGCTCTAGAGTGAGATGCCTTATCCTTGTTGTGTGATCTAGCTGGGATTGGATGCCCTATTCCTGCTGTGTGATCTGGTATTGGATGCTTTTTGCTTGCTGTGTGTTCTGGCATTGAAAGACCTGCTAAGCGTGATGGAATTGATGCAGAATTTGTTGTTGCATTGAGATTACTCCGTACAGTCACAACTCATCAAAAGAGTGTGGTAAACACTTGAGTTGAGGAGGGTATAAAGATGTAATTAAGCATGCATAATGATTGTGCATTATGATCAATATAATGTGTTATGCGAAATGTATTCCAATGCAATATGAGTTATTATGAATGATTATAAAGGAAAAGGTTTCCATATGATTTATAAATATTTGTTAATGAGATTTGAATTGTGTAAATCAACTAATGTGTTGAGATGATTTGATTTGAACTTAAAATTTACTACCGAAAAGCATAACTATTTAAATTGGATTGAAAGTTATTCATTAAATGTGTTGGTGAAAAAAAAAATCTCATTCACTAGACACTTAATTTGCTAATCTTTGAAATGTTTTCCCCTAGGTAACAAAGGACACTCAACGTTTGACTTACCGTCTTGATATCCTGTCATGCCATACATAAGTTGTAAACCCCAAATCCTAAGAAACTTGAGTTTTTCAAAGCGTTTGAAAGGATGATTTTAAATAAAGATAAGATGGGAAAATAGGCTTGAGAAGTGTCATTGTAAATGTGTCATGGTGGGTAGAAAGATGGAAAGCTAAGGAGGAATGGTTTAAAAGTTAAAGGGAAGTTAAATTGAAAAGAGAGAAAATTTTGGCTAAGTCCACACCTTAGACGTTTTGGGCTTGGTGGATAGTCAAAGGATGAGTAAATAACCTCTGGGGAAGAAGAAGTGACCTTGGTGAAAAGCTTGTGTGTGTATGGTCGAGAAGGATGAGAAACCTCTAAATGTGCTAGGCGTTTAGACTAAGCGAGAAGACATGTCTTTAGAGGTTAGATGGACATCTAGGCTTGGAAAGAAAGCTTGTTTGGTGGTTAGTGTGGCAATGAGAGGCTAGGCGTGGAGGACATGACCATGCCATTGGAGGTTAGTGGCCATATCAAAAGGGGTTAGTTTGGCGTTTGACAAGGTGTTTGGCTTGTTGTTTGACACTTTGGCGTTTTGGTTAGGCAACATGATGAAGAGGTGGAGTTGGTGGAGTGTTTTACAGGTGTCATGTGCATGCTTAAGTTAAATTTCAACAAGCAAGAAGTGTCAAGAATTTCTTACGTAAGGTTCAGTATAAATAGGTCACTTCATATTGAAATTTCTTCCAAATTACTTGTGTGTTTTGCTACAATTGGTCTCAAAAGCACACAAATTGAGTCTATATTCTAAATTGGGGCTGCTGGTTTAATTTGGTGAGAGGAAGATTGAGTTTCAGTTTAAAGACAAACGAAAGGTTAATTTCAAAAGGAATCTGAGCAGTCTTCATTCCAAGGAGACTACAGAACACAATTCGTCAAGTTTTTTGCTAAAATTTTGAGGTAAGAAAGTTAAAGGCATTTTTCAGCAAGGTTGTAGAAGGAAATATTTTCTTTAGAGTTTTGGATTTTAAGATTTTAATCGTTAAAGTGAGACTTGTGTTCTGGCCAAAAAGTGGAGTTTTGGGCAGTGTGGTGGTTGGTTGAGTGGTAAGTTTTGATAAGGAATTTGGTGTGATACCCATTTCTAATTTTGATAAGGAAGTAAAATTCGACTAAGTATGAAGAAGTTGGAGTTTCAATAAATCCGCAGAAAGGATTAAACGATAAAAAAAATTTATGGTTAAATTACGTTTTTACGATTAAGTGGGTAGTTTGCGAAAGAAGTTGTGAGATAAGAAGAGAAAAAGTCTTCGCGTAAGTTAAGAAGTGAAAGTTTTGAGTGTTAGAATAGGAATTTTGGGTGGTCTTCGCAAGAATAATCAAGTGTTTCACGGTGAAGAAGTCTGCGAGGAAGCCTTGAAGTTTAAGTTCGCGATAAGAGTTCTCTGCAAGTAAAAGTTGGTTAGTTCACGTGGAAGGTTTCTTATAGTAAAAATATAACCACGCCTTAAGGTTATTCACGAGAAATGTTAAGTTTTGAAGTTATTCATGGTTTGGGTTAGGCGGGAAGCAAGGTTTGGCGATGAAAATGTCAAATCTGATTTGACAGAGGTTAACGTGTAAGATTAAGGATTTAAGCATGGCTAGGTTGAATATTAAATTTACACGTGTGAAGTTTTAAGTAGGAGCTGGCAAATTGAGAAGAGTTTATGCATGACTAAGTTAGTTTAAGGACTCTATAAATAAGAGGATTTGGGTAACTAAGGAGGGGATAATGAGAATTTTGTTGAAATGTTGAAGTGCTACTGGTTTAGCCACGCAAGAAAATGCTTGCGAGAAGAAGAAGGACTTCCTTAGTAAAGTTTGATTAGTGCTTTTCTCTCAAATGAATTTATGTTAAAAAAAGTTTATTATGATTTCTCTTTACTGAATTGAAAGAAGAATTGAAATGAAAATGTTTCAAAGAGATTTCTATGAAAAGTTATGTTTTCAAGCATGATTTATAATGTTAAAGCTTGATTTGATGACTATGCTTTAAATACTATGTTTCTTTGAGATAATGCTAATTTTTATGAGCACATAAAGAGTCAAGGTGACCATGGGGTGTACGGCTACATGGTGATAAGAAGCTGGCTTATGCGTTGAAATGAGCGTATAAAGCTTAGCGGTCTGAGCAACAAGGACAAATCTTTATGTTCTCGGATGTTGTTGATACAGTAGTCTAAACGCGAGGTAATGAGACCAAGCGTAGAGAACAATTCAGGATCCTTGGAAAAATGAAATGATTTGTTAAGCATAAAGAAAAGTTTATGCAAAATAAAAGGAATTGTTGGTATGTTTAAATAATTTGATATTATTTTTGCAAAATGATTATGAAAAGGTATTCCGAAAGGTTTCCATAAAATTAAACCTCACTAAGTCTTTTAGAATTACGTTTTAAAAATCTATCTTCCAGATTGGGCGTTTAGGCCAAGTAGAGAAGAAGGTTGAAGGATTGTTGTGAGGTGATTCAAGGCATTTTGGCAATGGTTAAGGCTTGGTTATTTGGTGAGAATATTGTAATAATGTATGAAACGCCTGTTATTAATAAAGTTTACGTTTTGGTTTGTATTTACTTTGCTTGACGTTTCTTTGTCCTCCATTGCGTTTTGAGTGTTAATAGTTTAAAAGGAGTTGAGAATAAGATTTTGCAATAAGAAAATTTCAAGGTTGTAACAAACTCGCATCCTATTCCTACTACTTCGGCGTTATCGTTGCAGTACGATTTGGGGTGTGACATTTGGTTTAGAGAGGTTAGCATGGTGCGTTTGGGATTGTGCTGGATGTATAGCATGAAGGGATTAAAACCCTCGGTAGCGACAGATTTTACAGAGACCTTTCCAAATTTAATTAGGAACTTAAAATACCGTACATTGATAAACAATTACAGAAACAAATTTTCTTATAATTTAAACTACGGTTAAGCATGCTTAAATAAATTATAGATTAGAGAATTACAGAATTACAGAATAGAGTAACTTGCTCTCATTGATGTCTCTAAATCTACAAATCACCGAATTAGGCGCATCACCCGTCGGAGACCTTCCTACCCTATAGGATGAGATTGGTTTGTGGGAACCAATTAGAATGAGAAAAAGCTTTTGAGAGAATCTTTGTGAGGATTCACAGACAGGTAAAAGCTTAGGTTTAGAAACCTCTTTTCTTCAGTGTATTTATAACTCCTTCTTCTTTGGGGAGTAGGAGAGAATCCTTGAGATTCTATTAGTTTAAAAAGTATTAAATTAACTAATTAATTAAATTATATTTAATTAATATTTCATTTAAATTATATAATTTAGGGTTTAGGATTCGAAACAGAATCCAGAGTCTGCATGCATTTTTCCATTATGTATTAAGGTAGCTAATATGCATAATGTGACTGATATGGATGACTGATATAGATGGCTACCATAGATGACTGATATGTTATGATTAAGATATGTTATGACTGAGATATGTTATGATTGAGATATATTATGATTGAGATATGATATGACTATGTTATAATATAACTATAAGATATGATATGATTATGTTATAATATGCTACATGTTATAGACTGTGGTGTTCTGTTAACTGTCTGTTAGGGTCGTACCCATATGGGTGTCCCTCAGGATCACCACCTTTTATGATTGTGTGCGTTCAACAAGACCACCAGTATATGTTTACGAGTGGTCCGACAGGGTTACTTACAACCTAATTCTCTTAGGCATTCCTTCAGGTCATCGGAGACCAATTTCTCCTAGATGTTCCTTCGAGTCAGTGAAGACCAGTTTCTCTTAGGTGTTCTGTAACACCCCAAAATTTAAGGAAATTTTAAATTTAATTATCTGGATTGAATTTATTTGGGTGTTATTTTAGATAAAAAGATATATTTGTTTGTTTTTGTGGAGATTAGAATTTATTTAAATATTTACAAAAAAAAATATCTAAATAAATTATGGAAATTGGAAATTTTTCTATATTGTTATGGATTTGATAAGAGAGAATGATATTGGTAAATTAATTTTGTGAGAGTTAAGAATTTTGAATATATATGTGTATATATATGTAAAGTTATGGAAGGTTGAGCAAATTATTTTATTGAAAATAATATAATTAGTATGAATAATATATATATATATATATATATTTTTTGGGAAAAAGATAAAAAATTGGAATTGATGAGTATTTATTAAGGAGAGAGAAAATTTGTTTTGGGAAGAGGAAAAGAAAAGACAAATGAAAAAGTAATAATAATATATCATAATTATATTATTATTATTATTATTTTAAGAAAAAGAAAGGAAAAGGCAAACTAAAAAGAAGGAAAAAGGAAACGGAAAAGAAGGAAAAAAAAAGAGAAATTAATAAAATAATATATATATACATATATATTATTATTATTATGATTATTATTATGAAAAAGAAAAAAAAAAGACTTCCTTCTTCTTTGTTTCTTCCTTTCTCCCCAGCCACCTCCCTCTCCATTCTTCATCTCTTCTTCTTCTTTAACATGTAGCCAAACGTTTTCCTCTCCTCTTTTCATGAGTCGTTTGTACCAATCGTCGTCCTTCGTTCACCATCTGACGACGCCCCTTCATATTTTCTTTATTCAACCCGAGCCGATCTTCCCCTTCAAATCCAAGTCGCGCGTGAAATCTTCTTCTTCCAACAGTGAGATTCAAGCTGACATTCACCTCCATCTGTAGCTCAGATATAAGTCGCGGCCTTGGCCTTGTTATGAAGTTTTGTGGTTTGTGGTAAGGGTGTAGTTTTGGATCTTGATGGATGTTTTCAATAACCATTTTTGGTTGGGTTATTTAATTGGTTGATATTGTTCTTGAAGGTACAAATTGAGGATAAAGCTTTAATTCTTTGATTTTCCAATAAGTTTGGTTTGAAGTTCAACTCTCCATTTACTTGGGTAAGTTAATGAAATTCACATTGGGCCAATTGATTAAATGGATGAAATTGTTTGTCGAAGTGATTGATTTCTATTCAATTATGTTTAGGTTGGTTTGTTGGATTTTAGTTCGATCAAGAAACTTAGGTAACGTTGAGGTAAGGGATTTCTTTCTACTACTGGACCCATACGTAGATTTCAATGATTAAAAGAACTTGTTTGCTATGTGTGGCATTGAATGACTAAAAAGATATGACTGCTAAATGTAGATTGGTATGGTTAAAGGGACTTAATTGCTTTATGTAGATTTGAATGTGTTGATGGATTGACTGAATAAAAAATGTTGTACTGACTGAATTGAGGATTTTTTACTGTTATGTTAACATATAGGTAGTGTACTGTAGATTGAATTGATCGAACTGAGGTGGGTGACGCTTACGTATAAGTATAATTGTTTGAGGAACCGTTATGCTAATGTTTGATTATGTACTGGTTTGTGTAAATTGACTGTATATGTGTTGAACTGAAAGAAGGATATGATGGTAGCTTGAATTGTAAATTTAATTGATTGTTTAAAATGTTAGATTTGACTGAGGGGAATTATTAGCATTATCTATAAGGTAGTGTGCCTTGCAGGTGTCCCACAGGATCACCACTTGTTGTGTATCCTTTGGAGCACTAGACTAATAGGTGCATCTTTCGAAAGCACTAGACTGATATGTGCATCCTTTGGAAGCACTAGACTGATATGTGCATCCTTAGGGAGCATTAGACTGATTATGTGCATCCTACGGGATCACAAGACTGTTATGATGCAAGGTACCTCCCAATAGAAAGTTAATAATTTTGCCCCTAGCGGGACCAGTAGTGGGTCTCTTACTGGGTATATTTATACTCACCCTTTCATGTTTAATTTTTCAGGTAAGGGTAATACGAGAGGCAGACCGACGAGGGACAAGAAGGAGATGTGATCGCCATAGGGGATTTTTCTTCAAAATTGCTTCCGCTTAGTGTCTTTACTGTTTTTTTTCAGTTTTGAGGATTTAAAATGAGTTTCATGTCTAGAACGGTTTGTTTTGAGTAATTTATAAATGATACTTTAGAAATTTTATTTTGTTAAAATAGGGCCCGAATGAGGTTTTTTTGATAATGATTGTTTCAAATAAATTTTATAGTATTTTGTGTTAAGCAAAGTGTTTTTGTTTAAAAATAATGACTTCGACTTAATCTAAAAAGTTGGGTCTTTACAGTTGGTATCAGAGCCCAAGTTCTAGGTTCTGTAGATTGACTTATGATGTAAGTCTATGTTTTTGTGTCCCTATAGTTAACACGATCCTTCATCACTCGTCAGGTATGCTCTCATGAATGAACCGATATCACATCTGAATGAGAGGGATCCTGAGGATATGAAAGTAGTGTTAAGAAAGACTTAAAACAATTAAAAGTTAATACCCATTCCAACAAGGTGCACGTTCCTTTTCGGTGGCTCGATCATAAGAACTTCAAAGTTAAGCGTGCTTAGCTTGGGGTAATTCTATGTTGGGTGACCTCCTGGAAATTTTCCTAGGATGCATGTGAGTGAAGACAAAGCATCCTGAAAGGACTCGTGTTGGTTTGTGGAGAGAACTTTCACTCTAATAAGTCTTTAAGGATGGTAAGGATGATGGTCACAGGGGATGCAGGGGAATGGTAGTAGTGAGTCCCTCTTTCTATGTTTAATTTTTTAGTCATAGTATCGGGAGTCATGGAAAGTCCTTCCATGACAGTTTTCAAAAACTGTCGCAATAAGTTTTTTCATGACAGAAAATAAATGTTGTTAATTACTATTTTATGACAACAAATAACTGTCATCATTTGCGTATTAACGACAATTAAAAAAATGTCGCAAATTCGTTTATTATGACATTTTTTAAATGTCAAAGATATGTCAATCGTGACAGTTTGTTTTAAAAATAAATGTCATTTTTTCGAAATTGACGACGTTTTTTTCTTGTCAAATATAGGGCAATCGTGACAGTTTTTTTATAACAAAAATGTCATTGTTTTAATATTGACGACAATTATGGAGTGTAACGAATTCATATATTATTACATTTATTTTTTGTTGCAAATTCCTCAATTACAACCATTTTCCCTGTTCTCCTTGTTGCTCCGCCATTACACGAACCATTTGAATGATAATAATGTTATAATACATAACACCCATGTAGAAACAAATGGTCGACACTTTCATATATATATATATGTTATAATACACTTTGTAATATTCGTACATTTCCAATCAAGTTTGAACAATTTACAAGTATGGAATTACAGCTCTTAATCAAAACCAGTGTAAATACACCATAATACATATAACATGGTTTTCTGTACAAGCATAAACAACCAACCGATAATCCTTCACCTCTGAAAATATTCTTTGTTGCTTGAACCATGGTCATGTAGTCATGAATTTCAATCTGAAAAAGAGATGTACAATTGTATAGTTAGCAATTTTACATAATAGCCAAATTTATACACATAATGTCCAGTATGTATGTCCATTATATATAATATTGGAAGAAAAGCATTGCATCCTTGTCTACTGAAACAAATTTACATGTTTATTCTTCAAAGTCAAGGAAAAGCCACAAAGAAAGATGAGACTATACCATGATGTGGTAGAGTAGCACCATAGCAATCCATAGTAACTAGTTGTTTCAACAATAATCTATGACAAAGATGATGAAAGAAGAGTATTATGTTACCATGGACAAGTTTGAAGGCTCTGTGACTGCACCCATAAAGAGAGCGATGTTTGGATGTCATATACATTTCATTATGGCAACCTAGAAATGCATAAAAGTGATTGAACCTACTTAATGGTTACTTGCAAGTAGAGCGCATTGTTCAAAAATTAGCTTCAAAATATTATGGGTTTAAAAATTTGGACATGTACCTCCCTAAGAAACTCATCAAAACGTTCTGCATGAAGATCTTCTTCCATCAGAATCTTCACAGCAACATCCTAAAATTTCCAACGCAAACAGAATTAGTCCTCATCACATATCAATAATTTTTAAAAAATGATTAACAGATAATGTCATGAGAATAAAGAAGATATATATAAAGAGCAAGTATATTTGAACATAGAAAAATACTTCATACCCTTCTAGAAGCAAACGTTTTACTCAACCAAAAAAATGATGAGAATGACATATTTTGAATAAGAAAACCATACCTCTCAGCATCATTTCACTGATATATGCTCCGTCAAAATAAACTGTATAAAATACATGAGTAGATTGCGACGAATTGGAGATGACAGGCACCGATTGAACAGGTTGTAGCAGGGGAGATTTCATCGTTCGTAGATGAGGTTGTGACGGCGCTGGAGTGAAGAGATGGGCACAAGCAGACGGTGGCGAGATCGGGCGTTGTCCGGAGATGGCCTTATTCGCTTGAGGATTTTAGAAAATGTTAAGATTTTGGGGTTTTAGATTTGGAGATTCGCGTGAGGATTTGGGGAAAAAACTTTAATTACCTTTAATTTTTATTTAAAATTAATTTTATTTTAATAAATTAAATAAATTATTTTATTTCTCTTCTATGACATCAAATAACTGTCGCAAAAAGTATTATCCGAAAAATTCCGCATTTTTCTCACCAAAAACGCGTTTTTTCACCTTTTGTGACAGTTTTTTTTTTCTCCCTCCATTTTGTGATATAAATAACTGTCGTAGTAGATGGTTTTTCTTGTAGTGTGGCTAATGACAAGAAGTGATCGTGGTTTGTCATAGGGGACAATTTATGTTGCTTTGGCCTTTATGTTTACAGTATTTTGACTTATAGTATTTTATTTAAATTTACAGAACCTATGAGTTAATTTTATATTATTTTTCTTTAAAAGTTAGATAGGGCCCCACCTAGGATTTTACCGTCTACATTTCTACATAATTTATTCTAATTTATGAATGAGTATTTGGAGTTTTATTGAAAAGTTAGTGTCCTTTATATATTTTTAGTAAGAAAATCTATATTTATTTTAGTAGTAATGACCTTAACTTATGATAAAGAGTTGAGTCGTTACATTTACGCAACAAAGAATGGAGGGGATATTTTTTAGTTTCCTTTATTCTAAAAATAAAAAGCATTACCCAAGAAAACTATTGTTTCGCTTATACTTGGGCAAACAATAGGAAAACTTGTACTCAACAAGGACTTCGTATGTGAGAAATGAACAAGGGTATTTTGAGTATAAAGCTTCTCGCGTTTGAGCTTAGAAATGTTTTCATAGTGAGAAGTACGCGATGAGAGTAGACTCTAAATAACGATTAAAATTAACTCACATTTTGAGAAATTTAGAAATGTTAGGAGGAAGGTAAGTCTTTAAGGAGGAATTGTAACATCCCAAAAATTAAGAATTTTTTTAAAGCTTAATTATCTTGGTTTAATTTAATTATGTTGGAATTGCTGGGGTTATTTGAGATTTTTGTTGATGATTGTTGGAGTTTGTGGAAATTAAGATTAATTAAATATTTATTGGAAGAATATTTAATTAACTACTAAAATTGGAAATTTTGGTGTTGTGAATGATTTAATTTAAGTTGAATGATAGTTGGTAATTTATGTCGGTGAGATTTAAGGATTATGGTTAATTATAGGGTTTATATTACTTACTTGAGTTTATATTATTTGAGAATACTCATACATGCCATTTTAAAAATAACCCTGAAAAGGGAAGTTTATCCTAATGGGGAATAATACCCTATAAGATCATAAATACCCTGAAAATGGGAAGGTTATCCTAATGGAAAAAAGGTATGTTTATCCTAGGTAAGTTTAGCCTAATGGGGAAAAGGTAAATACTTATATATGATATTTTGGGTCAATACTTCTATTTATTTTGGTGTATTATAATCTATGACAATTAGGGTCAATACTTATATTTATTTAGGTATATTATCATCTATAACAAATAGGGTTTTTTATCATCTATGACAAAAGTAGGGGTGGGCCTTTCTTTTTCCTTTCCCTACTTTACCCTAATTCCCCTAGACCCTTTCCTTCTTCTATTTCTCGCAGCAATCTCTATTCATATTTTAATTAAATAAAATTTTGGTGATAATATAACTATTCAAGGAGTATTTATTATTATTTTGAAAAAATAAAAAGTTGATTGGATTGAATTAAATGGGAAAGAGGAGGATCTGATTGATTTTAGAAATAAATGGATAAAGAAAAGCAAAATGGAAAAAGAAAACAATATTAATAATAATAATGTTATAATAATAATAATAATAATTATTATTATTATTATTATATATTTATTTAATACTCTTATTTTGCATGAAGTGTAACACTATTCATCTTCTTTTCCGTTTGACAAAACCCTAGCCGCCACAACCACTCGCCGATCTCTCTCCAGTCATCTCCGCCTGTCGCATCTTCGTCGCTGCAAGCGCCCACGCTTCGACGAAGCCTAGCCAAAACCCATCTGAAACTCATCGTATGTGTGTTGCACGTCTTCAGTCCTAGCAAGCCAAGCGCCCCTCTAGTTCTTCGTTCGAACTCTGACTGCTTCATCTTCATCGTGAACACAAGTCGCACACAAAAGGAGAAGTCAAGTTTTCTTCTTCGATCATGTTAGTCTGCACGTAGCTTATTGTTAGCCGAGCTTTTCAGCCTGATCTAAGTCGTCCCTTCTCGAGTTGAGTGAGTCTTACATGCGACCACCAGCTACCCGAGCTGTCCCTCTCTGTCCTTGAGCCGTCTGAGCCAACTTCCTCTTGTCTAGCCATGCCATTAAAGAGCCAAGTTGAGGAAATTTCTTATTTTTGTTAATTTTTTGAGAGTATTTGATTGAGTTTTGAAATGCCCATCAAATAATAATTTCTTTAGTATAACTAAACTAATTTTGGGTTAAGTTTAATTTTCTTAAACTTGGATTTTGTTTTTTAAAGGTCATTGGTATTTTGAAAGAGGTGTAGTTGTGAAATTGTTTCCATTCAAGGTTGTTTTAGTTTCAACCTTAACCTTGGGGTAAGTTGGAGACCTAAGTTAAATACTTGGATGATTGGATGACAAACTTATTAATTCAGTTTCGTTTACGTTTAGGATTTTGTTTGTTTGGAAAGCTTTGGCTGTGACTGTTTGGAACAATTTTTGTAAAACTAATCTCAGGTAAGAGATTCTACTACTAGACCTTTGAACTAAAAATAAGAGCTTGTATGTATTTCTATTATGCATTGATGTAGCTAAGATGCATAATGTGACTGTTATGGATGATTGTTATAAATGAGTGATATGGATGACTGACATGATATGATTGATATGTTATGACTGATATGACTATGTTATGATGCATGATATATTAATCACATGATAAGGAAGTTACGATTGACATTCATGTCATGTTATGATGTTTATGTTATGCTACATGCTATGAAATGTGGTGTTCTGTTAACTTTGTCTGTTAGGGTCATACCCATATGTTTGTTCCTTGGGATCACCACATTTTTATGACTGTGTGTGTTCGACGGAACCACCAGGCTATCATGATAACTTTTATAACTTTATGAGTGATTCGACGAAGTCACTTACAACCCAATTCTCTAAAGGTGATTTTTTGGGTGTATCGAAGACTAGATGTGTTCCTATGGGATCACTACATAGCGTGTGTTCAGGAGCACAATAGTTTGGGGTACTTCCTTACGGAACCCTTATGGAAATTTAATAAATACCTAAAGGGACTAGTAATGGGTCCCTTACTCAGTATATGTTTATACTCACTTTTTCTATGTTTAATTTTTCAGGCAGATGTAGAGGTGCAGGAAAGTTGGCGAGTGACAAGAAGAAAATTTGATGTTGCTTCCGCCTTTCAGTATTTTACTTAAATTTATTGAACTTAGGAATTGCTTTCATGTTGTTTTTCTTTAAAAGTTAGATAGGGCCTGAATTAGGACAAAACTTTCCAGTATTTATTTCCATCTTTCCAAATGATAAGTTACAAATGAGTATTTGAAGTTCTTTATTTAAGAGCTTGGTTTCCTCTTTTCCATGTAAATGGAGTCAAATTGTTATTTATTTAAGTAGTAATGACCTTAGCTTAGTATAAATAGTTGGGTCGTTACAGGAATGGTGCTTGGGGACAAGCATGATACTAACCATTACAAGTTATTATAGCCTTTTACATAGAATAATGCGATGAAAACTCATAGTAAACGTGTCAAAACACGTAGCTTATGCTGTAAATTCATAAATATTCGAAAATACACTTTACATAAGTCTCCATGCTTATTTTACTATGCTCTTAGTGTCTTAACGCATGAAACTGATCTAAGAGACTTTATCTAAATATGGAGTTTGCGGTGTTTCAAATCCTATAATACAACCCTCTGATTCAGATTGGTAAGGTCACTCCAAGGTAAACGCATTATAGGAATCTCACGGTGTGACCTAATGAATAGATCGTGGGATGTGTTGTCACATATCCCTCACCCACTTACTACGAACTACTTCCCCTATTCACCTTGTCGAAGCTCCATGCAAACACTCTCTGATTGAAGTCCACTCCTATGCACGGCTTAAAGCTCTGCATTGAATTCACAGTGTGAACTCTTAGGAACACTAGACCTTAAAAGTACACTACTTCTCTCCAACTGAATTGTTATTTAATGGTTTCAAGGATATTTTACTACTATAGGATTATATTTAAGCTAATTTAAACAAATTATAAGTCTAGGTGAAACATCCGAGCATAACCTATATCGGATTTTAACCTACGATGTCTAGGTCATAAACTAGTTTCACAAAACTAGGTTAACTAGGCTTAAGAACTTATTACGATCTCTAGGTAACATGTGTTTTGTAAATCGTCAACTGAAGAACCTCTAACCTTAGTCATCTTATCTGACTTGTTAACAAGATCCAATCAGGAGAGTCTCTTAACCAGTTGTACATAATATAGATCTAATTGTGACGACCCAGACTTTTCGGACTGACCGTCTAAGTCGTCAATTTGACACAAAACCGTTTGTTGACGAAAGACATAGTAACTTTAATTGAAACCATATGAAATCGAAGAAAACATTTAATCGGGCCCTATTTCAAAATATGAACTTTTAAAGTACTGTTTACAAAACTTTAACTATTTGTAAATTCAATTCAACAAAACGTTAAAAAAAAAAAACAAAAAAATCGTCAGCGAAAGCAGTTTAAAGGACAATCTTCTATGGCCATTCACGAGTCCTTCTTGTCCCTCGTCGGTCTGCCCCTCGTGTTACCTTTGCCTGAAAAGTTAAACATAAAAAGGGGTGAGTATTAATATACTCAGTAAGGGACCCACTACTGGTCCCGTTCGGGGAAAAATAAATTATTAGTATCCTATGGTGTACCCTGCACAGTCACAGTCTAGTGCTCCCGAAGGATGCACATATCAGTCTAGTGCTCCCGA
>CM046888.1:20552110-20628260 GCA_025688845.1 Cucumis hystrix
ATATCAGTCTAGTGCTCCCGAAGGATGCACATATCAGTCTAGTGCTCTCGAAGGATGCACATATCAGTCTAGTGCTCCCGAAGGATGCACATATAGGGGATAATCTCGAAGGACACCCGCAGGGTAACTATCCACTAGGAAAACTAATAATTTATCCCCTCAGTCCATTCTATACTTCTTAACAGTCAATTTACAACTCAATCAAACGTCCTAATCACGTGAACTTTCCCCTTAACCTCAAACAACCATTTTTATTCCAATTTAACCCAAGGACAGTCGACACATATCGCTACATCAGTCAGTCACATAAATAGCCCAGCAATCACGACATACGTTAGACAACAAGTTCGCATCAATCCAAACATTTATATAATATCGTATTTAGTCAACACAATATACATTAACCTTCAGTCCACACCCAAACACGTAACATAAACATCATCCAAATTCAGTCAGCACAATATACATTAACTTCCAGTCCACATTCAAACATACACCTCATGATTGTTATTCCTCCTCAGTATATCAGTACAAATCATACAGCCAATACATCCAAATAATATTTATTGAGTCCAGTAGAAAGTCCCTTACCTTGGCGTTAGGTAAGCTCCTTAACCTCACCAAGATCCCACTCGAATGAAACCAAACTTCCAATGAAGCTTGCTTCAAAACTTGGATATCCAAGCACCACCTTAATCAAACAACACCCGAACAACGGTTAATAATTAATCCAACCAACAACTCGAATTTGCTTTGAAACAACTAAAATTCATAACTTAAATTTGTTACCCGAGGCACCACTTCGACGATTTACTGTAAAACAATTGCAACGACACTCCACGGCACGCGGCCGCCAGTTAGCGGAACCTTACGTATGGGTCGGTCGACGGTCGGTTTCAAATCCGCGGCTGGAAAAATGGGTGACGTGGCTGGAAGTCACGGCGGCGGCGCGTGGAGTCATGGCGGCGGCGCGTGGAGTCACGGCGAGAGGGGGTTTGGCCGGTCGGACGGAAGAAAAAGCAGATCTGGGCGGCTGGGGCGCGTGCGATGAGGCTTCGCCGGACGGAGTCGGGCTCGGTTTGGCTGCGGCTGCGGACGGAGAGACGACGGAGACACGGACGGCGTCGGACGCAGCGGCGCAAGGCTTCGCAAAGCGGACGGACGGCGCGAGGAAGGAACGGATCTGGGCAGACGGCTAAGGCTGTGTGCGGTGGGACTTCGCGAACAGAGGTGCGGCGCGGCGCGGCTGCTGCGGGCGACGACGTGGGCGGGGAGGCAGTGCGGCGTGCTACGCCGACCGGGGCTTCGAGGGCAGAGATCGAACGGCGGCGGCTAGGGCTGGAGAAGAAGGAGAAAAGGAAAGAAAATGGAGGGGGGGCCTGCACGCGAGGAAGAAGAAGGGAAAAAGAGAAAAGAAAGAAAAAAAAAAAAAGGAAAAATAATTATTTAATTTTAATAATAAAATAATATTATTTTATTATTAACCCTTTTTTTTTTTTTTTTTTTTTTTTTTTTTTTTTTCAAGGGCGTTACACTAATTCTATGAAAAGAGGTAGATATGTTTAACCTAGGAGAGCATGCAAGTTATCTTTGTTATAGATTTTAAAAGTTTAATTCATTTTATAACACTTGTAAAAGAACTAGAAAAACTATAACAAACAACCAATAAACAAGCATTATATAACCATTATATAAAGAAATTGTTTAATATTTATTTTAATTTATTTAACTTTTAATTAAATCGTTTTTAATTAAGTCATATATCAATAATTAATTAATTAATTTCATTAAATCAAATTTAATCTAAATTAATTAATTTTCATATTAATTAATCAACATGCATACTGTACAATATAACAATTAGAACATACTTTCAATGCATGAACATGTTAAACTATGGTGGGATTTTAAATCTATATGGCATACTTTATGCACATACAAATTGAACTTTAATTAAAAACATACATCACATGCATAATTAATTAAACACCCTAAAATGGACTGATTTTGGCTCTTAAATTAAGCAAAGCTCTAAATTATTACAATAATAATTTCATGAAGTACATTAGAGCTCTCGAACCACTCGAACCCGCTGAAAAACCACCAAAGTTGCATTGAACCGACCCATAACCCCTTGGACCGGCCCAGGACCCAACCATTGGGCTTGATCCATAGGCAAGTGGGTCGAATGAATCGGGTCAAACTCGAGTAGGTACGAGCGCTCAGACACGAGGATACACAGACGTGAGATGGGCTGGGTTGGGCTGATGAGCAAAGAAGGCCTGAAGCATGCTAGAAGAGGCTTCTGTGAGATGGGTCGCGCTTCAAATGAGCCGAAGGCAAGATAGGTCGTGCACGAGGTGAGAAGGAAAAACACACGCGAGTTTAGTTTTCCAAAATCATAATATATCCATTTTAGTTCAACACAATATATCTAATAAATTGAAATCCCACCATATGCAATTGAGTAAAATTAAGCATGCTCTGAACCACATGATGGAAAATTGGAACATACATAGCGGAATAAGGATCGAATTTTACTCTAATTGTAACTAAATATTTTAGTAATTAACATGCATAACAACCCTAATTTCAAAAAAAGATAGGGTTAATAGAAAAATTCACCTTTGAAACTTTTCTATCCTTGTAATCTCCTCATGAACTCTTCATAATCTCCTCATGAACTTGAAGCCAAGTCTACCACTACTGTTGACCCAATATTCTCCGAACTTAGAACTGGATTGTGGAACTCGAACGATGGAGAAAATAGAGAAAGGGATGGACCTTGGAAGAAGAACTTTTTCTTTTGTTAGATTAGGGAGTTTGGTTTGTTTTGCCATTCCAAACTGCAAAACTAAAAACCCAAAAGTCCAAGAAGAACTTACACATTTGTAATAAACCCTTTTTTATAAGCAAACTACATGCAAAATTGCATGTAGAAAGCTTTCCAATTTCAACACTTGGTATACCACCAACTAGGTGTCTCATATGCATGAAGTCACTTGCAAATCACATGCAATGAGCTTGCGAAATCTCAACAAGTCTAAGGACAATATGGTAATTTGACATTTAAATCAAAGTCAAACTTTTACTTTTTCAAGTCAAAAGTCAACATTTTGGCTTTTTATCATTTTGTTCGCCTGGACTAATTTCAACCTCTCAAGCATGAATCTGCATTCATTTTTTCAAAATTCAACTCACATTTGAATATCAAGCCGGTAAAAGTTTGAATTTTCAAAGTCAAAAGTCAACACTTTGACTTTTTATAACTTTGACAATTTCCATCAATTATGAGCTTCCGAATATGAATTTGTATTTATATTTTAATATTTAAATCACATTTTAACATAAAACTCTAGCTTTAACTTATAACCGATAGCTATATCAAATATATCCGTCGATTTCTATCTCTTTACCTATTTCAAATTATTCCATCATAATGTTCTAAGTTGATTCCTTATGAGATAGCGGGAGAACCTAATGTACCTATAGATCATGGGCTCCAACGATGTGAGATTAATTAGCTAAACTCTTGTAGACTAAGCTAATCAACATTGATTAACTAACGGGTCATTCCACTAACGTCCAGTAGTTGTACTCCCCTAACTATAGATACATTTGTGTCCAATGGATATAACCATGATAAGTAAGTTAATCCTACAGATTGTTCTTCTGTCCATGGGTCAAAGTATCGTTTTACCCCCGAGACTTCATCTTACTCCTTAAGTCCCATTGATCCACTATTGAACAATTGGTTTAAGGTCCAACCTCTAAACGGAATCCCTCCCGAGCTAATGAGAGGGTGGGACCTCTTTTTCAAGACTTGGATTCAGTCATTAAGGGAACAACCAATATATCTACTAATCCTAAAACTGGTAGAAGTGAATTCCATCGTTCACCCTTTGTCCCTAGTTATCCACCTAGTCTTACCCTTGAAATGGTAAGCTTATTGCGCCAGTGCTAATGAGGTTCTCTCACTTATGCTGATCTAAGAATAATCTCGTGTGAACAGGAGTTCATTGTTAGCTTATGATTAAGATAAGTTACATTGGATATCAATAAACAAAATGGTCAATTTTATTAATGTCAATAGTGTTATAACTTAAAAGTGACTATTTCATGGTTCCAATCTTATGTAAACTCTTTACATAGGATGCCCCCACTTCCTTGTCTCTACATGAACTGTTCAAGATCACATCCTTTGACTAATACAAAGTGGGTCGCATTCATAGTGTCCCCAGAATAAGACGTCCAACCTTATTCATATTCTATAGACCATTTTGGCTATACTCGAACTTGATCCACGTTTATGTCTCTATATAAAGTTCAAATTTACTAAAAAATAGCCTTGAGATCTTAGTTTATTGGCTTTAAGATTATAGTATGAATAACGATTTTATTGAACAGAATATGAATTCAAACTTTGTGTTTTAGGAGATAAATTCTAACACTAAAGTACTTGTATATTTTAAAGCTTTCTTCTACGTTTCTTGATGATTTGTAATGATGTTCCTTAGAATGTATATAAAGCATTTTCTCGAATGAAAAGCTTGTGCTACATTTAAAGTAACTTTTATGTGTTCCACATGAATATGAAATGGTGTTCAAACCATTAGTCTTAACCTTATTTTTAAGCTAACTATTCTGTGCTCATAAGGAGTAAAGACAGTCGTGTAGAAAATGATTGCATGGTGGAATGAAGCTAAGCAATGCGTAAAAGGAGTGTATTGAGTTTGGCGGCCTAAGCAACGGAAAATGAACCGAGAAACTCTCTGATGCTGTTGATGAAAAGAACATCACAATAGTCTAAACATGAGATGTTGAGTCTTGGTGTAAGGAATGGTTCATGTTCTCAATGAAAGGGACATGGAAGACTAATGAGTATTTATGCGATCTGATGTGTTTGCGAAATGAAGCGATGAGTTTGTTTGATTAAATGATTTTGCTTATAAAATGTGTTTCTGTGAGGCTACTAACCAAATAACACAGAAAAATACTCCAACAATGGTTAAACAGAGACACTCTACAAATCTTTATTTATGTATAAGCCAAAAGATAATTCACAAACACAATATAATAGTGAAAAAGAAAAACACAGCAAAAGAAAACATACCAGCTCCCTTATATAGAGCTAAGAAATCCCTTGTTGGCTACAGTAGCCTTTACACATTAAAGGTGACAAAATAACCTACCTACACTAAACCCTAAGAGGCCTATAAATAGCTCTCCTCATTTTCCTCCACGTGGGTCCCACCTGCACATTCCTTTTTAAGATTATTTCTCTCTCATTAATTTTCTGTTCATTTACTCTTTTACCCTTTCTCTTGTAAGTGTGAATTATCGGTGGTCTTATAGTTTCCTAAAAGGTTTTCTTAAAACTTCACTCACTAAGTCTTGACTTATGTTTTATGTTTTCACTCACCAGGTGACAAGGCATTAAGATCATACAAGAAGGGATAAGACAGTTGTTTAAGCGAGGAAGCTTTGCAAGGCGTTTAGTTAAAGTTATAATTTTATAGCAAGGATGTATATAAAGTTTGTTGTAGATCGCATAGTTAAAGTCAATAAAAGAAATGGTGGGCCTTGTTTGCCCAATTTCTCAATTCAAAACTATCACTAATAGCTACAATTAGTGAATATCACTAATAGCTGTTATCAGTTGTTATAACTGATAGCTTTTATTACTGATAACTTGTCATCATTATGAATATTTTTTTCCCTTTTCTTAAATTGAAAGTTATCATTGATACTTATTGATAGTTGTTATACGTTGCTATCACTAATAGATGTTATCACTAATAGCTTTTAATTTGAAAAATATGTTATCAATTGATATAATTGATAACGACTACCAATGATAATTTTGATCAATGATAGCCACAAAAAGGAAAAGTAATTTTCAATTTGAGAATTATGGTATCAGTTTGCTATAGCTACCTGCTATCGCTAATAACTGCTATCAATTATAACTTTCAATTTAAGAAATGTGATCACAGTTGCTATCATTAATATTTTCTATCAACAATGTTGCTATCAATTGAGATATTCGTAATTAATAGCTAGAATAAGTAATTTTTCTATATTACTATCAACGTAAAATGATATCACTAACATTCTCTATCAATGATTGCATACAAAAGGTATCACTAATACCAACTATAAGTGATATCATTAGAAGTGAATGGATAAAAGCCCTATGGCAGCGAAAGATTTTACAGAACCATTACTCAATTTAATTTAGGAATCCCAAAAATTATACTAGTAAATCGGCAAAAATAATTAAGAAACTAGTTTTGTTATTAAGACTTAAAGACTACGCATGCTTTCTAATTATAGATTAGAGAAAGAAAAACTTGCTTGTTGGCGTCTCTGAATCTACAAAGTAAATCTCAAAATTGGGACATCGCCCGTTAGAGATCTTTCTATCATCTAGGATGAGATTGGTTTGTGGGAACCCATTGGGATGAGAAAAATTTTAGAGATTTCTTAGAGAAACTCTTTTGCAGAAAAGCAAAATTATTAGTTTTTTTTTTTTTTTGTTGATTGAATCGTTAAAGAAAACTATTTTCTTCTAGATATTTATAACTCTATTTTTTTCATGGAGTAGGAAAGGGAGTAGGAGAGAATCATCAGATTCTATTAATTTAAAAAATATTAAATTAATAGAAATTTCAAATCTACTAATTAATTAACCATTAATCAATTAGTTAATAATTAATTCAATCAAATTGAATTAATATTTCATTTAAATTTTATTTAATAAATATTTCTTCAATATCTTATAGTTTTATATTAATTTAATTAAACCAAATTTAATGAAATCAAATAAAACTAAACCATTAATTAATAGCTAAATTAATATCTTATATTTAACTTAAATTCAATTTGAATCATATTCAAATATAAGTTCATCTCATAACCAATAATTTTAATATGAATCTAATTCTCATTAAATTAATATTTTAACTCATTCAAATATTTTATCTCTCATAAAGTAATTTTGAATCATATCCAAAATTAAATATATATAATAAAGTTTGATACACTTTATACTAGAATGTATCACTATACATTAAACTAATTCTCAAAGTAAATTTGAACAATTCAAATTACAACCAATATAAATAAATCTTATTACCTTTTACAAGCTAGGAAGGGGACCTAATGGACTTACAGATTAGAAACTACAACGATATGAGATTAATTGGCTAAACTCATTAAACATATTAATCAATATTCGTTAACTGTGTGTATACTCCACTAAAGCCTCACAGATGAATTCTTCTCACTGTAGATATATTTCTGTGTCCACGGATATAGACCAATAACAGTAAGTTTATCCTTCACGAGTGTTCGTAACACCATCTGGGTCAAATTACCATTTTACCCTTGGATTAGCGATAATTCTTAAATACCAGTGCTACTTTAATGAACAACTTGTTTCTGGTCCTACCAATAAACAAAAACTCCTTTCGTAACATAGAGAAGGTAAGTCTCTTTGTTCAAGTCCTAAAGACACCATCTAAGTGAACACTCATCTACTCACCCTAAAGTAGGGAAGTAGTGAATTCCATCTTGTGTAATTATGTTTTCAGCTCCTCACTCGGTCTTGTCCTCAAAATGATAAGCTTATTGAGTCGGCGATCTGGCCATCCTCACTTGTACAAACCAAAGGACAATCCCTTGCGAATAGGAGTTCATAATACACTCAAGATTAATACTAAGTTACCTAGGCCATCCTAATGAAATAGAAACCTAACTAGTTAATAGAGTTACATCTAGTGGTTACTATTTCATGGTCCGGTCTTATGCAAACTCATTGCATAGGATACCTTCACTCGCATGTCAACTACACAAACACGTTGGATCATTGCACTTGTATCAAATACAAAGTGAGTAGTATCCATAGTGTTACCAGGATAAGGTACCCAACCTTATCCCTATACCATAGACCATTTAAGCTGATCTTGAACATTGATCCCTGTATGTCTCTACATACTGTTCAAGACTTATTAAGCAACTTAGGATGTTCGTTTATTGGATTTGGGTTATTAAGACAAAACTAATAATATAATCAATAACAATTATTACAATAATAACACTTTATTAACAACGGTTTATGAATTATATTTACAATCTACAAGTTTTAGGACTTAAATCTCAACAATTATGATATTTTTTATAAGCGATATCTCCTTGGTAAACATATCAATTTTGAATCAATAAAGTTTAATTAGGCTATCAAGTGATATGTTTTATAGCTACTATTGATGATATTCTTCTATTGCTATCACTTATAATATCAATCAGCGATAGCAACAAATTAAGGATATCACTAATACCATTTATAAGTAATATTCCTAATAGGTTACTATATATCAATGATATCAATGATATCAATGCAATGCTACTCTAAAGTAATATTGTGGTTGTTTGTTTTTAGCATAAATGGACAAAGAAAAATGATTAGATTAAAATGGTATCGGTAATAGCTTTGAATCACTAATAACATACCATCCATATGATACCTTCTAACATTGATAGTATAAATGAAATTGATATAGTTGCAACTTTTGTTCAAATAAATTATTTGTAACGACCCAACTCTTTATACTAAGCTGAGGTTATTACTACTAAAATAAATAAATACTGTCTTATCAAAAATAAAAAAAAGGGACACTAAATTTTCAATGCAAACTTCAAATAGTCATTTATAAATTGTAATTAAAATATATAGAAATAAAAGTAGAAGGTAAAATCCTAATTCAGGTCATATCTAACTTTTAAAGAAAATAACAAAAACGTAATTCATAAGTTCGATAAATTTAAATAAAATACTATAATCAAATACTGAAAACATGGATGGCGAAAGCAACATAAGATATTTCCTATGGCAAGTCACAGTCACTTCTTGTCATTCGCCAGTTTTCCTCTACCTCTACCTCTACCTGAAAAATTAAACATAGAAAAAGTGAGTATAAAAATATGCACAGTAAGGGACCCACTAGTAGTCCCGCTAGGTGTCTGTTAACTTCCCATTAGGGTTCCATGAGGAAATACCTAAAAATTATTGTGCTTTCGAACACACGCTATCCAGTGATTTCGTAGGGACACGTCTGATCTGTCGGTGAACCCAAAGCAACACCACAGAGAATCGGTTTGTAAGTGACCCTATTTGATCACTCATAAATCATATCATGACAGACTGGCAGTCTCGTCGAACTCACACAGTCATAAAAAGTTGATGATCCCAAGGGACACCCATATGGGTACGATCCTAAAAGACAAAGTTAACAAAACACCATCAATAGCATGTAGCATATCATAACATGGCATGAATATCAATCATAACGTTTTTATCATGTGATTAGTATATCATGCATCATAACATATCAGTCATAACATATCAGTCATAACATATCAGTCATCTATAACAGTCACATTATGCATTTATCTGCATCAATGCATAATGGAAAATACATGCAAGCTCTTAATTTTATTTTCGAAGGTTTAGTAGTAGAATTACTTACCTTGAGATTAGCTAACAAATCTGTAACATCCAAAAAATTAAGGTAATTTTAAATTTAATTATCTTAAATTTAATTTTAAGACGAAATTATTTGGGTGTTATTTTAGATAATTTGAGGGAATTGTTTGAATTTGTGGAGATTAAGATTAATTTAATTATCTTAAATTTAATTTTAAGATGAAATTATTTAGGTGTTATTTTAGATAATTTTAGGGAATTGTTTGAATTTGTGGAAATAAGATTAATTAAGTATTTATTGAAAGAATATTTAATTAATTATTGAAATTGAAATATTTTTGGTGTTGTTATGACTTTGTTGAAGATGGAATGATATTGGTTATTTATATATAAAGGAGAATTTTTTTATATTAGTTTTTGGTTCATGAACTCAGTTAAATCACAAAAAAAAAATTTAAACAGTCTCATGAACTAAAGAAAACGAGAGAAAACATTAAGCGGAAGCATTTGAAGACATTTCCCCTATGGCTCTCACGGCTCCCTCTTGTCCCTCGTCGGTCTGCCCCTCGAGTTACCTTTGCCTGAAAAGTTAAACATAAAAGGGGGAGTATTAACATACCTAGTAAGAGACCCACTACTGGTCCCGTTAGGGGAAAATAAACTATTAACTTTCTATGGAGTACCCTGCACAGTCACAATCTTGTGATCTTGTAAAATACACATAATCAGTCTAACGCCCCGAGGGACGCATAAATCAATCTAGTGTTCTGCAGAAACACGTATCAGTCTAGTGCTCCCGAAGGATGCACATATCAGTCTTGTGATCCCGAAGGATACACATAAAGGGTGGTGATCCCATAGGACACCTGCAAGGTAACTACCCATTAGGAAACTAATAATTTTTCCCCTCAGTCCATTCTAAACATCTTAACCGTTATTCACAACTCAGTTAATATTCTCATCACATAAGCTCTTCATTTAACCCTAAACAGCCATCTTACTATAATTTAGCCCAAGGTCAGTCAGAAACACGACAGTACATCAGTCAACAAACTAAAATAATCATAACATTCACCTCAGTCTACAAACGCACAACCATGATGTCTCCTCCGTTCACAAGAACACTACCATAGTTGTATATCATACATTCGGTCTACACAACAATCTACCAGTTCAAGCCACACTTTATATAAACAACATCTACGAGATTCAGTCATTCCCACATCCTTATGTTTGTACATATACATAACCACACAGTCACAACATGCAATCAACCACAAGTCCACATCCAAACATATACATCATAACCGTCATCCCTACTCAGTTAAGATATAATAATACGGTCTAGACAGTCAATACATCTAAATTTTGTTATTGAGTCCAGTAGAAAGTCCCTTACTTTAGCATTAGGTAAGCTCCTTAACGTCACCAAGGTCCACGAACAACAAACCTAACCATCAAGATAAGTACTCAGTATTTTATCCAACACATCACCCACTTAAAATCAATCCAATGTGATTATTCACACTTATCCAACTATTAGCGAAACAAGCTCCAACTAAATCCAATATTTGTTGTGTACCCAAGGAACTCAAGCGTTGCCTTCAATACCTTCAAGAATCAATTAACAATTTCAACATTAAGTTCCAAGAACCACACCTATGATAGCTATGGAAAAATATACAAAATTTCACAACTTTTTACTACCAAATAATCTTACAATAATGTAGCGGCAGTGGTTCCTAACAGGAGGAATCGTCGTATGAAGATCAAAGCAACGAGGAATTGTTGGAAAAAAATGAGCAGCTCGGTCGGGGACAGTTGGGCGCCGTTTATGGGCGTGGAGGCTAACCACGTTGGCTCAACGCACAGCTGGAAGGGAACGCACGTGCGGCTGCTTCACGCACGAAGACTGATTCTAACACCCAGAACTCTAGGAAATTTATTTAATCGGATTGCTCTATTTATTTTATTTATTTTCTTTTGGTTGGATTAAACTAATGGGAAAGAAACAAAGTGAAGGAGGAAAAGATAATAATAATAATAATAATATTATTTATTATTATTATTATTATTTTATTATATTATTATTATTTTTAACTAAAACAAAAAAAAAGGGGGGGAAATTAAAATTTCCTTCCCCCCCCCCCCTCTTCTCTTCCTCTCGCGTGCGAAGAACCCCCCCTCCATTTATTTTTTTCTTTTTCTTTCTTTTCTTTCTTTTCTTCTTCTTTTTCTTTCCTTCTTCTTCTCCTTCTCCAAACCCTAGCTGCCGCCCCAGCAGTCCGTCCCAGCCACCGCTTGCTACCGTCCGCACACCGCCGTCCCAGCAGGCTGCGTGCAGCAGTCCATCCCAGCAGTCCGTCCCAACCGCCGCCTGCCTCCGTCTGCAAAGCCGACCGCCTCTGTCTCCTTCTAGCCTCGTGTCTCTCTCCTTCCAGCCGCAGATCTCACTTCCATGTTTTAACTTCATTGGTAAGAAGAATTTTGGGTTTAATGGTATTGCTCTTAGTTAGCTTAAGCTTCAAGGTTGGCCAATTGATTGATTATTGTTTTATTTAAGGTGATTTTTGGGAGGAAATTTGGGGGTTTTGTACTGTTGTCCTAGCTAGCATAAGTTATAAGGTTGGTTAATTATTCGGTTGTTGTTTGATAAAGGTGGTGCTCGAATTTCTAAGTTTCGGAGCAAGCCTCATTGGAAGTGTTGCTTCATTCAATTTGGGTAAGTTGTGAATTTCGCATTGGATTGATTTTTAAGTGAATGATGTTGTTGGAGAAAATGTTGAATTTTATTGTGGTGTTTAGGTTTGTTTCGTGGAATTCGGTTCGATTAAGAAGCTTACCCAACGCTAAGGTAAGGGACTCCCTACTGGACTCAATAACAAGAATTAAGGTGTATTGACTATATGGACTGAGATGTTATATCTGGACTGAGTAGGGATGACGGTTATGATGTGTGTTTGGGTGTGGACTGAAAGTTTAACGTATATTGTGTTTGACTGAGTGAAATTTATATATATATGTATGTATGGATTGACGTGGACTTGTTGTCTAGTGTATGTTGTGACTGCTGGGCTATTTATGTTGTTGACTGATGTAGTGATATGTTTTGACTTTCCTTGGGTGAAATTTGGATAATATGGTTGTTTGAGGTTAAATGGGGAGCTTATGTGATAAGGGAATTTGGCTGTATTGAGAATGATTGTTAAGATGTTTAGAATGGACTGAGGGGATAAATTATTAGTTTCCTAGTGGATAGTTCCCTTGCGGGTGTCCTTCGGGATCATCCCCTTTTTGTGCATCCTTCGGAAGCACTAGACTGATATGTGCATCCTTCTGGAGCACTAGACTGATATGTGTTTCTGCAGAACACTAGACTGATTTATGCGTCCCTTGGACGTTAGACTGATTATGTGCATCCTACGGGATCACAAGACTGTGACTGTGCAGGGTACGCCATAGGAAGCTAATAATTTATTCTTCCCCTAACGGGACCAGTAGTGGGTCTCTTACTGGGTATATTAATACTCACTCTTTTTATGTTTAACTTTTTAGGCAGAGGTAATACGAGGGGCAGACCGACGAGGGATAAGAAGAAATCGTGATTTGCCAAGAGGACCGTCTTTTAATCTGCTTCCGTTGACAGTTTCAAAATATTTTTGATTGAACTAGGTTTACAGACGATTATTTTTTTGTAAACAACATTTTGAAATTTTATATTTTGAAATAGGGCTCGATTAAAATTTTTCTTCTTTTTCTTACGGTTTCAACTGAATTTTGCTATGTCTTTTGTCAACAAACGGTTTTGTGTTAAAGTAACGACTTAGACAAGGTCGTTAAAGTCCGGGTCCTTACAGTTGGTATCAGAGCCTAAGTTTTAGGTTTGTAGACTGACTTATGAAGTAAGTCTGTGTTTTTGTGTCCCTATGGCTAACACAATCCTTCGTCACTCGTCAGGTATGCCTTTATGTTTAATAAGTACGGTATTAATAACATGACCTTGCCTAAGTTAAACTAGATTGACTGAGGTGCTTTGTTGTTAAAACTAAAAGGATATTTTTGGTGGTATTAGGAAACCATGCCGCCAAGGAGAGGTGCACGTAGGAGTAGTTTTAGAAACCGAGGTAGAGGAGCAGGGCATAATCAGCCTGCTGTGGGCCAAGCTAACCAGCATGTCCCTGCTGCACCTGTTTCTCAAACGAACTTGACAGCCTTGTCTGTTAACCTAGAGTAGAGAATCGCAGAGCTTATTGCTGCTACTATGACTCAGAACCAGCCTGCACCAGTGGTTCACCCTGTACCAGCAGCTCCACCTGCGTCTGTAGACCCTCCTGCACAGGGACCGGTCGTACAGCCGCCACAGATGTTACCAAATCAGCTTTCTGCAGAGGCGAAACACTTGAGGGACTTTAGGAAATATGACCCTCAGACTTTTGATGGATCACTAGAGGATCCTACCAAGGCGGAGTTATGGTTGTCTTCTGTGGAAACTATTTTTAGTTATATGAGATGCCCAGAAGAGCACAAAGTTCAGTGTGCTGTCTTTCTTCTTAGAGATAGAGGTATTATCTGGTGGAGGTCTACACTGCGTATGTTGGGTGGAAAGTTGGACCAGATCAAGTGGGACCAGTTTAGAGATTGCTTCTATACCAAGTTTTTCTCCGCTAACCTTAGGGATGCTAAAGGCCAGGAATTCTTGGAATTGAAGCAAGGACACATGACAGTTGAGGAGTACGATCAGAAGTTCGACATGCTGTCACGCTTCGCTCCTGAGCTTGTTGGTAATGAGCAGGCCAGAGCTGAGAGGTTTACTAGAGGATTAAGGGATGAGATCAGAGGCTTTATGCCAGCACTAAAGCCCTCCACTCAGGCTGAAGCACTGCGTCTGGCAGTGGATGTGAGTATTGGAAAGGACGAGGTTCAGCCAAAGGGTGTTGACAAGGGAACCTCATTTAGTCAGAAGAGAAAGGCCGAGCAAAAGTTCGTCAAAGTTCTGCAGAGGAACATGAGGTCAGGTGGTAATTTTTGCCGTTTTTAGCAGAGTCCCTTTGGGGCAGGAGAAACTGCCAGAGAGAAACCGTTGTGCAACACTTGTGGGAAGCGCCATCTTGGTCGCTGTTTATTTGGGACAAGGATTTGCTTCAAGTGTAGGCAAGAGGGGCATACAGCCGATCGTTGTCCTTGGAAGTCTACTGAGTTTGGGCAGAGCAGTCAGGGAGTGAGAGCACCACAACAGGGCAAAGTTTTTGCTACTAACAGATCCGAGGCTGAAAGGGCTGGCACAGTTGTTACAGGTACGCTACCAGTGTTGGGGCATTTTGCCTTAACTTTGTTTGACTCTGGTTCCTCTCACTCTTTTATATCGTCGATATTTGTAACTCATGCATGTTTAGAAGTGGAGCCCCTAGATTATGTTTTATCAGTATCTACACCATCTAGGGAAATTATGTTGTCAAAGGAAAAGATTAAAGCATGCCAAATTGAGTTAGCTGGTCGTGTGTTGGATGTAACCTTGTTAGTATTGGATATGTGTGATTTCGATGTCATTTTAGGCATGGATTGGTTGGCTGCCAATCATGCCAGTATTGATTGTTCTCGTAAGGAGGTAGTGTTTAGTCCTCCTACCGAGCCTAGTTTTAAGTTTAAAGGGGTAGGGACTGTGGTTCTACCTAAAGTAATTTCAGCTATGAAGGCCAGTAAGTTACTGAACCAGGGTACCTGGAGTATTTTGGCCAGTGTGGTGGATACTAGGAAAGTTGAGATTTCTTTGACCTGAGAACCTGTAGTAAGGGAATATCCTGACGTATTTCCAGAAGAGCTTCCAGGACTTCCGCCTCACAAGGAGATTGATTTTGCTATTGAGTTGGAGCCGAGTACCGCTTCCATCTCTAGAGCCCCTTACAAGATGGCTCCTGCTGAATTGAAAGAATTGAAGGTACAGTTACAGGAATTGCTTGACAAAGGTTTTATTCGATCTAGTGTGTCGCCTTGGGGTGCACCCGTACTCTTTGTGAAGAAGAAGGATGGATCGATGCGCCTTTGTATAGATTACAGAGAACTTAATAAGGTGACAGTGAAGAATAGGTATCCACTGCCCAGAATTGATGATTTGTTTGATCAGTTGCAAGGAACTACTGTATTCTCTAAGATTTATTTACGCTCTGGTTACCATCAGTTGAGGATTAAAGACGGTGAATTCATTGTAATGTCTTTTGGATTGACAAATGCACCTGCTGTATTTATGGACCTGATGAACAGAGTGTTTAAGGACTTCCTAGACACATTTGTAATAGTCTTCATTGATGACATTTTACTTTATTCCAAGACCGAGGCTGAACATGAGGAACATTTGCATAAGGTTTTAGAGACTCTTCGAGCGAATGAACTTTATGTTAAGTTCTCAAAGTGTGAATTCTGGTTGAAGCAGGTGGCTTTCCTTGGTCATGTGGTTTCTAGTGAGGGAGTTTCTGTGGATCTTACAAAGATTGAGGCTGTTACTAGTTGGTCTCGACCCTCTACCGTCAGTGAGGTTCGTAGTTTTCTGGGCTTAGCAGGTTATTACAGGAGGGTCGTGGCAGATTTTTCTCGTATAGCTTCTTCCTTGACCCAGTTGACCAGGAAGGGGACTTCTTTTGTTTGGAGCCCAGCTTGTGAGGATAGTTTTCAAAACCTTAAGCAGAAGTTAGTTACTGCACCGGTCCTTACAGTGCCAGATGGATCTGGGAGTTTTGTGATTTACAGTGATGCTTCTAAAAAAGGATTGGGTTGTGTTTTGATGCAGCAGGGTAAGGTGGTTGCATATGCCTCTCGTCAGTTGAAAAGCCATGAGCAGAACTACCCTACACATAATTTAGAGTTGGCAGCAGTACTGTTTGCACTGAAAATATGGAGACATTATTTGTACGGTGAAAAGATACAAATCTTTACTGACCATAAGAGCCTGAAATACTTCTTCATCCAAAAGGAGTTAAATATGAGACAGCGAAGGTGGCTTGAGTTAGTAAAAGATTATGACTGTGAGATATTATATCATCCAGGTAAAGCGAATGTGGTAGTTGATGCTCTTAGTAGGAAGGTATCACATTCAGCAACGCTTATTACTAGTTAGGTACCGATACATTGAGACCTTGAGAGAGCTGAGATTGCAGTATCTGTAGGGGCAATTGCCTCACAGTTAGCTCAGTTAACAGTGCAACCAACTCTGAGGCAAAAGATTATTGATGCTTAGAGTAGTGATCCTTATTTGGAGGAGAGACGTCGCCTTGTAGGGACAGGACAGACTGATGAGTTCTCTATATCCTCTGATGGGGGACTGTTGTTTGAAAGACGTTTGTGTGTGCCAGAGGACACTGCAGTTAAGACTGATTTACTAAATGAGGCTCATAGTTCTCCATTTTCCATGCATCCTAGTAGTACGAAAATGTATCAGGATATGAAGCGAGTGTATTGGTTGCGTAATATGAAGAGGGAAGTGGCCGAGTTTGTTAGTAAGTGTTTAGTGTGTCAGCAGGTTAAAGCACCTAGGCAGAAACCAGCAGGTTTGTTACAACCTTTGAGTGTGCCAGAGTGGAAGTGGGAGAACGTGTCGATGGACTTTATTACAGGACTGCCTAGAACCCTGAAGGGTTACACAGTGATTTGGGTTCTTATAGATAGGCTTACGAAGTCAGCACACTTTGTCCCAGGTAAATCCACTTATATTGCTAGTAAGTGGGCACAGTTATATTTTACTGAGATCGTGAGACTGCATGGACTGCCTGTGTCTATTGTTTCTGACAGAGATGCGAGTTTCACTTCCAAGTTTTGGAAGGGACTTCAGACTGCCATGGGCACGAGGTTAGATTTCAGTACGGCTTTTCATCTACAGACTGATGGTCAAACTGAACGTTTGAACCAAGTTTTAGAGGATATGCTACGAGCCTGTGTTCTAGAGTTTCCAGGTAGTTGGGACTCTCACTTGCATTTGATGGAGTTTGTTTATAATAACAGTTTTCAGGCTACCATCGACATGGCACCTTTTGAAGCTTTGTATGGTAAATGTTGTAGAACTCCTGTTTGTTAGAATGAGGTTGGTGAATAGAGATTGATGGGTCCTGAGTTGGTTCAGTCCACGAATGAAGCTATTCAGAAGATTAGAGCACGTATACGAACGGCGCAGAGTGGACAGAAAAGCTATGCTGATGTGAGACGGAAATACCTCGAGTTTGATGTGGGAGATAAGGTGTTGTTGAAGGTAGCACCTATGAAGGGTGTTATGCGTTTTGAAAAGAAGGGGAAGTTGAGTCCTCGTTTTGTGAGACCGTTTGAAATTTTAGAGAGGATTGCTATTGTGGCATATCGCTTGGCATTACCACCATCTCTCTCTGCAGTTCATAATGTTTTCCATGTTTCAATGTTGAGGAAGTACGTGGCAGATCCATCTCATGTGGTGGACTATGAACCACTAGAGATTGACGAGAATTTGAGCTATGTGGAGCAACCAGTTGAGATTCTGGCTAGAGATGTGAAGATGCTTCGAAATAGAGGAATTTCATTAATAAAGGTGTTGTGGCGCAATCACCGAGTTAAAGAGGCAACCTGGGAGCGGGAAGATGATATGAGGGCTCGTTACCCAGAGTTATTCCAGGATTAGAACTTTCAAGGACGAAAGTTTCTTAAGGAGGGAAGAATGTAACACCCAGAACTCTAGGAAATTTATTTAATCGGATTGCTCTATTTATTTTATTTATTTTCTTTTGATTGGATTAAACTAATGGAAAAGAAACAAAGTGAAGGAGGAAAAGATAATAATAATAATATTATTATTATTATTTTTTATTATTATTATTTTATTCTATTATTATTATTATTAACTAAAACAAAAAAAAGGGAGGGAAATTAAAATTTCCTTCCCCCCCCTCTTCTCTTCCTCCAGTGTGCGAAGAACCCCCCCCCCCCTCAATTTATTTTTTTCTTTTTCTTTCCTTCTTCTTCTCCTTCTCCAAACCCTAGCCGCCGCCCCAGCAGTCCGTTCCAGTCGACGCCTGCTACTGTCCGCATGCCGCCGTCCCAGCAGTCCGACGAAGCCCAGCCAGCCGCGCGCAGCAGTCTGTCCCAGCCGCCGCCTGCCTCCGTCTGCAAAGCCGACAGCCTCTGTCTCCTTCCAGCCTCGTGTCTCTCTCCTTCCAGCCGTAGATCCGACGTCCATGTTGTAACTTCATTGGTAAGAAGAATTTAGGGTTGAATGGTATTGCTCTTAGTTAGCTTAAGCTTCAAGGTTGGCCAATTGATTGAGTATTGTTTGATTTAAGGTGATTTTTGGGAGGAAATTTGGGAGTTTTGTAGTGTTGTCCTAGCTAGCATAAGTTATAAGGTTGATTAATTATTCGGTTGTTGTTTGATTAAGGTGGTGCTCGAATTTCTAAGTTTCGGAGCAAGCCTCATTGGAAGTGTTGCTTCATTCAATTTGGGTAAGTTGTGAATTTCGCATTGGATTGATTTTTAAGTGAATGATGTTGTTGGAGAAAATGTTGAATTTTATTGTGGTGTTTAGGTTTGTTTTGTGGAATTCGGTTCGATTAAGAAGCTTACCCAACGCTAAGGTAAGGGACTCCCTACTGGACTCAATAACAAGAATTATGGTGTATTGACTATATGGATTTAGATGTTATATCTGGACTGAGTAGGGATGACGGTTATGATGTTTGTTTGGGTGTGGACTGAAAGTTTAACGTATATTGTGTTTGACTGAGTGAAATTTATATATATATGTATGTATGGATTGACGTGGACTTGTTGTCTAGTGTATGTTGTGACTGCTGGGCTTTTTATGTTGTTGACTGATGTAGTGATATGTTTTGACTGTCCTTGGGTGAAATTTGGATAATATGGTTGTTTGAGGTTAAATGGGGAGCTTATGTGATAAGGGAATTTGGCTATATTGAGAATGATTGTTAAGATGTTTAGAATGGACTGAAGGGATAAATTTTTAGTTTCCTAGTGGATAGTTCCCTTGCGGGTGTCCTTCGGGATCATCCCCTTTTTGTGCATCCTTCGGGAGCACTAGACTGATATGTGCATCCTTCGGGAGCACTAGACTGATATGTGTTTCTGCAGAACACTAGACTGATTTATGCGTCCCTTGGACGTTAGACTGATTATGTGCATCCTACGGGATCACAAGACTGTGACTGTGCAGGGTACGCCATAGGAAGCTAATAATTTATTTTTCCCCTAACGGGACCAGTAGTGGGTCTCTTACTGAGTATATTAATGCTCACTCTTTTTATGTTTAACTTTTTAGGCAGAGGTAATACGAGGGGCAGACCGACGAGGGATAAGAAGGAATCGTGATTTGCAATAGAGGACTGTCTTTTAATCTGCTTCCGCTGACAGTTTCAAAATATTTTTGATTGAACTAGGTTTACAGACGATTATTTTTTTGTAAACAGCGTTTTGAAATTTTATATTTTGAAATAGGGCCCGATTAAAATTTTTCTTCTTTTTCTTACGGTTTCAACTGAATTTTGCTATGTCTTTTGTCAACAAACGGTTTTGTGTTAAAGTAACGACTTAGACATGGTCATTAAAGTCAGGGTCGTTACACTGATGCAGCTCGGGTCTGAGGACGGCTTGGTCAGACGGAAAGCCTTGACAGAAACCGACGACGGCAGGGGAAAACACGGCCCCACGAGGGGGGTGCTTCGCGAACTACTGGCAGCTTCACGAACGGAGTTCGGGGCGGAGGAAGGAGCGGCGACTGTGGATCTGCTAGGTTTCGTCGGACGGGATTTGTTTGGCTGGTCTTCGTCAGACCGAAAAGAGAAAGATGGTGGCAGCTAGGGTGAGCGGAAGAAGAAGAATAGAAAGGAAAAGAGGAAGAAGAAGAAAAGGGAGGAGGGGGCGCGCGCGAGAGAGAGGGAAGGAGAGAAAGAAAAATTAATTTAAAAAAAAAAACAATATAATAATAATAATTACTATTATATTAATAAATATTATTATATCTTATATATTTTAAATTCCTTATTCCATAATCTTTCACAACAAATCCTATTTACAAAAACACCCCACAAGCCTAAAATCTTAAAATAACGATAACTTGATCAAAAAAAATATTACCTTAAAATTTTGGGGTGTTACAGTTTATCTAGGTGATCCAAAGTCGAACACAGGGAATTGGTATCAAATTTTAGTTATAGAATCTACTTCTTAATTAGGCGGTATAAAAGTATAGACAACTAACATATAAAAGAATAAGAACTAGAAATAAGACTATTTACATGTTCCTAGATAATCTATAAAGAGGAGGGAATGGATTCGAGATGAATATGTGAACTAAGTTCTTGTTTGCGAGGAAGTGTGAAAGAATGTCTATGCATTATAACATGAATAAGCAAGGTGATAACCTTAATGCGATATATCTTACTCAACCATCTTATGATTAATGAGTGCTCCTCTCAGCATCATTATACGTTACATGTGGTCACCTTTCGGAATCCACATGACTATGAGTGATTAGGTAAAGTACACCTAGAAGAATTCACTTGTGAGACTTATAGAACTTCACGATTAAGGATAGCAACCTCTCGGTGCCTAGTGCCCCAATTTGTTCACCTTTCAGGATACAAATGATGGATGTTGTCTCGCAAAGGAAGAGAAACTTTTCCTTATGCGCCTTAGCCATGTCCTTGCTACTTACCCTCACGGGTAATTGGCGACTTACACTTGCCAAGCAATGAGAATAACTCAACTAATGCGATAAGATTGATAAGCGAAGCTTCCTATCAAAACTAATCAACAACCTAAACTAGAAATAACACATTGACTGATGGAAAGTAGAGACATAATGGATTGAAAATGTATAAACATGTAATATATATAAAGAATGTAGGCCTTTGACCATGGTACAATATGAATAGTATAAATATTACACAGAGCATAAAAATATGGAAGACAGAAGAATGGAAATAAAAATGCAAGTTATGGGGAACTTGGAGATGAACTTCTCTCCGTTCAGACTCTAAGCTCTCACTTACAGTTTCATAGGAGAAGAAGAAGAAGTACTTTACAGACGGCGGAAAGGCTATTCCTTTCTACCCTTCTCTCTAGCCCTTGGCCCATACAGGCCTCTTCGCCCTTCTTTCTAGACCTTGGCCCATACAGGCCTCTGTTTGGCTTGGTAGAGATGAAGTCTTTTTATAGACAAGATTCGGTGACAAACTTCTGTTCTTTTGAGATTTTCAGCGTTGATTGCAGCGTTATAAAGTCACATCAACTTCAACTGCCGTCCTTGTTGTCTAATGAATTCTCATCACTTGATAATGTGGTTCCTCGCTTAGAGCTATTGTCGCCAAACAAGTTCCCATCGTGTAGCCTTCGCACGAGGTGTCTCATGTGATTCTCTAGTTTCTTCCTTTCTATTCACCCCGCATTAAGATATGGAAATCGCGTAAAACCGGCATAATACTTATGTAAGATGTATTTCCAACATAAGTTACACGTTCTGATCATCGTCTTATGCATTTTGACGTCATTATTCTAATAAACGAGGTTATAATAACGAGTATTTATACACATTATCACACGTCTAAAGAAGCTAGAGTGACATCATATGATTCAAATAAATTTTATGTCTAGATGAAGCATGTTAAAGATGCAAATCGATAAGAATTAAGATTCTGGGCACAAACTAAGTTAATCAAACAAGTAGGAATTGCCTATTGAATGTTCAATGTGAATTCAATCCTAAGCTATTCAGACAATTGTCATTAGATTGGAAAAGCCTAATCAATGAACAACTCTCTAATTTTACCTTTCATTATCATGTGATCTTTGCCTAACAATTACAAATTAGGATATGACCCATAACAATGAATTTAAGATAAATAGCTAATTGTCAATATTCCTAAATATATTTTCAAGTGATTAAATTAAAAAAAAGTTTTTGAAAAAAATCATATGTTTGACAACCAACATTTAGAAAGATTAATTATAAGTATTTAATGGTTAATCTTACAATTTTTTTTTATAAAAATCCCTAGCCACCACCTTCTATGATCTCGGCTGCCCAACGTCCCTTAATCGTCTTTGATGACTGTCATTGGTCAACACCCAACCACTATTTCTGGTTGTTGTTGTCCATGAATATCTACGACCACCGATTTTCATGCAAGCGTTATTAATAACCAATTCTGTCTATCGTTTTTTCCACAATAGTTTTCAATCAAATTATCATGACTATTTTTCAAAAACTATTGTCGATCAAACTTCGATAACCATTTTCTAACCATCGTTGCAAGTTAAACTTCGATCACCAGTTTTCTTACTATATTTTTTCTATTGTTTTCTTACTACTATCGTTTCAATTTTTTTTAATTGTAATTTAGAATTAATAAAAATATTTTTAATATATAATTTATCAAACAAACTTTTTACCTTAAAAACATTTTTGAAAAAATTTGCCAAATGCATATATTTTAATGGGGCACTTTTGAAAGAGGTAAACACACATTATAATAACTAAGTCCATAACACACATTTATTGTTTACAAAAATGGAAAAAAAACAAAATTCAGTCCACATATACAAGATGTAAAATGTCATAAATACACTCGCCACTAATATATATTTAATACACCTAATATCCCTTGATATAACTAATACTGCTCGATACACTTGATGTACATTTGATACTTCTTGATGACCTTTGGACCTTGATACACTTGATGAACCATGATACTCTTTGATACATTTGATACCCTTTGATACAACTGAAACACCTTGATACACCTAATACTCCTTATTACATTTGAATCTTCTTGACACACTTGATACCTTTTTGGCCCTGCTACACTTAAATGCTTCACTAATAAGTTTAATACACTTGATGCCCAGCTAATAAACTTGTTATGTTTCATTGATGCGCTCAGCAAATTTGTTATGTTTGGTACACATGATTTGTTTGATACACCTGATGTACGGCAAATACACTTAGCATTCTTCACTAATACATTCGGTTGATTAAATACACTTGATATGCTTGAAATCCTACTTACATACTCTATATATTATTATACACTTGTAAACTTGATTGATATATGGTTGGTGTGTGTGTTCTCTTGTTGGAACAACATATAAATGTTACTTGGGAGTTAGTCTTAGTAATCTAACATCTGTTTAACGCAACTACAATACATCACTAAGTAGGTTTACTACATGTAATGTGCTCATCATGTCTTTCTATATTGCGTGGTTCATTCTAAGCGATCGTCATGGGTCATGATCATAGCACAAAGTGCTCACTATGTACCTTTTCAATGCGTGAAGCCTAAGTCATTGTTGAATCCAAGTTTTCCTACTGTTTGCCTAAGTACAAGCGAAGCATTAGGTTTACCAGTGTGATCCAGGGTCGAACACGAGAAATTGTTTCAAGATATTAGTTATAGGGTGTTACTCAACTGTTAAGCGTTACGATGGTTACAGTAATATATATATATATATAATAAAACTAAAGTTATTTACACTCACCTAGAGACTCATGCACATAGGGGTAAAGTATGATAAAACAGAAGAATAAGTGAACTAACTTGCATGCAAGAGAAAGGGGAAGGAAGGTTTATGCACTATTAGACAATTAAGCAATGCAAGAACTTCGATGCGATATAACTTGCGTAATCTGCTTATGATTAAGGCGACCTTCTCTCGAAGTGTTTAGACGCCACACTTGCTCACTTTTTGAGATGCACATGACTGTGCTTGATTAGGCAAGATATATCGAGAAAAATTCACTTATCTTATAGAACTTCTTGTTTAAGGACAACAACCTCTTAGTGCCTAATGTTTGCACTTGTTCGCCTTTCGGGATACAAATGTTGAAATTTATCTCGCTAAAGTGGTTTCTTACCAAACACCTTGCGCGCATTAACCTTATCCTTTCCACTTGCCCTCTTAGGTAGTTGGCGATTGACACTGTCCAAGTGATGAATATAGCTCAACTAATGTGATAAGCTGTATAAGCTAGACTCCTTATCGAGAACTTACCACAAACCTAACTATTAATAACACATTGACAAGTGAAAGGTCAAGAAATGATGGATCATAAAGTTATAAACATGTAATATATATATATAAAGAATGTAGGTAGGCCATATAGTACAATATGAACAACATATATTACAAAGAAATGCAAAAAATGGAAGGAAAGAAGAGTGGATTAAAACACAAGTTAGGGGGAACGAGGGATGACTCTTCTCCTCTCAAAATCTAAGCTTTCACGTTACACTCTATTCAGAAAAGATGAAGTGTTGTACATCTGATGGCTAAGCTAGTCCTTGCTATCGGCTCTCTAGGTTTTTTCTTATACATACTCTATTTTTGGTCCATGCAGGCCTCATTTGTATGTGTGTGGCAGTCCATTCAGACGTTGCTCTACTGTCTTGGTAAAGATGAAGTGTTTTTATAAGCAACTTTAGGCGAGAAACTTTCGTTCGTCTGATCTTGTCAGCGTTGTTTTTGGTCCTAGGAAGTCACATCACTCCAACTACCATTTTTGTCTTGTAGTGAGCTTTCCTTGTGTGATGATATGGTTCCTTGCCTGGAGGTGTTCTCTGCGATTTGCTCATTTCTTGTCCAGTTATTTTGCATTTAAACATGATAATCGCGTAAAACAAGCATGATGCTTGTATAAGTTATATTTCTAAATACTTATGTGTTTACAACACAAGTTATGCATTCCGATCATCTTCTTATGCATTTTGACCTCATTATTCTAATAAAAAGGACTATAATAACGAACATTTCTGCGTGTTATCAATATACCTGATAATGATTCACTTTACTGATATGTTGATATACTTTAATCATTGTTGTGTTGATTTTTTTGATGCATGCAATGGTAAGATCATAAAATGCTAACATACAAAAGATTGCAATAAATTCAAATGAATCGATAGAAAGAACTATGCAAAATATCTATCCTTCAAGATTAAAGAGTACGATACTTACCATAAACCTGTCACGCCTCGCCCCAAAAGTCAGACTATGCGACCAAGTGGAGACATGACCACCTACATATTCTACGCGAGTCTCTTCCAGAGATAACGCGTAGAACGCCTAGCAAGCGGAATAAACACAATCGAAGAGTTGTATGGAAAATGAGAACTCATTTGAAATAATAAGACTCCATAGATGTTTAGTAACAAAGTACATTACAAGATTCCTTCAAAAGAACTTGATACAAACTCAAAACACAATTTGACTCTTCTTTCCTAGCTTCTACATGCTATGGGAGTTGACAATGACCACTTCTACATGCATGGAAAACATTTCCTTGTAAATCATGCATAAAAGTTCATATCGTATAAAACACATTTTATTAATTAAACTCATCATATCATCATAATGCAAAGTCATTCTGCATAGTTAATTACATCTTTGTATCCTACCTCAGCTATAGTGTTTACCACACTCTTTTATCGGGTTGGAGCTATGCAAATTAGTCTCAACGCATTCAGCAAGTTTCCATCAATTCCATGACCTATAACGTGTCTTCCATTCACAATCAGAGGCTTCTTCACCTAACTCAGGGCTTCCATAGAATACATTTAAGGATTTAAACACATTAGAAATTCTTTTATTTTTTAAAACATTTTTAAGAAGAAACACTCACAATCAGCTGGCTTCTTCGCCTAACTCCTTAGTCAAGAACTTCTTTGTCAGACTCAATCTCGCGAGGAATCTCTAAAAATGTTAAAACTTTCTCAATTCTTTCTTAAGTAAGCTCAAGGTTAAAGCAACTTTAAAATGACCGAACTTCACCTATTTATAAGTCTTTTCAGTGCAGTCTCTCAGGCTGAGATGATTACTTCTCCCTAGCGGTGAGAATGGTCCAATGTCAAACGCCACATGTTAGTGGCACTTCCTTATCCTCCATTTTTATTGGGCAGCAAAGTCTACTCAATCGCCAACTTTCTTACACAAGGATGACGAAACCACTTCTCGATGAAGGAAGATCATATTGCATAGCAATTTATCACATAGCCTTTCTTGTCACGTAGTTTAACATGTAAACGCACGTTACTTTGCAATATTTCCTGTTGTATAACGGTCTCATCACATAGGCCAATCTTGCCACATGAATCTTATCGCGTAAGGCAGAATGTGATCAGGGTCTCAAAGACCACTATTTCAAGAAATTTTATTTTTACCAAACTCTAACGAATTAATTTTACCATAGTAAGCATGGAGAAGGGGTCGAACCGTAGAGTTGAAGGGGAAAAAACTTTTCTTAAATGTAGACTTGCTAAATGAAAATGTTAGCATCTTTTTGGAAATATTAAAGAGAATGTATTAACTAGTTCAACAATTTTGTGTAACTTCAAGAAAACTAAAACTTCACTTAGTAAATGTAGAAGAAAGCTTCAACAAAGACAATTGTATACAATTTTCTTCGCAATAAATTAAATAGTAAAGGGTGGGTGTGGGTGTGGGTTGCATTCTCTTTAATTGAGCAAGAAAAATAAAGAATTGAAAATTCAAGAATCAAGTTAATCAAGAATCCAGTCGTAATGAATCCTTAATTAACTTTTCAAGATTCAAGATCTTTTTAACAATAAAGTGTTTTTATAAAACTTTCTTTTTAACATAAAATTATTTACAAGACATTAAGCAATGAATTTCAACCCAATACTTGAATTAGAAAGTTTAACAATTAAACTAAATCAAGTTTTATGTATATCAATCAACTAGAATTGTAAGTAAAATTTCTAGTCCTTCGAAAGAAAGTTACAAACAATTCTTAACCCTAATATCTCAATCTTGTATATTGCATACTTAAAAGAAATTGAAATTGAATTTCAACAATTAAATAGGCCAAGAATAGTTCAGAAAATGAAAATCAATATGCAAGAAATAGAGGATTGCTAGACAAAAATCTTAAAGATTCAGCAAAGAAATCGTGCTCATAAGAATGCAATTAATCAAACACCCCTTATTTAAAGTACCTTAGCCTTCCATGTATGGAAAAATGTTGCATAAATTATAGAGAAAAATGGCAAAAAATGGGTGAAGAATTTTGAGATTTGTATTAATTGTAGAGATAAAATGAATACAATTGAGAGCCGAAGTGAAAAAAATGAATTGATGTTCAAATTAGGGAAAAAGGGGAGTATATAAAGAAATTAATGGAAATTAACCATCATAGGACTCGAACTCATTTACTGAAGCTCGCTATGGACAAGAAAAAAATGGTGGGAAAGACGAAAGTTTTCAGATAGTTGCAAAAGTATTATGAAATTGCCATTGAAAATAATACAGAAAAATAAAACACAATCGTTGGATTCGAAGCCACGACGTTGAAGGTGTGTATGTAAACCCCGAACCTTAAGAAACTTGGATCTTCTTAAGAGCTTGAGAGGATTAGTTTTAAGTAAAATTGAAAAAGAAGGCTTGAGAAGTGACATTGTAAGTGTGCCGTGGTAAGTGGAAAGTGTTGGGATTTATGTGCTAAACCTCAGATTTTAATTATAATCCATTGACCGCTATTAATAAAGTGTTATTATTATAATAAATGTTATTTATTATATTATTAGTTTTTTCTTAATAACCCAAATCCAATAAACTAACATCCTAAGTTGTTGATGAGTCTTGAACAGTATGTAGAGACATACAAGGATCAATGTTCAAGATCAGCTTAAAGGGTCTATAGTATAGGGATAAGGCTTGGTACCTTATCTTGGTAACACTATGGATACGACTTACTTTGTATTTGATACAAACGCAATGATCCAACACATTCGTGTAGGTGACATGCGAGTGAGGATATCATATGCAATGAGTTTGCATAAGACCGATCCACGAAATAGTAACCACTAGATGCTCCGTTAACTAGTTAGGTTTTTATTTCATTGAGATGACCTAGGTAACTTAGTCTTAATTCTGAATGTATTACGAACTCCTATTCGCGAGGGATTGTCCTTTGATTTGTATTAGTGAGAGTAGTCAGATTACCGACTCAATATGCTTATCATTTTGGGGACAAGACTGAGTGAGGAGCTGAAAACATAATTACACAAAATGAAATTCACTTCTTCTCGACTGTAGGATAAGTAGATGAGTGTTCCCTTAAATAGGGTCTCAGAGACTTGAACAAAGGGCCCTACCCTCTCTATGGCATGAGAGGGGTTTCCGTTTATTGGTTGGACCATAAAGATGTTGTTCATTAGAGGAGCACTGATATTTAAGGACTAGAGGTAACCTAGGGGTAAAATGGTAATTTAATCCAGCTGGTGTTACGAACGCTCGTGAATGACTAACTTACTGTGATTGGTCTATATCCGTGGACACAGAAATATATCTAAAGTGAGAAGAGTTCAGTTGTGAGACTTTAGTGGAGTGTATACACAGTTAACGAATATTGATTAACATGGTTAATGAGTTTAGCCAATTAATCTCAGATCGTTGTAACTTCTGATCTGTAGGTTCATTAGGTCCTCTTCCTAGCTCGTAAACGACTGTTATTAATAAAGTGTAAGTTTTGGCTGAATTGATCACATTAAGTTTTTTGCATTAAGAAAGTGTTTGGTATTTAGTACGACTTCTGTTGCGTTATGTTTTCTCTTAGTATTTAAAAGGTTTGAGGTTGAATTAGTCGATAAGAAGATTCCAAGGCTATAACTAAGTCACGCCCATTTCCCTTTGCTTTGGCGTTTTGGTCATATTACGGCTAAGAGTGTGACAAATTCTCCTACTCCTTTCCTACTCCATGAAGGAAAGAGAGTTATAAATATGCAAAAAAAAAAAAAAAAAATCTTAATCAATAAGAAACTAGTTATTTTTCTTTTATGAAAAATGGTTTCTCTTTAAACTTTTTTCTATTCCAATTGGTTCCCACAAACCAATCTCATCCCAGATGATAGGAAGGTCTCTGATGGATGGTGTTCCCAATTTGGTGGATTATAGATTCAAAAATGTCAACAAATGTAAGTTCACTATATATTTTAATTTTAAAAGCATGCTTAGTTTTTTTTATTTAGCAAATTAAATTGAGGAATGCTTCTGTAAAATCTTTTGCTGCCAAGGGCTTTTATCCCTTCAGAAAGAATGAAGGCTAAGTAGTTGTGGTTTAAGAGTCAAGGGGGTTAGTTTGAAAAAGAGGGAAAGTTTTGGCTAAGTCCATGGTATAGGCATTTTGGACTTGATAGGAAGCCAAAAGAAGAGAAAAGAACCTCTAAAGAGGTTATCTTGGCGTTTTGGTCATAGGCTAGGTGACAAGCTGTGTGTGTGTGTGCTTGTAAAGGTTGGAAAACCTCCATGTGTGCTTGGCAAAATAGCTTTGGCTACTCGTGAAGAATGTGTTTTGAAATTAGTTTAGTTGTTTTGGCTTGGCAAGAAGACTTCCCTAGAGATTAGTTTGGCGTGGGCATGCGTTTGGAAGCCTACAATCATGCCAAGTGAGGTTAGCAAGGTGTTTTGGCTTGGGAATGACATTTAAGCATTTTGGTTTGGTGTTTTGAGTAAGGTTAGGCAAGATGACGAAGGGGGTGAGTTGGTGAAGTGGATTCCAGGTGTCATGTGCATGCATAGGTTAGATTTTGGTTGGCAAGAGGTGTCAATAAAGTTCATGCCTGACTCAGTATAAATAGGTAACTTCATATTGCGTTTTCTCCCAAATTACTTGTGCGTTTTTGTTAAAACTAATCTCAAAAGTTCCCAAATTGAGTCTAGTTTTTATGTTGGGGCTGCCAGATAGATTTGAGAGAGGAAAGGTTGAGTTTGAGTTGAAAGAAGAGAGAAAGGTCATTCTGAAGAAAAATCTGACCAGTTTTCACTTCAAGGAGGCTACAGAACTTATTGCAATAAGTTTTTGGCCAAATGTTTTAGGTACGAAAGTTAAGTTAATTTGCAACAATTTGGTTGAATAAATTATTTTCATTTGAATTCTGGATATTATGATATGAAAGCTTAAGAATAGAAGTATGATTCTGACTGAAATTTGAGTTTCTGGCAGTGAAGGTTGTTGTGTTAGGGGAGATGAGCATGGATTTTAGATTAAAAGAGGATAGTGTGGCGTTTTGGACCAGTGATGGACGCGCAGGCTGGTCGCTCTGGTTGTTGAGGCGTTGATTCTCTTTAACAATCAGGACTTAGTGTTAGTAAATGGTGAATGGAAATTATATTCAATCTAGGCGATATATCACTGAGCATGTTCACTGCATGCGAATTACTCACTATGTCTCTCCATATCGCTTGACAACGAATTCCTCATTGAGTAGAAGTTTTCTTATTACTTGTCCAAGTGCAAGAAAAATGGTAGGTTTACCTGGGTGATCAAGGTTCGAACACAGGAAATTGATTCAAAATATTAGTTGTAGGGATTAATTATCATCTAGGCAATATAAAAGAATTAAAGAATAACAAATGGTATAAAAGAAATATTAGGAATAAACAGCCACTAGATATCTACGCCTAGAGATTTTGTAGGGGGAATATGGATGATGATAGGGAAATGCAAACTAACTTGTATGCCAGAAAGAGAGAAGGAATGTCTATGCATTGTAATGCAATTAAGTATTGCGACAACCTCGATGGGACATATCTAGCTCAACCAACTTATAATTAAGGCATGCTCCTCTCAGAGTCATTAAATGCCACACATGGTCACCTCTTGAGATCCATATGATCAAGTGTGCTTAGGAGAGATATATATAGAAGATTTCACTTATAAGACGTATAAAGCTTCTCAATTAAGGACAACAACCTCTCGGTACGTAATGTCCACACTTGTTCACCTATCTGAATATAAATGATGGAATTTATCTCGCTAAGGTGGAGTTTGTCATCAAACTCTCCCTTGCGCGCATTAGCCTTATCCTTGCTACTTGCCGTCTCGGGTAGTTGCGATTAATTCTGGCCAAGTAATGAACATAGCTCAACCAATGCCATAAGAATTATAAGTTGGACTTCTTATCAAGAACTTATTGCTAACTTAAACTACTATTAACACATTGATGAGTGAAAAGTAAAGAAGTGTTAGATTGAAAAGGTATAAACATGTATATATTAAAGAATGTAGGTCTTCGGCCATAGAAGTACAAAAATAGCCAGAGAGAAGAATGAAAAGTATTATAAGTTATAAAAAATGGGGATATGGAATAGTCTCTAGTCAGAAGTAGAGCTCTCACTCTACAATCTGGCGAAGAAGAAGAGAATGGGACTTACAGAACGTGGAAGAGTAACTCCCTTTTGTCTCTTTCTAGGATTTTGCCCTTGTGGGCTCTTTAGTCCATTCAGACCATCTTCTAGCCCCTATGTAACGATCCAACTTTTCTATCTAAGTCTAAGTCATTATTTTAGCACAAAACAATTTGTTTGACACAAGATATAGTAAACTTTAGTTAAAACATTAAGAAAATCAAAGAAAACTTTATTCAGGCCCTATTTTAAACAAATAAAATTCTAAAGTACTGTTTGCCAAAATAACTATTCATAAACTCAGTTCAGTCACAAAAAAAAATTTAAAACCATCAGCGGAAACAGTTTAAAAGACATTTTCCTCTATGGCATTCACGACTCCTTCTTGTCCCTCGTCGGTCTGCCCCTCGAGTTACCTTTGCCTGAAAAGTTAAACAATAAAGGGTGAGTATTAACATACCCAGTAAGAGACCCACTACTGGTCTCGTTATGGGAAAAATAAAACTGTTAATTTCCTATTGGGGGTACCCTACACTTTAACAGTTTTGTGATCCCGTAAGATACACATAATCAGTCTAACGTCCCGAAGGATGTACATATCAGTCTAGTGTTCTGCAGAAAACACATATCAGTCTAGTACTTCCGAAGGATGCACAAAAGGTGGTGATCCTGTGGGACACCTGCAGGGCACACAGCTAACAATTTTTCCCTCAATCTGTTCTAAACATCTTATCAGTCCATCCCTAATACAGTCCGACAGTCCCATCATGAAAGCATTCTAGTTTAACACCGTTACAATCAATCTACCCAAACCATCATAACATCAATTGGTAGTATATCCACTCATCAGAAAAAAATCAAGGTACATATACATAACACTCTTCTCAAATTCACAAGTATACTGCCCATACTTTCTCTACCGTTCACCCAATCTAAACGACAGTCAACATGTTCACATTCACATAATCAACAACCATACTTCAGCAATTGTCATCATGTCGACACCTAAATGTAAGTCAGTCAACCAAAGTATACATTTATCATAATAACTACTTTTATATATTTATATATCAGTCAATCATATTCAGTTTAGAGGAACCTGTACAGTCAATACGTTCAATCTTAATAAGAGTCCAATAGTAGAAACCCCTTACCTCAATTTTTATGCAAATTCCTTAATCGAACTAAATCCAATAATTCAAATCTTAAAAATAAACAAACATAAAATCAACAAAGTAATCTAGACATAAACAAACAGAGAGTCAGGAAATTTCCAATTAACTTCATCCATCCAATCCACCCCAAACGTGAATTTGACAACTTACCTAAGAAGTGGAAAATCGAACTCCAATGAAGCTTACTGAAATACCCAAGGATCCTAATACCAACTCACCAATATCGCCTTCAAGAATAAACATCAATTCAACCAATTAAACAAACATCCCATCTCAATGTATTTACAATGTAGAACCTTATAACCCATCAATTTCATCCTTACCAAACGAATTTACAAGAAGGTAGAGGCAGTGGTGCACAAGACTAGAGCAAAAGAGATTGTGCAACAGATTTGGGCATGGGTCGGCTTCCAATCCTCGGCGGCACTTCAACAGACGCAGCGGCACGGGTCTGGACGATTGTAGCTTCAACTGGGTAATGAAATCGACTAGATTATAGGTCGATCGGTGATGTTCCTCGTCACCTGTAGTGGAACACGGCGGCGCAGACGTCGAACGGGGTACGCACGGATGAATCGGGAGGTGGCGGCTCTTCTCGACGAATTGATTCGGGTTGGGTAACGACTCGACGTGCTCGGACAATCAACGGCAGGATGAAGAGGATTTGGGCGGCGACGTTAGCAAGAAAACAGAAAGGAAAATAAGGAAAGAAGAAAAAAACTGAAGGGGATGGCGATTGGCTAGGGTAGGGCACGGGGAAGAGGAAGAAGAAAGAGGAAGATGAAAGGGGTTCACGCGTGAAAGGGAAATTTTCTTTTTTTTTATTTAATAATAATAATAATAATAATGTATAAATATAATTAAAATAATGAAAATACTTTACTATTTTCATTATAACCTATTTATCCATAATATCTTTTAGCTCCCAATGTAATCCCTCTGTTACGAAGCATCTTCACCTCTCTAGCCAGAATCTCAACTGGTTGCTCTACATAGCTCAAATTCTCATCAATCTCCAATGGTTCTGAAAAAGATACTGTTTTTTGAAGATAAAAGTTGATTTGATGAAATATTTATTTGAGGAAAGAGAAGGTGGATTTTCTTTAGTTGGAAAAGTAAAGTTAATTATAATTGTTTGAAAAAAAAATAATCAATGAGAAGAGAGATGGTTGACTTGATTGGACGAGAAAATATTATATATTTAATTAAGTGTGAGAATAATGGTTTAAATAAATATATATGTTCATTACATATTTTGGTGAGAGAATAATAATAATAGTTAATAAGTATTATTATTATTAATGGTTATGAATGCCTAAGATTTTGTGTATTTAAGAAATTTATTGAGGAAAGATAATAGGAATGAAAATATATGTATATATTGGTATTATATATATATATTCCCTATAAGAAAAAGGAAAAGGAAAAGGAAAAGGAAACAATAATGGTAAATATTATTATTATTTGGGTCTATAAATAGAATTGAAATGCTCAAATTAAAAAGAGAGAGAGAGAGAGAAAAAAAAGGCTCTTCATCTTAGAATTGATTTTGGTTGCATGTATTTGGAAAGTCCCTTTGGAAAATCTTGAAGATTTAAATGATGAATATTTCCCATTAAGGTTGAATTGGTTTCAACCTCAACTTTGGGTAAGTTAATTTGAGAGAGTTTTTGGATGAAAGCCAATTGTTAATTTTATTAATTAAGATACTGAAATTACCTTTTATGATTACGATTGAATTAATTGGAGAATTTTTACTATCACCAAAGGAATATTTTTAGCTAATCTCAGGTAAGAGATTCTACTACTAGACCTTCAAACATGAATTTAAGAGCTTGCATGTATTTTCCATTATGCATTGACGTAGTTAAGATACATAATGTGTTGATGTTGATGTGGCTGATATGTTTATGATGCATGAAATATTAATCACATGATAAGGACGTTATGATTGATATTCATTTCATGTTATGATATGTTACATGCTATTGATGGGTGTTCTGTTAACTTTGTCTATTACGGTCGCACCCATATGGGTGTCCCTCAGGATTACCACCTTTTTATGATTGATTTGAGTTCGACCGTACTCACTAGCCTGTAATGTTACGTTATGACTGATGTGAATTCGGTGAGACCACTAGCCTATCATGATATGTTTCTTTTTATGATTGATGTGAGTTCGACAGGACTTACTGGCCTGTCATGTTATGTCATGACTGATATGAGTTCGACGGGACCACTAGCCTATCATATTAAGTTTTATGAGTGTTCCGACTAGGTCACTTACAGCTCGACTCTCTTAGGTGTTTCTTTGAGTTCATCGAGAGCCCAAATGTGTCTCTTCGGGATCACTGGATAGCTTGTGTTCAGAAACACGATAGTTTTGGTGTATTTTCTTACATAACTCTAATGGAAAGTTAACAGACACCTTGCGGGACTAGTAGTGGGTCCTTTACTAAGTATATGTTTATACTCATCCTTTTTTATGTTTAATTTTTTAGGCAAAGGTAAAGGTAAATATAGAGAAAAGCTGGTGAGCGACAAGAAGGATTCGCGACATGCCATATGGGGACACAAATTTTTCTTCCGTTTTACATTGTTTGTTTTTTGTGTTTTGAGCTTAAATATATTTATCTATTTTTTAATTTTCATTAAAATTTGTAAAACCCGCTACACCATGTTTTCATGGTATTTTTAGTGAAAATTTAGTTTTAATCTTTTCAAGAAATTGTCAAAATTGTTATTTATCTTTAAAGTAATGACCTCAACTTAGTATAAAGAGTTAGGTCGTTACATCACATCATCTCCAACTATCAATGTTGTCATTTAGCAAACCGCTTTTTATATTGTGATTTGGTCTTCTCGTCTATTTTTCTCGTGAAAGGCTCTACAATTTATTAACTTCTTCTTTTGTCCGTAGACCTGCATTTAGACACTAAAAACCACATAAAATAGGCATAATGCTTATGTAAATTATATTTCTGAATACTTATAAATTTGCAATATAAGTTAAGTGTTTTTTATTTTCTTATTGTGCGTTTTGGCCTCGTTATTTTAATAAAAGAGGCTATAATAATGGATATTTATACACATTATTATCACAGATGCGCAAGGACTTGTGTTGTCGTGCAAGCATGAGGCAAGCCCATGTGTGCGAAAAGGCCAAGCAAGATGCGTTGGACGTTTGTGAGATGGCCAGGCATGATGCATGAGGCCCACCCAAGCAAAGCCTCTTGCGAGGTTAGCACGCGACTAACCTTCCCAGGCTATGCCCGTCCATGCAGCCACTACCGCCCATCCTCTGCACGCCAGTCATGTCAAATGGGTGTTTTTGGACTATTTTTTTATATTTTGGAAAATTTTAAGCAAGGTTTTGAGGTTTTTATAATTGAAGGGAATTAAATAAAATTATTTTCTGCTATTCATGTCAAGAGAAGATCGGGCAGATTTATAGACCGGGGGTTTAAACTACTGTCTGTAAGTGACAAAAAAGTTTAAAATTGATTTATGAACATGATTTATTATCAATGTTTTAAGCATTCTTTGATGTATGAATACTTGAGTTTACTGATTAAGCAAATGTTTAAAAAACACGAGTTAAGAAATATTTATTAAGCATATGAGGTTTACAAAGCAAGTTTGTTTATGATAAGTATTTAAGTTAAAGAATGATTTTAGCATATTTTAGACTATACCGTAAGATATATATATATATATAGCAACACTTCAGATCATATAGCATGTGTGCAGAGGTGATAATGCGTATAAACATCTGTTATCATAGCCTCTTTTATGAGAATAATGAGGTCAAAACGCATAAGAATAGGATCAAAGCTTGTGACTCACGTTGAAAATTCTTAAATATTTAGAAATACAACTTACATAAGCATCATCATGTTTTACACGATTATCATGTCTAAACGCACGATAAGTGGAAAAGAAGAAAGGAGCAAATCACAAAGGACATCTTGAGTAGAGGACACACGATGGAGACCTGCTTTGCGATTAACAACCCCATACGAGGAAACATATCATCACGCGAGGAAAGCTCACTAAAAGACAAGAATGGTAGTTGGAATGACGTGACTTCACAGATCTAAAGTTAGTGCTGACACGCTTAGAGGAATAGAGGTTTTTTGCCAAAAAGTGGCCTGTACAAGCACTTCATCTTCACCAAGAAGAGAAGGCCTTAATAAGCCAGATGGAGTCCTAAATGGGCTAGTTGAGGCCAAAATAGGCTAGTTTGGAACATGAATAAGCAAGTTAAGAGAGCTTAGAGTTCAAGCAAGAGAGAAGTTCCCCCCGTTTTCCCCTTAACTTGTAATATTTTTTCACTCTTCTTTCTCTCCATTTTTACACTTCATTGTAATATATGTTGCTTATATTGTACAATGGTATAAGGCCTATATTATATATATATATATATTACATGTTTATACACTTTTGAATTCATCCATGCTTCTATCTTTCATCTGTCTTTGTGTTATTAGTAGTCGATTTGTTATAAGTTCTTTATAAGAAGTCTAGCTTATAAGTCTTATCTCATTAGTTGAGCTATATTCATCACTTGGCCAGTGTCAATCGCCAACTACCCAAGAGGGCAAGTAGCAAGGATAAGATTAATGCACGCAAGGAGGAGTTTGGCAACAGACTACACCTTAGCGAGATAACTTCGAACATTTGTATCTCAAAAGGTGGAACAAGTGCAAACATTAAGCGTTGAAAGGCTGTTGTCCTTAAAAGAGAAGTTCTATAAGTATTATAAGCAAAGTCTTCTAAATATAGCTCGCCTACTCAAGCATAGTCCTTTGCATACCTAAAGGTGAGCAAGTGTGGTGTCTAAACACTTCAAGAGAAGATTGTCTTAATCTTGTTCTGATTATACAATTATATTGCATCAAGACTCTCGCATTACTTCATCACCTAATAATGCGTAGACATTCCTTCACCTTTTTCTCACATACAAGTTAGTTTGTTCAGTCTTCAGCTTGCTGCATATTATTCTCTGTGCATTGAGTCTCTAGGTGTAAGTAAGTAGTTTTAATGCTCTTTGTATTCTTTCAACTTAATTGTCATAACGCCTAAACTATAAGTTGACCCAAGAGCTAACGTCTAGAAACAATTTTCTGTGTTCGACCCTGGATCACCTAGAAAAACCTTCTATTTTTCTTACACTTAGACAAGCAATAGGAAAACTTGTACTCAACAAGGACTTATGTTTCGCGCGATTCGTACATAGTGAGCATCTCACATGCTATGAGCGTGGCCCATGACTCATCGCCTAGAATTAAAGCATGCAATACAGAAAGTTATGGTGGACGCATTACGCGCAATGACCTGACTTAGTGACGTATTGCAATTGCACTATACACATGTGAAACTATTAAGTCCAAATTGACAACCAAGAGGTTCCTTTGATGAAGGTATTCAGTAGATACCTAGATTCCTATCATTGGAACAAATTAATGAAACAAGCGTTCTACAAATAGATATCTAGTTTGCCATCTCTCAAGATGAAGATCTATAGGTTACCTATCTCATTGTAGCTATAACAAGATGGGAAACTATTGATGCCTGGATTCTGCCTCGTAGATATCATAATTCTTGTGGTTCAGTAATAAAAGACAGAAAGAGGTTTTAATGATATGTTTATGGTTTATTTGTGTAAAAGCCAAGGTTTTAAAATTAAATCATTTGAAAGCATGTTTTATAAAATCGTCATTCACTGAGCTATTTAGCTCATACTTTCCAAATATTTTCTCACTTTCCATGTAGAGGTCGTGATCCAAGATTCTGACCGTTGTCTCCAGTCTGTTGTGCCAAGGATTTTATAGTTTTGTTGCTGAAGGTTAGTTCTAAATGTTTGTATATAATGTACATAGTTATGTGTAAGGTATGTCAGTTAAGATCTTTGTCTTTATTTGCTTAGTGTGATATATGTAAAGAAATGGGGTTTAGCCTAAATTTACTTTGTGCTAATATAAAGCTGTCTGTTAAAGTATGTTTCTCGTATTTTCCACTGTGAAAGTTTTAAATTATTCAAATCGTTTAGCATGATAAACGATCAGTAGTCAGGGCCAACTGGTGTTGTTCTGAAGGAGAATGACATTCGTTGACTTCACACCACATCTCCAGTCGAGCAAGTAGGTCCTCGAGGTGGGGTGTGACAATGCACACAAGCGGAAGATGACGCTTGTCAACGAATATTGCATAGTATTTACAAGAATGCCATTAGGAAAATGGTAAAGAATTCATTTAGCAGATTTCGAGACTCAAAGGCATGACGTAGAAAAGGATTGTGTACATGAAAATTCGAAAAATTTCAGATTATTTAATTTTTTTTCCCTTGATCTTCAAACTACCTGTTTTCTTTCGTTTGAGCTTCATTTTAGTTGATTTTATTGCATTGATCTTGTATCATAGCCTAGTTTGATAATCTGCATTAAATATGAAGAAAATGAATAGGTGCATGCTAGGGTTTAGGGTAAGGCAACCAAGCAAGGCCTAGTGACCACTGCATAGAAAGGTAGCCCAATCGTTCTAGCAAGGCCTAGTGACCACTGCATACTAAAGAAAAAAAAAAGAGACTTGCAAAAAGAGCAAATGCATACACAAAAAAAAAAAGGTAAGGCAACCAAGAGCTAAAAAAAAATAATACGAAAATAAAAATGCAATATGCATTAATAGAAAAAAGGGGTCTTAAAAATATGAGAGGTCGGGTAGGTTAATTGTGTTGGGTTCCCTGACCATCAGAACTTTCGGGGGAAAACTTCACTTTTAACCTCAGTAAAATCAGATAACCTTCTCTTAGTATTCTAAACATAGCACCTAGATTGATGAGGGCTTCGAAAAAAGTAGGAATCCTTCCCGTTCCATAAGTAGAGAGAAAACGAGTCTAAGGTGTTTTAAATCTTTTCATAGCATGTCTAGTATCAAAGTAGCAAAACTCGAGCGTCTTTCTAAAACGTGCTTGTTCTGGACGAACTTAGTTAAATCTAAACCTCAATCGATAATTTGTAATCTCTTTGATAATTTGAACTAGGTTTAAGCATAGGTTTGGATGGACTGTTAAGACATTGAGTAACGCTTCCTAGTTGACTTGTTAGAAATGTATCACTTATATACTTGCATGATTGTTTGTTTTTCTCTTAAGTTGATGATTGCTTCCCGTGCATGCTGCTTGACTGTTTGATATTAGATCTTTACTTTGCTCGGGACGAACAAAGCTTAAGTGGGGGGTAATTCGTTGGAACAAATATTGACCCATTTAAGGATAGCCTATTCTCAATCATTATCATGCATATTTTCACTATTTTTATATTATTATACAGAATATGAAGTAGACTCCGATACGAACCCAACGACATGAAAATCACCTAAATCGGAGTTCAAACGAGAAAGAATGGGCAAATTAAACATATGGGGCATTTTGGAAAATATTGAAGAACATTAACACGTGGCAGCCCGTCACTCGCGCGCGCCTAGCTTCAAGGTCACAACTTCGAAACTCACCAGACGCAATTTAAATCAAGATTTTCAAAGAAGAAAACAACGTCGTTTTATCTCACCCGCGCGCGCGTCCTTCAGATCACGGGTTCGAATCTTACTTCACGCAGAATATTAACCATCCATTTTCCTCAATCCGTGTCTTCAGAGATCCAACCGCTCTCCGTGTGCCACGTGACGTGATCTCAGCGCTCAATTTTTGTAATTAATATCCAAACCTTCAAAATTTCTCTCATTTTTTTTTATCTTTGGTATATGGGCTTAGGAATATAATTTTGGCCCATTTCCTCTCTCTCTCCCTATAAATACCCCAATTAACCCCTAATTTCAGAATTCAATTCAATACAATTCACTGTTCCCTCAAAAAATACTCCCAATTTCTCCCAAATTCTAATTTCTCTACCCTCACTCTATAATTTTTTATTTTCAACAATTTTTCCAGAATTATTGAAGATGGAAGGCTAATCTTTTGAGATAAATTAGGCTTAGCCATTTCCAATCTTTGAGAATTTGATTAATTAGATTTTTCTTTATAATTAGGGTTTGATTAGTCTTTGATTTCCATGTAATTTTTGTTAGAATCATCAATAAATTGCACCACGAGTTGTATGTTTAATTCAATTTCCTTGAATTTTGTAATCTTGATTCTTGATTTTATGATTTTTTTGGTTCAATATTGTAAGCAATTTACCCCTAGTATTTCAATTAATGCAAGATTAGTGGATTTGCTTGCTTATATACAAAATTTCCATGATTCTTCATTTTATCTCTCCCAATTTTAGAATTGTGTAATGCCTCTTTTGGATATCAATTGTTTTTGGATAATTCTTGGAATTAAATTGCATGCTTTTTTTTTTTTGTGCACAAATTAATTTCTCTTTGATTCCTTGAATATAAACTTGTTGTTGATCCATCTTGTGTTTTCTTTTAAAGAAAAAAATAATGGGTTTAGTTAGAATTGCAATGATCAAACTAAACCCTTTGAAATTCTTTACTTGTTTTTGAATTTTGATTCAAGAATTCCTTCCAAGATCAAGCAATTTGATCTTGCAAGAAAATCTTGAATCAAAATCTCTTTTTAGCTATGCATAATTCAATTTCCTTACCTTCTTTGGTTCAATGATAAGATTTGATGCATGCCTAAGCCCATTCCTCACTTACCATCAATATCTAGTATCTCCCTCTTTTGTGAACTGTTTTGCATACTAAACTCCCCTTCTCATTCCCTCATACAATTTTCCCCAATTTGTTTTCCATGCTTTTATCTTCCTTTTGTTACTAATCTCTATATTTTCGAGCATTTCATTCAAGGAAAAATCAATCACTCCCTTGGGTTCGACACCCGTGCTTGCACCTATCTACGGTAAAATCAAGGGTAAACTATAAATAATCTTTTGTCAAGGCATTTAGGTAAGTACCCTTCGTTGATAACGACCTTGCCTACACTTTGCATAATCTTTTACTTCTTGCATATCAATTCCCACCTTGTCATCAGCCCTCAAGCCTTCACTCATAAACTGACTAGAGAAGAGAAAGAATTGCATTATAGACGGTGGAAAGGCTATTCCTTCCCACCAACTCTATAGGTACATGGGCACTATTTTGACTACTCCAAGCATCCTGTGGCCTATTCAGATTTCTCTTATGGCTGGTCTATTCAGACGTCTAACGCTCTTTTTTTTATGGTGATAGAATCCATTTTATAGCCATATTTAGTGGGAAAATATAATCTTATGAGCATGTCAGCGCTGAAAGCTACCTGTAGTCAAGTCATATCAACTCCATCTACCACTTTTGTCTTCTAGCGAGCATCCTCTGGCCTACTGATAAAGTCTTCTCGTGTAGTCTGTAGGTGAGTTCCTTTGTGATTCGCTAAATTCTTCTTTTGTTTCCAATCCTACGTGTAGACATTCAAGATGGGGTAAAATAGGCATGGATGCTTATGTAAAGTATATATCTAACTATTTATGCATTTACAAAAGAAGCTATGCGTTTTGAAATACTTCTCTTGCCATTCCATCTAAAAGGTCATAATAACTTGTATTTCTATAAGTTATCATGACACAACAAGATTCAACGTGATTTCTGAGTTGTTATTTATTGTTAATTCTTTTTTATGTTTGTTTACAAATTATGAATAATTGTTGCATGTGATTCATCCTAAACCCAAACGAGTATCCTAGTAACAAATGTTTATTTCTAAGTATTCCTTATAGGTATAGTTTTCCTAAATATTTCATCACTAGGGGAAAGGTTTTGTGGATGACTTACATAAATAGATAATGTGATGTTTGTAAACTTTCTACATGAAAAAGTTATTTTGTCGATGATTATTCGAAAGTATTCATTCGTTAATGCTTAGTATATGATACTGTTACGACTACGATATTATGTAAGAAAAATAAGCTGGAAAGGTGAACCTTTCTGTTTTCCATTTGTAATGGTTGCATATCAAGAGAAGATAAGACATATCACGTTACCTCGATTGAGTATGAGTCCCAGGTAAGCGAGGGAAGATTCCCACATCCCATAATGGGATTGTGTAAAATGATTCCAGTTAATAGTGTTGTAGCGCTCGTTGAAAGGAAGATGTTGATGAGACGTTAGTGGAGTGTAACTTCCAGGTATAAGAATGTGAATGCAGCGAGACACTGCTAAATATTTCAAGTAACTTGCGTGATCCTAACCAAAGTGAATCTTAGGTCAGCAAAGGGGGATTCTCGGGTTTCAATATGAGTTTACGATTTTGATTGTTGTACTAGTTGGTTACTCATTATGTTATTATTGATTAGTGGTGGTTATGCGATGTGTGCTAACTGTTCGCTATAATGAACTTTACGTGTTGTGGCTTATTGTTTATTAATATGTGGATTCCTTGTGGTTTCCTAAAAGGTTTTCTTCAAATTGTCACTCACTAAGTGCGGTTGACTTATGTTTTAAGTTGTTCTCTCCCAAGGTTGTCAGACGTTCAAAGCAAGGGAATAATGGATATTTGCCATTGTAGCCTAGCATAATGAGATAAGGTAGAGTTTTTTTATAGTACTACATGGCATGCTAGCCATGACATCTCATCATGCTTTCAAGGAGCGGGTGGGTAAGGTTGCCACTCCTTAACGTCAAAACCTCAACTACGCAGGGAAAAGAAGCGTAAGCACTTTGAGAAGCAGAGGTAAGGAAAGGAAGCACTAAAGATTGTCTTCTAGCCTAAGGTTGTGGGGTGAATGAGGTAAGGAAGAGAAAGAGAAGCTTTACACCTCTAAGCACTTACCTCGAGGAAGAAATTGAAGAGACAAGAGGGTTAAGGGGCAGTAATAAAAGTGGAGGTCGAGTATCACTGTCAAGAGAGTTCTGCCTAGTCTCATCCATCGCCCCGTGAAGAGCTGCACCACAGTAGAAAAAAGAAGGATTATAAGAAGTAGGTTCTGGCCTTGGTAGAGCAACGAGAGTTATATTTGTAATATCCAATTAAACTTAAAAAAGTTTTAAGTTAATAAAGAAAATTTTATACTTATTCCGCTATATTACCTCGTGCGTGTCACGTAGTGATTGAGAAGTTGAAGTGAACTAATTAATGATTCTAAGCTAATGAAATGTTTAAGTAATTAGCCATTTTTTATTAAGAAATATTTGTAGCCTTGTGTTTAAAGATTGGTAGATAAGCTATTCCTCTTAGTAGGTGTTTAGTGTTTATGACGCGGTGTGGTTGTGTTGAGTGTCTAAACGGCATCCCCCCACTTGATCGCAAGAAGTAACTTTGGGTTGGGGTGTGACAGGCAGTATCAGAACACAAGTTTCTGGGAAAGATTAAGCTGACCATTGTTTGGTATGAGAGTAAGTTTTTAAGTTGTTATGGTGGGAAGGGTTGAACTAAATCTTAAGCTATCCTTGTGGGAAGTAGTCAATATTATGCCAAGGAAGGGAAGAGGCATTGCCTGAAATGGGTATGCAGGCAGTAAGAAGATCGAGAAGTAATTTAGAATTGAAAGATTGAAGGCGTTAGGAGTTGCAACTTTCGAAGGAACCATGAATCAAGCTATCTCAGAGAAGGGGCTGAGATTTATTGAGAAATTCTTAGGGTAATGAATTGTCCAGAAGATAGAGAAGTGCAGCTGGTTACGTTTTGCTGCAAAGTAACGCTAAGGGTTGGTGGACTTTGTGTGTAGCAGAAGAAAGATAGATTTTGTTACTTAGGGAGGATTTAGGAAAGAATTCAGGGAGAGTTTTTATCTTTGTTTGTTTATTAATGAAAAGAGAAAAGAATTTCTGTTCTTGGAGCAAGGCGATATGAGTATCCCGAAGTATGAAAAGAAACTGACCGAGCTCGCAAAGTATGTGATAGCCTTCATAATGGATGAAGAAGATAAGTGTAAGCGTTTTAAGGAAGTTTAAGGACAGGGCTCCACTACCAGCATGCACGAATTGGTCAAATTTTTAAAATGGTTGAAGCAGCCATGCGAATAGAAATTATTTGGCTGAAGAGAGAGAAAGGAGCTCGTAGAAGAAGAAATCAAGTTTGAAGGCGGGTGGAGACGAGGACAAGGAAAGTAGCAAAGAAGTAAGTGAGCAGGTCAATTCTTACTTTAGCCAAGGATCGCATTGGCCTGGCGATTAAAAGCCAAGATGCATTGAGTGTAGAAGAAGGCACATAGAAGCTTGTAAACACAAAATTATTTGTTTCAAGAATGGTCAAATTGGACACTATATTAACTCGTATGTTTTGCGTAGTGATTGAGAAGTTGAAGTGAACTAATTGATGAGGCTAAGCAAATGAAAAGTTTAAGTAGTTAGCTATTTTGTATTAAGAAAGCTTTTCTTTTAAGCCTTGCATTTAAGGATTGGAAGAAAAGCTACTACTTACTAAGCATGGTTGCATTCAAAGTTTATCATGCGGTGTGGTTGCGTTAAGGGTCTAAGCGGCATGTCTCCCATTTGGTCGCAGGAAGTGATTTTGGGGGGAGGCGTGACACTGCCATTGTACCAATTTTCACCACTAGCAGAAGTAATCATTCCTGTATGGTAAACTTCATTGGAAAGGCTTATAAATAGGTGAAAATGTGACGACCCGGACTTTTCGGACTGACCGTCTAAGTCGTCAATTTGACCCAAAATCGTTTGTTGACAAAAGACATAAGAATATTCAGTTGAAACCGTAAGAAAACGAAGGAAAATTTAATCGGGCCCTATTTCCAAAATACAAAATTTACAATGTGCTGTTTACAAAAAAAATTTAACTATTGTAGACTTAGTTAAATCAAAATATTTTTCAAACCGTCAGCGGAAGCAGTTTAAAGACAGACCCCTAGGGCAAAATTCACGAGTCCTTCTTGTCCCTCGTAGGTCTGCCCCTCATGTTACTTTTGCCTGAAAAGTTAAACATAAAAAGGGTGAGTATTAATATACTCAGTAAGAGACCCACTACTGGTCCCGTTAGGGGAACAATAAATTATTAGCATCCTATGGTGTACCCTGCACAGTCACAGTCTAGTGCTCCCGGAGGATGCACATATCAGTCTAGTGCTCCCGAAGGATGCACATATCAGTCTAGTGCTCCCGAAGGATGCACATATCAGTCTAGTGCTCCCGAAGGATGCACATATCAGTCTAGTGCTCCCGAAGGATGCACATATCAGTCTAGTCCTCCCGAAGGATGCACATATCAGTCTAGTGCTCCCGAAGGATGCACATAAAGGGGATGATCCCGAAGGACACCCGCAGGGTAACTATCCACTAGGAAACTAATAATTTATCCCCTCAGTCCATTCTAAACATCTTAAAAAAATCATTCTCAATACAATCAAATTTCCTTATCCCCTAAGCTTCCAATTTAACCTCAACAACCATATCATCCTAATTTCACCCAGAGACAATCAAAACATGTCCATACCTCAGTCATCAACATATCCATACGTCAGTCATCGACATATCCATACATCAGTCATGAACATAAATAACCATAACATTCACCTTAGTCTACAACGGCGCAACCATGATATCCCTTCCATTCATAACAACACTACCATAGTTGTATATCCTTCATTTGGTTTACGAAACAATTTATCCATTTCAGCCACACTTTATCTAAGTAAAGTCTATGAGATTCCGACATGCCCACATCTTTATATTTGTACATATACATAACCAGACAGTCATAGCATGCATTCAACCACAAGTCCACATTCAAACATACACAGCATAATTGTTATCCCTACTCAGTACAACGGTACGATTTATGCAGCCAATACATCCAAATAATATTTATTGAGTCCAGTAGAAAGTCCCTTACCTTAGCGTTACTCTAGTCCTTTGATTGAACCTAACTTCGTCAGGACAACCTAAACATAGGTAATTAGGAATCAATCACTTCCAATACTAATTTCCCCTATACAATTTATTCTATATATAATTTCCACACTTACCCAAAAAGTGGAGGGTTGAACCTAACCCAACTTGTTTGGAATTCAAGGGATTAGGTGATGTCCACGCTTTGCACCTTCAAGAAACATTCCAAATCAATTTACTAACCCAACATATTGGTTATTAAAACAATCACCAAGAATCTCAACGGTTTATGACGAGACCAAAAACAACAGTAACCAAACGGCAGCAAGCGAAGCGAAACTGTGAAATGTTCAATTGAAAGGAAAAATCAGTTTTTTTTTTTTATTGGCCTCCAACTTACAATAATGGATGAATGTCGACTTGACAACTTCGACCCACGAATTTGAGAGGAAATGCGCGGCTGGAAGGAGACGAAGGCGGTAGGCTTTGCGGACGGAGGCAGGTGGCTGCTGGGCAGATTTGTTGCGCGCGGCCGGCTGGCTTCGTCGGACTGCTGGAACGGCGACATGTGGACGACGGCAGACAGCAGGACGCGAAAATCTGGCGGCGCGGCTGGGTGTTCCGCGAACTACGGTCGGCCCAGACGGAGGAGTGGGACGCGGTCGGCTTCGTAGGAACGGAAGGAGAAACGGAAAGGGCAACGTGGCTTGAGCTTCGCCAGACGGACGGCGCGAGGAAGGGACGTGTGGTGAGACTTCGCGAACAAGGCCGGCTCGTCGGCTGTTGACTGATGCGTGCGACGGCGTGAGCGGGGAGGCAGTGTGGCGTGGGCTTGGCGGCGAGTTTGAACGGAAAAGGAAGAGGGAGAGGTGGGGCGGCGGCTGTCGGCTAGGGCAAGGAGAAGGAGAAGAAAAAGGAAGAAGAAGAAGGGGGGGGGGCGCGTGCGTGAGGGAGAGAGAGGGAGGGAAATTTTTTTTTTTTTTTAATTAATAATAATAATAATAATAATAATAATAATAATAATAATATTTAATAATAAAATAATATTATTTTATTATTACCCCCCCCCCCCCCTTTTTTTTTTTTTTTTAAGGGCGTTACAGAAAATCTGGTTATTTTGAAGCTGGATTTACCCTGAGCTCACTTGAGAAAGAATTAAAAGAAAATTCCAAGGTTTCAGAGAGCCAAAATGAGCTTGAATTCAACAAGAATTCCAAGGAAGTGCAAAGGAACTCGTGACTAAGAAGCTAGATGAGTACCATTGTGACTGTAAGTGGTTCTTCTTATAAATCGTTTCCAAAATGAACAGGGTTTTTAAAATATGTTTAAATCCTTACCATAATTCTTTGAGACCATGAACCATGTGATTTCTCTCATGCTTTCAAATTCATAAAATTCACATGATTTATAAATGAATTATATTTCTTATGAAAAAGAATGATGTTATGAGATAATGTGTATTTAAGAAATGCATAAGATTTGACAGAAATGGAAATGATGGAATGTTATTATCTTTTGTACCCTATGCGATGAGATGCCTTGTCCTTATTCTATTATTGTTGTGTGTTATAGAATAGAATTGTAACGACCCAACTCCTAATACTAAGCTAAGGTCATTACTATCAAAACCAATAACAATTTTATTCATTCAAAAGAGAAAGAGGAAAACTAAGTTCTTAATAAATAATTTCCAATACTCATTTATAAATCAAAATTTGGAAAATAAAAATAAATGCTAGAAAATACATATTCTTAGTTCGGGCCCTATCTAACCTTTAAAGAAAATAAAGTCCCGCTAGGTGTCTATTAACTTTCCATTAGGGTCCTGCAAAGAAGTACCCAAAACTATCGTGCTCTCGAAAACACACATTCTAGTGATACCGAAGGAACACATCTGGTCTGTCAGTGAACTTAGAGGAATACCTAAAATGATTACCATGACAAAATGATTACCTCTACCAGTAGTGAGAAGTGGTTTAATCCCAAAATGCCACATGTCTATGCCTATTCCTTATCTTGAATTTAGATTAGATGGGAAGGTCAAATCAATCGTCGACTTACAAATACAAAGGCCACATCACCACTTCTTAGTAAAGTAAGCTCAAATTATCTAACTGTTCGCCGCGTCACATCCTCCCAATGAAGGCCTTCCCTTGGGAAACCACAATAGAATGCCTATTTCCTTCTACACGATCATTTAACCCCTTACATGATCATCTAACTTTTCATGAGTCTCTTCGCATAAATTTCTTACAGCATGATCTTCATCGCATAGGTAGTACGCAATCGGGGTCTCACATCAACCAATTTAGGATATAAATTACTTACACACTACTACAAAAAAGGCTTTACTTGACGATTAAAAACTGTCAAGTATTTGTTTACTTAACGCTTTTAAAAACGTCAAGTCAAGTAATCCAGTGTCAAGAATATGAGAGTTTTACTTGACAGTTTTTAAGTGTCAAGTACAATTATACTTGACAGGTAAAAACGTCAAGTATATGAGATTACTTGACGTTTTTTACCCGTCAAGTAATCCAATGTCCAGAATAAGGGGGGTTTATGTTTGACAGTTTTTAAGTGTCAAGTAAAATTATACTTGACAGTTTATGACCGTCAAGAATTTGTTTATTCTTGACACGTTTGGCATGTCAAGACTTTTTTTTCTTCCTTTCAAATGAAAAATTGTACAATTTAAAATACCCATTAATTATATTGCACCTGTTTTGATGTCCAACAATTGTATACAACATGATCAATTGAACTATTTACATTTCTTGAATCAACCTAAACTTTCAATCAAATAACTAACCAATTGTATATATATCATTGAACATATACATATAGTTGGTGTAACACCCCCAATTTCGTGGTATTTTATTTCAATCAAATTTGTCTTTTATTTAAAGATTTTTTTAAATTTTTTTGGTTGGGTGTTATTATATTGTAAGATTGAGGGAAAAGAAAATTGGTTATTGATAAAATTAGTAGTAATAATAGTTATTGTTTATTATTATTATTATTATTATTATAATTATTGTTTTTGTTATTATTAATAATTATTATTGTTATTATTAATTATTATTAATGTTATTATTAACTATTATTTATTATTACTTTAAAAAAAAAAAGAAAAAAGGAAATTAAAAATTCCTTTCTTCTTCTTCCTTCCGCGCCCCCCCCCCATTTTTCTTTCTCCTTCTTCCTATTCCCGTAACCTACCAAGCCGTCACCCACCATCTACCCTCATGCCGGCCACTCTCAGTAGCCGCTGCAAGTGCCGAACGCCCAACCAAAACTTGTCGCTTCATCCCATCACGCCGCCGTCGAGGTCGAGGTTGGAGCCCTTCTCTCTGCATCGCCGACGACCTTTTCCTTCAATTCGTACGGGTTCTGTTGCGTCCTCGCCGAGCCCAAGCTTCGTTCACGCAAGGCTGCCAACCGTTTCTGACAGCTGCACAACGTACGCAGTCTCTCCGTCGCAAATTGTTTGTTCGTAAGCTGTCGGTCTCCATTCGTGAAGCCTAGCTGCCGCGTCAGTTTGTCGGTCGGTGGTGAGGCAGCACATGCGTCTCCTTCCAGCAGCGGATTAGCACGAATCTTTTGTATAGATTCGATTGCTGCTTCCTCTGTTTCTGTGAGTGGTTGAATTTGTTTGTTTATTGATAAAATTGAGGGTTGGGTTGTAGTTGTTTCCAAAACAGGTTCAAGTAATTCGGTTGGATTAATTGTTAAGTGTTGTTCGATTTTAGGTTGAATGTAACACTTGAATTCCTTGGGTTCACAACAAACATTAGATTTACTTGGAACTCGTTTCACGAATAATTGGGTAAGTTGTGAAAAAAAAATCACATTGGATTGATTTTAAATGAACGATGCGTTGGAGAGAGATATTGAATGTTTACCTTAATGTTTAGGTTCGTTTTTCGTATACCTCAGCGTGGTTAAGGAGCTTAATTAACTTTAAGGTAAGGGATATTCTACTACTGGACTCACTTATAAAGTCGAATATGTTGATTGCATATTGTCCCTAAATTGAGAATGGATGTCAGTTATGATATATATATAGTTGAAGTAGACTTGAGATTGAATGTATGTTGTGCTTGACTGAAACTATATATATATATACATATGGATGTTGAAATGACTATAAATTGTGGATTTTGCCTATATAATATGTGGATGTGAGCTTGCTGGCTGTCGCGTGGACTGGGTGTAAGTTATACCAACTATGGCTGTGTGTTAGTGAACTGAGGGGAGGTTATGAGCACTTAGTTTATTTGACTGATGTGTGATATCTTACTGAATGACTTTGGGCTAAAATGCTATAAGTTGATTGTTAGGGTGTTAAGTGAAGGGATTAGGTGTTGAGGAAATTTGACTGTATTACGATTAACTGACGAGATGTTTAGAAAGGACTGAGGGGAAAAATTGTTAGTTTCCATTTGGATGTGTGCCTTGCAGGTGTCCTACGGGATCACCACTTATTGTGCATCCTTCGGGAGCATTAGACTGATACGTGTTTCTGCAGAACACTAGACTGACATGTGCATCCTTTCAGGGCGTTAGACTGATAAGGTGTATCCTACGGGATCACGAGACTGTGACTATGCAGGGTACCCCATTAGGAAGTTAACAGTTTAATTTTCCCCTAATGGGATTAGTAGTGGGTCTCTTACTGGGTATGTTTATACTCATCTTTCATGTTTAATTTTTTTTCAGGCAAAGGCAACAAAGGAGGTAGACCGACGAAGGACAGAAAGGAGATGTGATCGCCATAGGGGAATGTCCTTCAAATGCTTCCACTATATGTTTTTTTTAATTGTTGTTTTGTAAACAGTATTTTTTAAAAATTTTGGTTGACTGAAACTGGGCCAGAACTTGAGTTTGTTTTCTTTGATCGTTTGGTTTCAAATGGATTTTAATATATTTTGTGTCAATCAAGTTGTCTTGTCAAAGTTAATGACTTCGACTTAGTTAGAAAAGTTGGGTTGTTACAGTTGGTATCAGAGTTAAGTTTTAGGTTCTGTAAACTGACTTATGAAGTAAGTCTATGTTTTTGTGTCCCTATGGCTAACACAATCCTTCGTCTCTCGTAAGGTATGCTTTTATGTTTAAATAAGTATGGTATTATTAACATGACCTTGTCTAAGTTAAACTAGACTGTCTGTGGTGCTTTGTTGTTTAAGACTAAAAGGATTTTTGGTGGATATTAGGAAACATGCCTCCAAGGAGAGGTGCACGTAGGGGTGGTATTAGAGGCCGAGGTAGAGGAGCAAGGCGTAACCAGCCTGCCGTGGGCCAAGCTGACCAGTGTGTCCCTGCTGCACCTGTTACTCAAGCAAATTTGACTGCTCTGTTGCTCACCTAGAGCAGAGATTTACAGAGCTTATTGCTACTGCTATGGCTCAGAACCAACCTGCACAAGTAGTTCTTCCTGCACCAGTAGTTCCTCCCTTATAGGGACCAGCTGTACAGTAGCCACAGATAGTACTAGATCAGCTTTCTGTCGAAGCTAAACATTTGAGGGATTTTAGGAAGTACGACTCTCAAACTTTTGATGGATCATTGGAGGATCCGACCAAGGCAGAGTTGTGGTTGTCCTTTGTGAAAACCATTTTTAATTATATGAGATGCCTAGAAGAGCACAAGGTTCAGTGTGTTGTCTTTCTTCTTAGAGATAGAGGTGTTATATGGTGGAGGAATACACTGCGTATGTTGGGTGGAAATTTGAACCAGATCACTTGGGACCAGTTTAAAGATTGCTTCTATACCAAGTTTTTCTCGGCAAACCTTAAAGATGCTAAAAGCCAGGAATTCTTGGAATTAAAGCAAGGACACATGACACAGTTGAGGAGTATGACCAGAAGTTCGACATGTTGTCGCGCTTCGCCCCTGAGCTTGTTGGTAATCCGCAGGCCTGAGCTGAGAACTTTGTTAGAGGATTGAGGGATGAGATCAGAGGCTTTGTGTGAGCACTAAAGCCCTCCACTCAAGCTGAAGCACTGCGTCTGACAGTGGATGTGAGTATTGGAAAGGACAAGGTTCAGCCAAAGAGCGTTGATAAGGAAACATCATCAGGTCATAAGAGAAAGGCAGATCAGAAGTATGTCGAAGTTCCTCAGAGGAACTTGAGGTCAGGTGGTACTTTTCGCCGTGTCCAGCAGAATTCCATTGGGGTAGGTGAAACTGCCAGAGTGAAACCGTTGTGCAACACTTGTGGAAAGCGCCATCTGGGTCACTGTTTATTTGGGACAAGGATTTGTTTCAAGTGTAGGCAAGAGGGCATACAGCTGATCGTTGTCCTTTGAGGCCTACTGAAGTTGGACAGAGCAGTTAGGGAGCGAGAGCACCACAGCAGGGCAAAGTTTTTGTCACTAACAGATCTGAGGTTGAGAGGGCTGACATAGTTGTTACAGGTACACTACCAGTGTTGGGGCATTTTACCTTAATTTTGTTTGACTCTGCTTCCTCTCACTCTTTTAACTCGTCGATATTTGTATCACATGCATGTTTAGAAGTGGAGCCCCTAGATTATGTTTTATCAGTATCTACACCATCTGGGAAATTATGTTGTCAAAGGAAAAGATTAAAGCATGTCAAATTGAGTTAGTTGGTCGTGTGTTGGTTGTAACCTTATTAGTACTGGATATGCGTGATTTCGATGTGATTTTAGGCATGGATTGGTTAGCTGCCAATCATGCTAGTATTGATTGTTATCGTAAGGAGGTAGTGTTTAGTCCTCCTACCGAGCCTAGTTTTAAATTTAAAGGGGTAGGGACTGTGGTACTACCTAAAGTAATTTCAGCTATGAAAGCCAGTAAGTTACTCAACCAGGGTACCTGGAGTATTTTGGCCAATGTGGTGGATACTAGGGAGGCTGAGATTTCTTTGACCTCAGAAATTGTGGTAAGGGAGTATCCTGATGTATTTCCAGAAGAGCGTCCAGGACTTCCACCTCACAGGGAGATTGATTTTGCTATTGAGTTGGAGCGAGGTACCGCTCCCATTTCTAGAGCCTTGTATCGAATGGCTCCAGCTGAATTGATAGAACTGAAGGTACAGTTACAAGAGTTACTAGACAAGGGTTTTATTCGACCTAGTGTGTCCCCTTGGGGTGCACCAGTACTGTTTGTGAAGAAGAAGGATAGATCGATGCGTCTTTGTATTGATTACAAAGAACCTAATAAGATGACAGTCAAGAATAGATATCCACTGCCCATAATTGATGATTTGTTTGATCAGTTGAAGGAGCCACTGTATTCTCTAAAATTGATTTACGTTCAGGTTATCATCAGTTGAGGATTAGAGATAGTGACATTCCTAAGACTGCTTTTCGTTCGAGGTATGGACATTATGAATTCATTGTAATGTCTTTTGGATTGACAAATGCACCTGCTATATTTATGGATCTGATGAACAGAGTGTTTAAGGATTTCTTAGACACTTTTGTAATAGTTTTTACTGATGATATTTTGGTTTACTCCAAGACAGAGACTAAACATAAGGAGCATTTACATAAAGTTTTAGAGACTCTTCGAGTTAATAAACTTTATGCTAAGTTCTCAAAGTGCGAATTCTGGTTGAAGCAGGTGGCTTTCCTTGGTCATGTGGTATCTAGTGAGGGAGTTTCTGTGGATCCTGCAAAGATTGAAGGTATTACCAGTTGGTCTCGGCCCTCTACAGTTAGTGAGATTTGTAGTTTTTTGGGATTAGCGGGATATTACAGGAGGTTTGTGGAGAACTTTTCTCGTATAGCTACTCCCTTGACTTAGTTGACCAGGAAGGGGACTCCTTTTGCTTGGAGCCCAGCATGTGAGAGTAGTTTTCAGAACCTTAAGCAAAAGTTAGTTACTGCACTGGTTCTTACAGTGCCAGATGGATCTAGTAGTTTTGTTATTTACAGTGATGCCTCTAAGAAAGGACTGGGTTGTGTTTTAATGCAACATGGTAAGGTGGTTGCTTATGCCTCTCGTCAGTTGAAGAGTCATGAGCAGAACTACCCTACACATGATTTAGAGTTGGCAGTAGTAGTCTTTGCACTAAAAATTTGGAGACATTATTTGTATGGTGAAAGGATACAAATCTTTACTGACCATAAGAGCCTTAAATATTTCTTCACCCAGAAGGAGTTAAATATGAGACAGCGAAGGTGGCTGGAGTTAGTAAAGGATTATGACTATGAAATATTGTACCATCCTGGTAAGGCAAATGTTGTACCTGATGCTCTTAGTAGAAAAGTATCACATTCAGCAGCGCTTATTACTAGCCAAGCACCGATACATCGAAACTTTGAGAGAGCTGAGATAGCAGTATCTGTGAGAGTAGTTACCTCACAATTGGCTAAGTTAACAGTGCAACCAACTTTGAGGCCGAAGATTATTGATGCTCAGGGTGATGATCCTTATTTGGTTGAGAAGCGTCGCCTTGTAGAAACAGGGCAGGCTGCTGGATTCTCCATATCCTCTGGTGGTGGACTTTTTTTTAGAGACGTTTGTGTGTGCCAGTAGACACTGCAGTTAAGACTGAACTATTGAATGAAGCTCATAGTTCCCCATTTTCTATGCCTCCTGGTAGTACGAAAATGTATAAGGATTTGAAACGAGTGTACTGGTGGCGTAGTATGAAGAGAGAAGTGGAAGAGTTTGTTAGTAGGTGCTTGGTGTGCCAAAAGGTTAAAGCACCTAGACAGAAACCAGCAGGTTTGTTGCAACCTTTGAGTGTGCCAGAATGGAAGTGGGAGAATGTGGCTATGGATTTTATTACAGGACTGCCTAGAACCCTAAAGGGTTACACAGTGATCTGGGTTGTCGTCCAAAGACTTACAAAATCGACACATTTCGTCCCAGGGAAATTCACTTATACTGCTGGTAAGTGGGCACTGTTATATTTGTCTGAGATTGTGAGACTTCACGGGGTACCTATATTGATTGTTTCTGATAGGGATGCACGTTTTACTTCCAAGTTTTGGAAGGGACTTCAGACTGCTATAGGCACGAGGATAGATTTCAGTACGGCTTTCCATCCACAGACTGATGGTCAAACTGAACGTTTGAACCAAGTTTTGGAGGATATGCTACAAGCTTGTGCGTTAGAGTTTCCAAGTAGTTGGGACTCTCACTTGCATTTGATGGAGTTTGCTTATAATAACAGTTTTCAGGCCACTATTGGAATGGCACCATTTGAAGCTTTGTATGGTAATGTTGTAGATCTCCTGTTTGTTGGAACGAGGTTGGTGAACAGAGACTGATGGGTCCTGAGTTGGTTTAGTCCACAAATAAGGCTATTCAGAAGATTAGAGCACGTATGCAAACAGTGCAGAATAGGCAAAAAAAAATTGCCGATGTGAGACGGAAAGATCTTGAGTTTGATGTGGGAGATAAGGTGTTCTTGAAGGTAGCACCGATGAAGGGTGTTATGCGTTTTGAAAAGAAAGGGAAGTTGAGTCCTTGTTTCGTAGGACCGTTTGGGATTTTAGAGAGAATTGGTGTTGTGGCATATCGTTTGGCATTACCACCATCTCTCTCTGCAGTTCATAATGTCTTCCATGTTTCGATGTTGAGAAAGTATGTGGCAGATCCATCCCATGTAGTGGACTATGAACCACTAGAGATTGATGAGAATTTGAGCTACGTAGAGCAACTAGTTGAGATTCTGGCTAGAGAAGTGAAGATGTTTCGTAATAGAGGAATTACATTAGTAAAAGTGTTGTGGCACAATCACCGAGTTGAAGAGGCAACCTGGGAGCGAGAAGATGATATGAGAGCTCGTTACCCAGAGTTATTCCAGAATTAGAACTTTCGAGGACGAAAGTTTCTTAAGGAGGGACGAATGTAACACCCCCAATTTCGAGGTATTTTGTTTCAATCAAATTTGTCTTTTATTTAAAGATTTTTTTAAATTTTTTTGGTTGGGTGTTGTTATATTGTAAGATTGAAGGAAAAGAAAATTGGTTATTGATAAAAGTAGTAATAATAATAGTTATTGTTTATTATTATTATTATTATTATTATTTTTGTTATTATTAATAATTATTATTGTTATTATTAATTATTATAAATGTTATTATTAATTATTATTTATTATTACTTTAAAAAAAAAAAAAAAGGGAAATTAAAATTTCCATTCTTCTTCTTCCTCCCGCGCGCTCCCCCTCCGTTTTTTTTTCTCCTTCTTCCTATTTCCGTAACCTACCCAGCCGTCACCCACCATCACGCCGACCACCCTCAGTCGCCGCTGCAAGAGCGAACGCCCAATCGAAACTTGCCGCTTCATCCCTTCACGCCGACGTCGAGGTCGAGGTTGCAACCCTTCTCTCCGCGTCGTCGACGGCCATTTCCTTCAATTGGTTCAGGTTCTGTTGCGTCCCCTCCGAGCCCAAGCTCGCAAGGCTGCCGACCGTTTCTGACAGCTGCACACCGTAGGCCGTCTCTTCGTCGCGAATTGTCTGTTTGTAAGCTGCCAGTCTCCATTCGTGAAGCCTAGCTGCGGCGTCAGTTCGCCGGCCGGTGGTGAGGCAGCACATGTGTCTCCTTCCAGCCGCGGATTAGCACGAATCTTTCGTAGATTCGAACCCTGCTTCCTCTGTTTCTGTGAGTGGTTGAATTTGTTTGTTTATTGATAAAATTGAGGGTTGGGTTGTAGTTGTTTCCAAAACAGGTTCAAGTAATTTGGTTGGATTAATCGTGACTGTTGTTTGATTTTATGTTGAAGGTATCGCTTGAATTCCTTGAGTTCACAGCAAACATTAGATTTACTTGGAACTCGTTTCACGAATAATTGGGTAAGTTGTGAAAAAAAAATCACATTGGATTGATTTTAAATGAATGATGCATTGGAGAGAGATATTGAGTGTTTACCTTAATGTTTAGATTCGTTTTTCGTAGACCTCAGCGTGGTTAAGGAGCTTACCTAACTTTAAGGTAAGGGATATTCTACTACTAAACTCACTTATAAAGTAGAATATGTTGATTTCATATTGTCCCTAAATTGAGAATGGATGTCAGTTATGATATATATATATTTGAAGTAGACTTGAGATTGAATGTATGTTGTGCTTGACTGAAACTATATATATATATATATACATATGGATGTTGAAATGACTATAAATTGTGGATTTTGCCTATATAATATGTGGATGTGAGCTTGTTGGCTGTCGCGTGGACTGGGTGTAAGTTATACCAAGAATGGCTGTGTGCTAGTGAACTGAGGGGAGGTTATGAGCACTTAGTTTATTTGACTGATGTGTTGATATGTTACTGAATGACTTTGGGCTAAAATGCTATAAGTTGATTGTTAGGGTGTTAAGTGAAGGGATTAGGTGTTGAGGAAATTTGATTGTATTACGTTTAACTGACGAGATGTTTAGAACGGACTGAGGGGAAATATTGTTAGTTTCCATTGGGATGTGTGCCTTGCAGGTGTCCTACGAGATCACCACTTATTGTGCATCCTTCGGGAGCATTAGACTGATATGTGTTTCTACAGAACACTAGACTGACATGTGCTTCCTTCGGGGCGTTAGACTGATAAGGTGTATCCTACGGGATCACGAGACTGTGACTATGCAGGGTACCTCATTAGGAAGTTAACAGTTTAATTTTCCCCTAATGGGATTAGTAGTGGGTCTCTTACTGGGTATGTTTATACTCACCCTTTCATGTTTAATTTTTTTTCAGGCAAAGGCAACAAAGGAGGTAGACCGACGAGGGACAAAAATGAGATGTGATCACCATAGGGGAATGTCCTTCAAATGCTTCAGCTATATGTTTTTTTTTTTAATTGTTGTTTAAAAAAAAATTGTGAAGAAACTGAGATTATGAACTTTTGTTTTGTAAACAGTATTTTTTAAAAAATTTGGTTGATTGAAACTGGGCCCGAACTTGATTTTTTTTTCTTTGATCGTTTGGTTTCAAATGGATTTTATTATATTTTGTGTCAATCAAGTTGTCTTGTCAAAGTTAATGACTTCGACTTAGTTAGAAAAGTTGGGTCGTTACAGTTGGTCATTTACATACTTACAACATAGAAACATATTGTTCTTATTTATATTACAAACGAGTTATGAACATCGCTCTTAATCATAAAACACAAGTATATGTAATAATAAGAAACAGAGACATCACCCTCCTCTAAGCACCACAACGATCTTAGATAAGAATAGCATTAAAACTAAGAACTTTAACTTCTAATTCTAAGACTACAAATGAAGTTATAAATAACAGAGAAGAATATACCTTGGTACCCAGAGAAGAAGCAATAATACATTTTATAAGGGATGGGTCAACAAAGATGTAATTTCTCAAACTATGTCACAAAAAAATGCAGAATTTCTACAAGTTCAATCATGATATCTAGAAGAATTATACAAAACAAGTTACAGAACTTCCACAACACTCAACACTTATTTATTTGGGACATATATGCACATGTATTTTGAAGTAAATTTCAGATCAAGAGTACTAAATTATGCTAATCCACATTGAAATTTTTTGAAAAACGTTTCCAACCATTTCTAAACGAGTCTCTCTCTTCTGCATGGGACAAGATAGAAATCAAAGTTGTAGTGGTACCTAAGAAGGAAGAAAGATTGAAATGGAAATACAAAAGCTTCTATCTAATTGATAAAAAAGAAATTCGTGAACAAAAAAAGAAAAGGATGATTAGACCACTTATGAAGCTTATTAATTTTTAACATTTTATCATATTAAGAAGGCGTGTTGAACATTTACATAACAAGCTTTACAAAATGTTATATTAAGATGCTATAGAAAGCGACTTTTGTATGACATAGACTAGATCAGTTTGATATATGCATAGTTGAATTAAATAGTTCACAGTTAAAATTGTACTTCAATTTTGATTCTAATGGGAAAATGACAAAAACTGATGCAAAAGAAATATAGCGACTAACAAAGTTCAATGTGCAAATATGAAGACTAAAAACCTTCAGAAAACATCAGGAAAAGTCTATTGAAGCAATGATAGAACCTAAATAAACATTACCCCTTTTCAAATTTCATACAAGTTCGACGACTCAACAACCCAACGAGCTTGGATATGCAGTGATATTAATATCTGCTTTAGATCAAGAGTGGAGTTGAATTGACTGGATGCCAAATCAAGGAGGCTGATTTCTCTTCAAGAAGCTGCCTTCCTCTCCCAATTACATGTCTAATAATAAGCAGTAAGAACTCACCACATTTCAACCTAATCAAAGGACAAGTTAATATAGTACAAAAATTAGATTAGAAAATAGGGGAAGCAAATGGTGGTCATAGCCTTAGAGGAGGACTATATCTCTCCCACCAACAGCATATTGCATAGCAAGTTGATGCATTTGGTGCTGTAACGACCCAACTTTTCGAACTAAATCGAGGTGATTACTTTAATACAAGACACTTCTTTTAAACATAAGAGTCTATAAAATCTATTAAAACCAATAATCATTGAAGAATCTTTATTGATACCCTATTTCAAATAAAAATTTAAGGTTAGAAAGTATAGTTTATAAAATCAAGAAATAAACAATCGTTCTAACATATAACTCATTTTAGTTACCAATACTGAAGTAAAACAAAAAAAAACTATAAGCGAAAGATATTTTTAAGAAATTTCCCCTATGGCGATCACGCCTCCTTCTTGTCCCTCGTTGACCTGCCTCTTGTATTACCTTTGCCTGAAAAAGTTAAACATAAAAGGGTGAGTATAAACATACTCAGTAAGAGACCCACTACTGGTCCCATTAGGGGTTAAATTATCAACTTTCTATTGGGACGTTCCCTGCATCATAACAGTCTTGTGATTCTGTAGGATACACATAATCAGTCTAATGCTCCCAAAGGATGCACATATCAGTCTAGTGCTTCGGAAGGATGCACCTATCAGTCTAGTGCTCCCGAAGGATACACCTATCAGTCCAGTGCTCCCGAAGGATGCACCTATCAGTCTAGTGCTCCCGAAGGATGCACCTATCAGTCTAGTGCTCCCGAAGGATGCACCTATTAGTCTAGTGCTCCAAAGGACGCACAACCGGTGGTGATCCCGTAGGACATCCGCAAGGTAACTACCACTAGGAAAGTAATAATTTATTTCCCCTCCGTCCATTCTAAACATCTTAACAGTCATTTAAAATCCAGTTAAATGTCCTCATCCCATAAACCCTTCATTTAACCTCAAACAACCATTTTATTCCAATTTAATCTAAAGTCAGTCAAGACATATCAGTACATCAGTCAATGAACTAAATAATCATAACATTCTCCTCGGTCTACAAGGGTATGACTAATTAGTCCCCTCCGTCATAAGCACGTAACCACGACAGTGTATCCTACACTCAGTCTAAGCAACCATGCATCAGTTCCCACCTGCCCCCTATATAAAATTTATCTACGATTTTCAGTCATTCAACAACCATATGTAGACATTTACATAACCAGTCAGTCCCCACATACACTTGACACCAAACCACATAAATCCATACATAAATATATATTTTCTCGTCGAAACATAATCTTAACTAAACATCCAGCCCACAACCAAACGTATGTAGCATATCCATTATTTCTGCTCAATTCCAATATAATTATACAGCCCAACACATCTCAAATCTATAAGTGAGTCCAGTAGGAAGTCCCTTACCTTAACTTTACTCTAGTCCCTTGATTGAACCTAACTTTGCCAAGACAACCTAAACATGGGTAAATAGAAATCGATCACTTCCAATACCAATTTCCCCTATACAATTTATTCTATATATAATTTCCACAACATACCCAAAAAGTGGAGGGTTGAACCTAACCCAACTCGTTTGGAATTCAAGGGATTTAGGTGATGTCCACGCTTTGCACCTTCAAGAAATAAATTCTAAATCAATTTACTAACCCAACAATATTGGTTATTAAAACAACCACCAAGAACCTCAACGGTTTGTGACGAGACAGAAACAATAGTAACCAAACGGCAGCAATGTGAGCTGGTAGACGAACGACAACACTCCACAACGTGCGGTAGACGGAAGACAAAGAAGGACTGGGCGCTGACTTGGGTTAATCAGAGAAGGAGAAGGGAAAGGAAAAATAGGGGAGGTGCTGAGGGTTGAAGAAGAAGGAAGAAGAATTGGGGGGGCGAGGGGAAATGCACGAGATTTCTCCCTCATTTCCCTTTTTTTTGTTTTTTTAAAAAATAAATAATAATAAGAATAAGAATAATATAGTTATAATATATTATTATTACTTCTCCATTTCCTTTTTCCTCCTTCAAATCTTTTCTTTTTTCATTAAATAAATCTTTTCCTTACCAATCTTAAATAAAATAACACCCAAAATTCTTTAAAAACGTAATAGAATTTGAAAATTAAGTTAAGAGAAATACCTAAGAGTTTGGGGTGTTACACATGCTCTCCACTCTATGCTATATGATATTTTAATCTTCCATGAGGAAAAAAAAAATCCACATGGGAAACAATAAACATCATCATTAACCAAGAAGGTAATTTAATATATATTGTTAGTTGCTTGCTGTGACGACCCAGACTTTTCGGACTGACCGTCTAAGTGGTCAATTTGACACAAAACCGTTTGTTGACAAAAGACATAGGAAGATTCAGTTGAAACCGTAAGAAAACGAAGGAAAATTTAATCGGGCCCTATTTCAAAAATACCAAATTTCAAATGCTGTTTACAAAAAATTTAACTATTTGTAGACTTAGTTAAATCAAAATATTTTCAACCTGTCAGCGGAAGCAGTTTAAAGACAGTCCCCTATGGCAATTCACGAGTCCTTCTTGTCCCTCGTCGGTCTGCCTCTCGTGTTACCTTTGCCTGAAAAGTTAAACATAAAAAGGGTGAGTATTAATATACTCAGTAAGAGACCCACTACTGGTCCCGTTAGGGGAAAATAAATTATTAGCATCCTATGGTGTACCCTGCACAATCACAGTCTTGTGATCCCATAGGATGCACATATCAGTCTAGTGCTCCCGAAGGATGCACATATCAGTCTAGTGCTCCCGAAGGATGCACATAAAGGGGATGATCCCGAAGGACACCCGCAGGGTAACTATCCGCTAGGAAACTAATAATTTATCCCCTCAGTCCATTCTAAATATCTTAAAAATCATTCTCAATACAGTCACATTTCCTTATCACCAAAGCTCCCCCTTTAACCTCAAACAACCATATTATCCAATTTTCACCCAAGGACATTCGAAACATATCACTACATCAGTCAGCCACATAAATAGCCCAGCAGTCACAACATACGTTAGACAACAAGTCCACATCAACCCATACATACATATATAAATTTCATTCAGTCAAGAACAATATACATTAAACTTTCAGTCCACACCCAAACACACATCATAAACGTCATGCCTACTCAGTCCAGATATAACATTTCAGTCCATATAGTCAATACATCCTAATTCTTGTTATTGAGTCCAGTAGAAAGTCCCTTACCTTGGCGTTGAGTAATCTCCTTATCCACACTAAGGTCCACGAACAACAAACCCAACCATCAAGATAAGTACTCAACATTTTCACCAACAACATCATTCACTTAAAATCAACCCAAATGCGAAATTCACAACTTACCCAAATTCACGAACCAAGCTCCAATTAAATCCAATATTTGTTGTGAGCCCAAGGAAATTAGGCGTTACCTTCAACCTAAGATCGAACAACGGTCAACAATTAATCCAACCAATAACTCGAATTTGTTTTGAAACAACTACAATTCAAAATTTTAATTTGTTACCAACAAACCACTTCGACAATTTACAGTAAAACAGAGGCAACGACACTCCACGGCCCACGACTGTCAGTTTGCGAAACTTTACGTGTGGGTCGGTCGGTGGTCGGCTTCCAATCTGCGGCTGGAAGATGGAGAACCGCGCGGCTGGGTTTCAAAGACGGAGCTGGGCTTCACGGATGGAGATGCGGCGGCTTGGGCTTCGGCTTCAGGTGAACGGAGAAGGAAAGACGCGGGGTGGGTTCGTCGGATGGAGATGCGACGCGGAACCCCGACGCGGCTGGAAGGAGACGCGCGGCTCATGGGTGGCTTCCGCGAAGGCCGAACGACGCGGACGGCTGCTGATGGTTGGCGGATGGTGCGGTTGGGCTTCGCCAGTCGGACGGAAGGAAGAAAAGAGGAAGGGCGGCGCAAGAAGAACAGATCTGAGAAAAGGGGGGGGGTTTCGCGAAGCGTCACGGCTGGAATTCGGCGCAGACGGATGGCGGCTTCGCGAACAGAGGTCGGCCAGCGTTCTTCTGCTGCAACTTCGAACGGCGCGGCCAGGGGATGCGGTGGTTGGCGGCGGCGGCTAGGGCTGGGAGAAGGAGAAGGAGAAGAAGAACAGATGAGGGAGGGGGTTGTCGCGCGGGGAAGGAGAGAGGGGGGGCTGCCCCTTTTCTTTTTTTGTTTTATTAATAATAATAATAATAATAATAAAATAATAATATTTAATAATTAATAATAAAATCTTTTTTTTTTCTTTAAGGGCGTTACACTTGCCAATGAAACATGTCTTTAGCCACAGGACTTAAGAAAAAATAGCACGAATACGAAAACCCATAAGAACTTTAAGGTACTTTTTGTAGTCCACAAGATTAAACTGAAGAATACTTAAAAACAAACAAACAACCTGAAACTTATAATCTGGCCATAAAAAATTAATGATCTTGATGGAGAAACAAGTAATTAATAAAGAATTGAAAAGGGGGCAAACAATATTTGACAAATTCAAAATAGATAAGAAACCAAAAAATACATTGTCGCATTAACAACAAAAGAAACATTCCAAAAATTCCACTATGTTAAGGGCAAAAACAAGAAGATGCCAAATGAGCGAAGAGTTGAGGAATAAAACAAAAGAAAAAGAGGATGCATGGGTAAAGATTACATAGCAAAAATGCAAGACGTAGGAGGATCCTTCTGTAAACCTTGAGCTCTTTAAGAATACGTTTGGAAGGCATTAAGTCCTCGAGTACAAACATGAAAAACCCCAAACACAAAACAAGCTAGAAATCTTCAATCATAACAAAAGAAAAAACAGAAAAAAGAAAAAAGAAGATCTAAAGCAAGCAAGATCTAAAACAGCATCTTCACCTCTACTTAACACGAGTGAAGTCAAAACACACTCGTCAAGCCGATTAACGAGTGGCACACGAACAGACGCTGAAGAGTGGATGAATGGTCGTCAAAGCTTAAGGTGGTGGACGGGTCGTCGAAGCTAAGGCGTGGTGGATGGGTCTTCCAAGCTTGGGTGTAGTGGGCGGTTGTGGCTTTCGTGAATGGAAATTTTGGGGGAGAAAGTTTGAAGTTAGGGAAAGAATTCATGGATGGAGAAATGATGAGTAAAAATTTGAGGGAAAAAATAACTAGGGCCTTTTAGAAATTGGGGGAAAAGAAAATTTTGGAGAAAAAAAGAAGGAAAGGTTTGTTTTTACAAAATTGGAGGAAAATGGGAAATTTAAGAAAAAGTGAAAAAAAAAATATTTTTAGAAAATGGAGAAAAATTGTATTACTTGACATTTAAAAAATTTCAAGTAAATAAAATTAGTCTTGACGCTTTTAATCTGTCAAGTATTTAAAATAAAAAATGAAAAATGCACCAGATCCTGAGTTCGTACAGGTGCCAGTTGAGCTAACCTCATGTTGGCTTGTTTTTAACTTCTCTCTCTCTTTTTTTTTTTATAATTTTTATTTTGAAAAATTAATATATTATTTTAGGGTAAATAATTTAACCATCAAACAATTATTGGTGCATGGTCCATTAAGTCATGCACACATGACAATGATATATTAGTATATATAAACGATTTATGTTGTCAATCATCACCATTCACACATGGTAAACAATAGAAACAAGAAATAGAGAGTTTGGAAGATTGAAATATACATATCAAGCTCAAAATCCTCCCAAAATTACGTATGGATTCTTCCGATACCTCTCAAACTAGAAATTCAAAAAATCATACCCTCCCATCCTGAAAAGGAAGCTAAAATTTGTCATTGTTCCAATCGATTATAAGTAAAAACTAAAGAAGCTAAAAACTAAGGTTGCGTTTGGGGAAAGGGTTGAGTTATGGAAGGGTTAGGGTTATGATAAAACTAGTGTTATGATAAAACTAGTTTTATGATAAGAGGTGTTTGGAGGAAGGGTTATGTGAGTAGTGTTATGATAGTGTTATTATAAGATGTGTTTTGGGGAAAGGTTATGTGAGTAGTGTTATGATAGTATTATGATAAGATGTGTTTGGGGGAAGGGTTATTTAGGTAGTGTTATGATAGTTTTATGATAAGATGTGTTTGAGGGAAGTGTTATGTGGGTAGGGTTATGATAGTGTTATGATAAGATGTGTTTGGGAGAAGTGTTATATTGGTTGTGATGTGATATATTTATTATTTACATAATTTTTTTTAGCAAATTCATATTTAAAATCCAATAGTGAAAGTGAATTATTTTTTTTTCCAAATCATTCGACGTCGCCTAAAGTAATTGACTTAATTTATGGATTGGTTTCGTCCATATTCAACATGTTGTAGATTACTTGTTACGTTTGATTATCTATTGTGACGCAACACGTAAAAGTGGAATACCGAGTGCAAATATACATATATGTATATATGTATATACATATACATATATTATAAATAAAAATTAAACTTCGCACATTAATTTTACTACATGAATCATTGGAAAAAAAAAACACATGACTTGCAATATCATTCGAAAACACGAATAAAAAAGCAGTTAACAGGTAGAGTCATAAAAAGAAACCATAACAATAGTCCGTGGAAGTAAAACAAACAATCAGCTAACGCCTCGTATGATCACCATGCAGTAGTCAAGCTTCTCCTCATCTGAAAATTCGAGGAAACCCTTCATGTCAGTTAAATTGTTCATTAGTATTCGATTGCATTGCGCCCTTTCCAACCTAGTGAGCTGAGGTATGGCACGCAATGTGCGAACGACCTCTCTACGGACTCTGCTTTCATCCTCAAGTGCCAACCGCGGCCACTCTGCAATGAGCCTCAGCTGGTCAGTTGGGCAAGCCATGGCATCCTTAATGACATCAGCTGTTTTCGAAGTCTGCCCTCCCTATTTTCGCTTTGAGTCGCTCGAAGTCGTCCTACTATCGCTTCCTCGATCTGGTCGTGCGATGTCATCGGGGGACATGTTAAACCTATGGCTGGACATGGAAGGAATTTCCATATCATTGAGATCCACGTGTGCAAATTCCTCAAATCCAGGAGGAATGTTCGATCCGACATCAGCACATGTCTCCGCATGGGCTTCCGTTGCATGATCTTTCTCGAATACATAAGACAACTCGTCGTAATATGGGAAAGGCTTATTTAGCAGGCCCTTAGCTGCAGGATGACTCTGCATAGGAAAGAAAAATCAAATATTAGACTTGTTTCATATTGAAGTACAAATTGTATCAGTGTACAATTATACTTTTCACATACCCTAACCCAATTGTCAAACAACTCCTTCTCAGCAACGATGCACTTTGCATCGTCATTCCAACCGAACCCATTGTATGATGGGCCGCGCATTTCTGCGATTGCCTGGAATGAGCGCTTCAACATCTTTATGCAACAGTCAATGACTGTGGTCGCATGGACATTGCATCCTGGCAACTTTGCCGCCATCATTAGTAGAAGTTGTGCCAGATACCCGGGTCTGAATGTGCCATTGTCTGACTTCCATCCACCAGCAGATACCAACTCGACCATAGACTCCCCGAGGATTGCCTCCTCCTCCTTTGTCCATACATGCTTAGGAGCACGTGATGAACTTGCCATACTGACAATCCTACAACGATGCATACAAATCAGTATCTTCAATACACAGGAAAGCAAAATTGTTAAAATACACAGGAAGGCAAAATTGTCTAATTCATTTTTTATACTGCATGAATATATTCAAGTGTACAGGAAGACACACCCAATACTAACTAAAAACATATACAAACCAAACGTCGTTCCATTGCGTCCAATCGTTCGAGTTCTCAATGAATTGAATGTCATCACCTCCAATCGTCGCGTACCTGGAGCTCCCTCGTCAACGTCGTCAACGAAATCGACATTCGTCATCTCGCGGTTGATGAGATTGTGTAGTAGACAACATGCTAGAATTGTTCGACATTGAATTTGCAAGAGATAGTAGGACTTCTCGCGAAGGATTGCCCATCGACCCTTAAACAAACCAAACGCTCATTCAATAACATTCCTAGCGGAGGAATGTTTCATGTTGAAGTACTCTTTCGCGGTGGCAGGGGCATTTTCCACTCCTCGCCACTCTTGCAAGTGGTATCTTTGTCCTCTATAGGAAGCTAGAAATCCCTCTGCATTGGGATATCCCGCGTCGTATAGATAGTAATAACCTGTTACGAATGCGTCAGATCTAACTAATTTGATTGACGTTGTAGGTAGTATATGTTCGAGGCATAAAACATTTGATTACCTTGAGGAACATGCAGGCCGTTTGGTCATGCAATAGCATCTCGAAGAATGCGCGAATCTGCTGCGGACCCTTCCCATCCAGCCAATACGAAGACGAAGTCGCCTTTCGTATCACACACACCGAGGACGTTTGTGGCAACTTCTCCCTTACGTGTTCTATACCTAGGTCTATTATTTTACGGCACGTTTACTTTGATGTACGTGCCATCCAATGCCCCAAGGCAGTTCTGCATAATGAAATATCGCTCAGTTAAGTAGTTGGACTTCGTGATTGATAAGTAACATAATTTAGTAACATGCGGACCTTGAAGCACCTTCATCGTGAATCGGTGCATGTGTTAGTCACTGGCTGTGGTTTCTTCAACAACTAATTGTGCAATCGCAACACAACCAACAATACGAGGTTAAAGTTACGAGAAACAGTCTCTCCTGATCGCACGAAGTCCCGCTGGATGACTCTATTCTTGACATTGTGTGCCAATATATGTAGAAACATTGCGACCATCTCCTCGACATCGACGATTTCGGTTGACATCAGACCAGCAATCGTCCTCAGTATGTGACATAGAATGGAAAAAGTTCGTTTGTCCATTCTGGTACTTTGACGACATTCGAGGGAGGAGTGGATCATACGAAAGTATGAAAGCTGTCTAATTTGATGCCTAATTTGGTACGATGTATGTCACCTGCTTATTGTCATTCATCAGTGCATCCAATAGCAATACTAACTGATTATGGGTGGATGTGAAGACAACTAGTATAGTGTGAATGTTTTCGTTAGCCATTTGAGGGTAGCGACTACGAACCTCACGATCTATTTTTGTAACTGTAATGCTAGTACACCATCAATGCATGCATTAGAATAAAATACATTATGTACTTGTAAACTATAGTTATGTAAAAGGAACTTATGCGTCACCAATATGTTGCTAATATGGGTATGTACTATACATGACCAAAATGTTTTTCCAAATTCGTGATGTTCAGTTTGAAAAGCGTGGCTAATATGGAAAAAAATCAGTTGTCAATTTTTTTTAAAACTCAGTTACGATGTGGTCATTTGTTTTTTATAATGTTTATGAAAAGTGTAAACCCGTAATTTAGGCAAAAACGTATTGATACATGACCTGCCCTTGTTAAATTAATTTAATTGAGATTCATATTAATTATGAGCATTAAATTTAATAAAATGTGTAGAAGAAAAATAAATAAAATAATTATACTTTTCTAGCAATATCAATAATTTCTTTTAGGATATTTTTCAAAACAATTCTTTTAAGATTGTTACCTAACAATATAAATTTGTTCAAATCATGTGCTACTCCAAGTTAAAAGAGATTTTTTTTCTTCCCTTTTATTTGTTACAACATATTCATAATATGTATAGACTTTTCTAGTGTATGGTTTATTGTTTGTTTTACAAATGCAATTTTCTTTGTTTTGATCCACACCTTTTAAATTCAAATTTATATCTTTTTTTTACAAACCTTAGCTTATTCATAATTAATATGACCTTCTTAGTTTATTATAAAGGTTTAAATGTTTGTACTTGGTGAGCAAATATCTAACAAGATCAAGGAAATGTCGTGCTATTAATAGTATAGAGATTTAGGCTATTTTAATTCTAATTTAAAAACAAAATTAGTTCTTGAAATTAATTCTTTACATTGGGTTATTTTAAAAAATATAGTTTTTTTTTTAAATAATGACAAAAATAGAGTAGTGTGTGAAAAATGACAAAAATAGAGTAGTGAAGTACGAAATGGAGTCACACATTTCAAGTTTTCATATTATTCATCCGTTTGTGTGGGTATACACTTTCTATACGATTGTTTTGAAAATCGAACACAATTTTTGAAAACCGAAATAAACTTTGAAGTACGAAATGGAGTTACATTTTATATTATGAAAAAAACAGAATTCATTAATACCCAAGACGATCACTAAAGTCTGAAGTACAATAAAGTATAATGCTAAAATATTAAATGACAATATTTGAAAATAAAGTACTACAATAGAAAGCGCCAATGCCTCATACCTCTGACGGCCGAAATATGAAGTCGGATATCCTGCAAATAAAGTAAGGAAATCAGTCTCCCGACATAACACAATTACGAGTAAAAATAGTATAAGGATGAAGTGTATCACTTACACCGTATTATTTGGAGGAATGTCGATGTCGAAATGAAAAAACAAGATTCATTAAAATGAATGAGAAAATGAGCCCATGTTATTTTAAAAAACGTTGTGCCTCAGAGGAATTAAATTCGTTCGATGTAACGACCTGGATCTATTATTACAAACATGAATACAAAATATGTAGCAAAAGGATGTGGAACAAAGTATATATAGCTATAGAAATACAACCAAATAAGCATACAACATGGACACATAAAATGTATATCAAAGAGTCATACAACATCAACATCCCTTAAAATGGCTATGGACAATGAACATGAGATGAGATGAAAGAAATCATGAAAAGTATGAAATGGCAGTGGATAAGGTTGTGTATAAGAAAGTATATACTTCAAATAAATAAGAAAGTCATGGCCCATAATATGCCTTAAACATAACAAATTCTTGTTAACATAGATATGGCAAAAGGAAAAAGGACAAATGGAACTTCAAAAGAAGAAAAGAAAGTGAACTTACCTACCAAATGAAGAAAGAACAGAGGAGGAAGCAAGGAAAACAACACAAAACAAAATACAACAAATGAAGTGCTATATATAGAGGGATAGAAGGTGAATAAAGTATGCCTTTATTCACCCATACAAAAAAAAAAAAAAAAGAATCTCTGCAAATGACAGAAGTGTACAGAAAAGGGGAGGACATAGTCAAAACCTACCACATTAAGACAAAGATAAGCTATGAGTAGACTAATGCATAACCAAAGAAAAGAATAGAACAGAGACACTGCAGTGTTATGGATGGATGGATGAGATTTGCTTAGAAATAAAGAGAAGGGAAGAGAACAGACAGTTGCTTGCAAATAAAGACAACAGACTTCACAACAAACCAAACCAAATTCAGAAGGCATCTTAATTGCAAGTAAATGGGAACTGTGAACATAGTTACTCAAATGCCAAATGAAATAAATATGTCAACATATTTATGAGGGATCCAATTCAAAAAATGCCCGAAAATGTGTTCAGATTGCTAGGCACAGTAGCAAGAAGAAAGTGAAACAAGCAAAACAAATTAGAAACATGGAAAACAGGGATATAGTTTCAAACAGGGATGACCAAAATTGAAAAAATATGGAAGGAAATTAAAGTAAAGAAAAAAAACTCTTAGAAATAAATTTTCAGAGAAGTACATAAACAAAAGTAATTACAAAAACAACTATAATTCAAACGAACAAAAGTATTAAGAAACATGGAAAACAAACAACAACATTATAATTTCAAACGAGATGCCCAAAAATGAAAAAATATGGACGTAAATTGAAGTAAGAAACAAAAGTACTTCAAATAATTTTTTAGAGAAGCACATAAAGAAAAGTAATTACAAAAAACTATAATTCAAAGGAACAAAACTAGTCAGAAACATGGAAAGAAAACAACAGCAGTGTAGTTTCAAATGGGGATGACCAAATATGAAAAAATATGGAAGTAAACTGAAGTAAAAAACAAAAACGATTGCAAATAATTATTCGGACAACAGAACTAATCACAAATAATTATTCAGACAATACATAAACGTAATCCTCATCATCGGCAAAGACAGAAACTCGAAATCCAACCACTTACCTCCAACCCTACCTTGCTCAAACATCCCAAATGTAGAAGATGATAGTATCCATAGTGTAGAAAGTGTCCAAATCAGAGGAAAAAAAATACCCGATCAACAAATGGGAGTCCAAGCGGCAAGGGAAAGTGGAAGGGGAAAATCGAGTCGGATTGTATTTTCACCAAGAAGAGTGGTGAGCATTGTAAACAACCCAACTTTCCTATAAGTTGAAGTCATTAATATTTAAATAAAGGTAGTTTTTTTTTTTAAAAAAAAGGAAAATTAATTTATAAGTTGAGAAAAATTTAAATAATAAGAAAATAAATAAGTAACTAAAGTGGTAAAACAAAATACTAGTTTGGGCCCTTAAAATAAAAGAAATACTGTAAAATAATTCAAGTTCTGAAATTCTAAAAATAGTTCTTGAAACATAAATGAGGAAAAACTGAACTATTCCCTATGGCGAACCACGATCACTTCTTGTCATTCGCCAGCTTGCCCTTGCCTTTACCTTTACCTGAAAATTAAACATTAGAGAGGATGAGTATATAAAGTTAGTAAGAGACCCATACTTAGTCTCCCTATGTGTTGTTAGTCCCTTTGTTAGAGTCCTGTAATAAAGTACCACGCTTTATGGTGCTCCCGAATGCACACTATCCAGTAGTCCCACCGGGACTGAACTGGGCTCTCGGTGAACCCGAAGGAATCACCCTAAAGGAGAGTCAGGCTGTAAGTGATCCCGTCGAATCACGTCTCTGTAATATTCAAACATATATATGGGAGGACCTTAATGGACCCCTCGTGGTACGACTCTAACCAGCAGACCAACAGAACACTATAGGCTATACATGCTCAGCACAAAATTAACATTCAGCTCAACATACATACATATAATCACATTATGCATCAATAATATGCATCTCAGGCAATATGGGGAAAATCTTCTTACCAGGAGATCTGCTAAAAGAAATTCACAGGTTGGCAGTCAGTTCCTCACAATACTCAGTCCTAAACACAAACAAAACTAACATTAATAATCTTGTCAACCATCACCCTACTGTTTAATTAAGCAACCGAACTTATCAAGGCTTACTCCAAGATTAGGGTTGAATCCAACACAACCCTAAGTGGAACAATTCACAATCTGAGTTCCTCCAATATATTCGTTCCTTCAAGAAAACATAGATCCACTTAAATCCATAACTTAATTCATTTGGAACAAAATAGGCAATTAATGGGAGTACCATCACAATCAACAATAGCCAAAACTCACCAAAGGGACCCAAAACAAGGAACGGCTCGGACTGACGGACACGGTTCTCAGCTCGGTGAAGGGAAAACGCGGATGGACCTCAACGGCAGCTCACGTGGCTTGGTGAAGCCGGACGCTAGCGGCTGGACCCGTGCGGCTGGAGCGTGGACCCGTGCGGCTGGCTTCGACGATGAGGAGAAGACGTGCGGCTGTCAGCTTGCAACTCGAAGAAAACGTGCGGCTGCCGGCTTGCAACTCGGAGAAGACGTGCGGCTGCGGCTGCGGTGTCGTTCGACGTGCGGCTGCCGGCGGAAGGGACGGTCGAAGATGAGAACGGTAGAGATTCCTTGCGACGGCTAGGGTTCTTTGTGAGGAAGAAGATGAATTGTAACTATGACAAGCATCCCGAGGGTGTATTTAAATATGTAAAATACCAATAATAATAATAACATTAATACCATTATTATTATTATTTAATTTCCCCCAAATAACTCCTCTTTTCCTTCATCTCTTCCTATTCCCATTTAATTTTCCCTCTCTCTTCATTAATAACCCCTATATCACCTCTTTTATATTTCTCCTTAATAATTATAATAATGATAATAATAGTATTGCCAATTTTTTTCACAAAATAACACCCAAAATCAAAATAACTTAAAATAATTTTGGGGTGTTACAAACATGCAAGCGCTTGAGTTTCGGAGGCAAAATGTAAAACCCAGTCGTTCAACGAAACCGAAAGGGGGATTTGTTTCGGAGGCAACACTGTGAGCGAAGCCTTCAATGAAAATTGGGAGGACGAAGAGTGGGAGAGAAACAAAATTAGAGGAAGATAACTATTTTTACTCAGAAGAAAATGACGGCCAAAGGACGAAGAGTTGAGGAAAAAAGGGGAAAGTTTTTTCAGCAATTAAACCGAAATCAATGTGGTTACAAGGATTGAAGAGAGGAGATGATTTCGTGTGGAGATTAGAAGGATTAAACGGGTTTAAGGATGAAGTGGTGTTGAGAGATTGGAGACGAGTTGAGAGGGATGAAGACGAGTTGAGAGGAAGTAAACCGAGAAGCATTGAGAATGGAAGACGAAGGAGTAAAGTATGAAGACGGATTAATGGAAACCCTAAAACTAGGATTTCCATTACACGGGCCCCAAACGTGGGTTTGGGTTATTATAACCCAAGCCCACAGTGATAAACTGGGGCCCAAACGCCCCCTAAGAGAATGGAAAAGAAAATGAAAGGGTGAAATGGTTGGAGGGTCAAACTACTTGATTAAGTATATTAATCGAGTAATACATATAATATAAGAACATCACAACACTGATATACAAAACTAATACAAAGTAAATTAAAAAAAGACCAACGTAAAAAAATAAAACATAATCATTTGAAACCAGATTTAACTCAAAATATACATCAAAGAAAGTAGAGTAAATCATAAACGAAGTTAAATTACTCCGATTAACAACCATTATATTTCATATTGAAAATAATGTGTCATTAATATCTTAAAACCAAGATTAAGATAGGAAGAACAAATTGTTTTCTCCGTATAAAAAAGGAATATTAAGACCTTAAGAAGGAAGAGCCAATTTTGTCCAAAAGAACATGAAGGATACCTATACGATTGATATAAGAGAATCAACAGTCCCAGCCAGTTCAGAAGATAGCCGGGTGACGTCATTCACTTCTCCAACAAATGATCCAAAGGAAGAATCCAAGGTTAGCAGACATATCCAAACTAATTTTACCGCTTTCATTTAATTTCCGCTGTATTTTGTATTTTTGTAATTTTGTATTTGTATTTACTGTTTTTGATAAGAACAAGTGGGGGTCCTGTCCCACCAATCTTATCTTTTAATTATTACAAGCAAAGACTTTTCAGAAAAAACGCCAAACAGGGGTCCTGTCCTGTCGGCCATTCTGAATAGTTTAATGTAATTACTGTTGGTTACACTGTGTAGACAATAATGTAATTAATAATTGGACCCCACGGTGCAATTATTGATTTTCAATATAAATAGCAGTGCATCCGACCCTCAATGGTATCAGAGCCATAGTTGCTCATTTTAGACGTTCTTTGCCTTCCATATCTTATATTACCATATTATTATATTGCCTTGAATAGAAAATATGACTCTTGCTCAATTTTTCTTTTTAACTTCCACAAAATTTATTCTTTTCATGTATAAACCTTAAAAAAAAAAAAAAAGGAGAATATTTATTTTTGTGTAAATACACGTTTTTCTTTATCAATAGAATTGATCACGAATATTACTTTATGATCTTTTGATTTAGGTTTTAGTTTCTTTACTTCTCTTCCTTCTTAAGGTCTTAATATTCCTTTTTTATACGGAGAAAACAATTTGTTCTTCCTATCTTAATCTTGGTTTTAAGATATTAATGACACATTATTTTCAATATGAAATATAATGGTTGTTAATCGGAGTAATTTAACTTCGTTTATGATTTACTCTACTTTCTTTGATGTATATTTTGAGTTAAATCTGGTTTCAAATGATTATGTTTTATTTTTTTACGTTGGTCTTTTTTTAATTTACTTTGTATTAGTTTTGTATATCAGTGTTGTGATGTTCTTATATTATATGTATTACTCGATTAATATACTTAATCAAGTAGTTTGACCCTCCAACCATTTCACCCTTTCATTTTCTTTTCCATTCTCTTAGGGGGCGTTTGGGCCCCAGTTTATCACTGTGGGCTTGGGTTATAATAACCCAAACCCACGTTTGGGGCCCGTGTAATGGAAATCCTAGTTTTAGGGTTTCCATTAATCCGTCTTCATACTTTACTCCTTCGTCTTCCATTCTCAATGCTTCTCGGTTTACTTCCTCTCAACTCGTCTTCATCCCTCTCAACTCGTCTCCAATCTCTCAACACCACTTCATCCTTAAACCCGTTTAATCCTTCTAATCTCCACACGAAATCATCTCCTCTCTTCAATCCTTGTAACCACATTGATTTCGGTTTAATTGCTGAAAAAACTTTCCCCTTTTTTCCTCAACTCTTCGTCCTTTGGCCGTCATTTTCTTCTGAGTAAAAATAGTTATCT
>CM046888.1:20706742-20942490 GCA_025688845.1 Cucumis hystrix
ACTTTAACCTTACCCAAATCTATCACCCAAAGGTCCACGGCAGGGCAAAAGCGGCGATCGAAGGAAACTCACGCGCGATTGGAAGGGAACCGGTGCAGTTGTCCCACGCACGAAGACAGGCGCAAAAGAGGAACGACGAACGGTTGTTCGCGTGCGGCTTCAGCTCCGTTGAGGATGGCTGTTCACGCGCGGCTTTAGTTGAACGGAGAAGGGGAGACGCACGGCTAGGCGGAGAGGGACGCGGTTCTGGGCGGACGGCGACGTGCGGCAGAGGACGCAGAACAGAGGAGATCTGGGCGGACGGCGGCGTGCGACAGACGGACGCAGCGGCGTGAGGCTTCGCGAACAAAGTCGGGCTCGGCTGGGTTTGGTTGCGGCTGCGGAAGGAGGAACGACGGACAGATCTGAGGAGAGGGGAGCGTTTCGGCTGGCGTCGCGGAGATCCGGGCTGGGCGGCGGTGCGGTGCGGCTGGACGGCAGTGCGGCTTGGCTTCGGGGACGGACACACGGGCGGCGGCGGCGGTTAGGGCTGGGAGAAGGAGAAGAAGAAGAAGAAAAAGAAGAAGAAGAAAAGAAAAGGAAAAATAATTGAGGGGGGGGGGGGTGGGACCGGGGGGGAAGGAAAAAAGGGGGGGGGGGGGCTGCCCCCCATTTTTTTTATATTATAATAATAATAATAATATTTAATAAAAAAAAATATTATTATTTTTATTATTACCCTTTTTTTTTTTTTGGGGGCATTACAGTAACAAACTTGCATCCTATTCCTACTACTTCGGCGTTATCATCGCAGTACGGATTGGGATGTGACAGTGCGTGGCTTAGCGGATCCGGTGGCTAGAGCTCAACAACCACGAATGGGGCTAGCGCTCGACAAATAGCCGACGACGATTAGGCTTAGCAGTCGATGTGAGACAAATAGTGGTAGCTCGACGATCGACAACGAAACGAAGGGCACGAGGTGGTCAATGGTGGTGGCGTGGCGCCCATAGTGGGCATTTGAACCAAGGTGCACACTTGAACTCCTTTCTCTTTTTCTCCCTTCTTTTCTTTTCTTTTTTAAAAAAAACATTAAAGGAAAATAAGTAGGTAGATAATAAGAAGAAGAGGAAATTACCATAATGTCCTTTACTTAAAACTCAATTTGGCATATTCATAATTTTTTCAACACCAACCAGAAAAATATTTACGGTTCGTGTAACAAAATGAAAAATTCCATGAAGATGGCCATTTTTTTAAAAATAATCCAGGTTTGTCCTTCCTTTTCATCGTCTTTCTTCTTTTCTCTACGATTTTTTATCTTTTCGTTGTCTTTTTCTCTTCTTCTTCTGCAATTTTTATTTTAATTTTTTTCAAACTATTATTGGGTTCCAAACCATGTACCAAATATAAAAGATCTATTTTTTTTTCCATGATGCTATTTAGTTCTAAATATAAAAGATCGTAAAAAAAAATCGTTGGGATATTAGATAGCCAAATCTAAACTTTCGTGTAGAAAAATAGTCAAATCTAAACGATCGTGTACAAAGAATCTTAAAAAATAGTTTAGATTTGGGTAACCAAATTTAAACAATCAAATCTAAATGATGGTGTACCAAATATAAACGATTGTGTACCAAAAAATCTTGAAAAAAATCGTTAAGATTTGGCTTCTCAAAATTAAACGATCGTGTATCAAATCTAAATGATTGTCTACCTGAATTTTTTGAAAAAAATCGTTTAGATTTGGCTATCCAAATTTAAACGATCGTGTACCAAATCTAAACGATGTGTACCAAAAAATCGCGACTTCCTCTGTTAGCGTTCATCTTTCCCGTCCGTCCGACGAAGCCCAACCGTCCGTCCCAGCCCTCACGCCCCGAGTCGACGTGTCCCTCACCCTTCACTACCGACCCAGCCCAAATCGAAGCCGAGCGTTTTTCTTTCTCTCCTTGTCAGGCCACGTCACACGAACTCGGATGTGTTGCCGAACTGCTCTCCGTCGCTCCTAGCTGCTGTTGAGCATCCGAACCATTCTGCCTTCGTCTGCCGCTGCTTCTATTTTACGGTCGATCGTCAAAGTTTTGTTGTAAGTTGGTTTTGGTAAGGATGAGATTGTTGGGTTATAAGGTTTTGCCTTTGTAAATACCTTGAGATGTGATGTTTGTTTAATGGGTCGTTTTGATGTTTGTTCTTGAAGGCGACATTGGGGATTTGAAGTTAGGGACCTTGAATTTTGCCATAAGATTTGTTGGAGTTCATTCCTCCACTCCTTGGGTATGTGAGATTTACATATGGGTGATTTGAATGGATGAAACTAATTAGAAGGATGTTGATTTTATGTTTGGTTATGTTTAGGAATCGATTTATTGGAATTTGTTCGATTGAAGAAATTTCATAAGAGTGAGGTAAGGGACTTTCTACTGGACTCAATAACAAGAATTAAGGTGTATTGACTATATGGACTGAAATGTTATACCTGGACTGAGTAGGGATGACGGTTATGATGTGTGTTTGGGTGTGGACTGAACGTTTAACGTATATTGTGTTTGACTGAATGAAATTTATATATGTATGTATGGATTGACGTGGACTTGTTGTCTAGCGTATGTTGTGACTGCTGGGCTATTTATGTTGCTGACTGATGTAGTGATATGTTTTGACTGTCCTTGGGTGAAATTAGAATAATATGGTCGTTCGAGGTTAAATGGGGAGCTTATGTGATAAGGAAATTTGACTGTATTGAGCATGACTGTTAAGATGTTTAGAAGGGACTGAGGGGATAAATTATTAGTTTTCTAGTGGATAGTTACCCTGCGGGTGTTCTTCGGGATCATCCCCTTTATGTGCATCCTTCTGGAGCACTAGACTGATATGTGCATCCTTCGGAAGCACTAGACTGATATGTGCATCCTTCGGGAGCACTAGACTGATATGTGCATCCTTCGGGAGCACTAGACTGATATGTGCATCCTTCGAGAGCACTAGACTGATATGTGCATCCTTCGGGAGCACTAGACTGATATGTGCATCCTACGGGATCACAAGACTGTGACTGTGCAGGGTACACCAGAGGATGCTAATAATTTATTTTTCCCCTGAACGGGACCAGTAGTGGGTCCCTTACTGAGTATATTAATACTCACCCTTTTTATGTTTAACTTTTCAGGCAAAGGTAACACGAGGGGCAGACCGACGAGGGACAAGAAGGACTCCTGAATTGCTATAGGGACTGTCTTTAAACTGCTTCTGCTGACGGTTTGAAAATATTTTGATTTAACTAAGTCTACAAATAGTTAAATTTTTTGTAAACAGCCTTTGAAATTTTATATTTTGGAAATAGGGCCCGATTAAATTTTCCTTCGTTTTCTTACGGTTTCAACTGAATCTTCCTATGTCCTTTGTCAACAAACGATTTTGTGCCAAATTGACTACTTAGACGGTCAGTCCGAAAAGTCTGGTTCGTCACAGTTTTTGTGTCAATTGTATGTGGTGACTGACTGGCTATGTAAATATGCACATATGGTTGTTGAATGACTGAAAACAGTAAATGTATTTTTATAGGGGATGGGTTGAAACTGACAGATGGTTGTTTAGGATGAGTGTAGGATGCACTGTCGTGGTTGCGTTCTTATGACGGAGGGGACTAATTAGTCATACCCCTTGTATTTGGAGGAGAATGTTATGAGTATTTAGTTCGTTGACTAATAGACTGATATGTTTTGACTGACCTTAGGTTAAATTGGAATGAAATGGTTGTTTGAAGTTAAGTGGAAAGTTTACGTGATGAGGACGTTTGACTGGGTTGTATATTGACTGTTAATATGTATAGAAGGGACTGAGGGGTAAATTATTAGTTTCCTAGTGGGTAGTGACCTTGCGGGTGCCCTACGGGATTATCACCCTTTGTGCATCCTTCGGGAGCACTAGACTGATATGTGCATCCTTCGGGAGCACTAGACTGATATGCATCCTTCGGGAGCACTAGACTGATACGTGCATCCTTTGGGAGCACTAGACTGATACGTGCATCCTTCGGGAGCACTAGACTGATAGGTGCATCCTTCGGGAGCACTAGACTGATATGTGTATCCTACGGGATCACAAGACTGTGACTGTGCAGGGTACCCCATAGGAAATTAATAATTTATTTTTCCCTAACGGGACCAGTAGTGGGTCTCTTACTGAGTATATTAATACTCACCCTTTTTATGTTTAACTTTTCAGGCAAATGTAACATGAGGGGCAGACCGACGAGAGACAAGAAGGAATCGTGGTTCGCCATAGGGGACTGTCTTCTAACTACTTCCACTGACGGTTTGAAAATATTTTGATTGAACTAAGTTTACAAATAGTTAAAAATTTTGTAAACAGCATTTGAAATTTTGTATTTTGGAAATAGGGCCCGATTAAAATTTTCTTTTCTGACGGTTTCAACGGAAATTTTGCTATGTCTTTTGTCAACAAACGGTTTTGAGTAAAAGTAACGACTTAGATTTGATGAGAAAAGTTTGGGTCGTTACAATATTTAAGGAAGATCTTTTAACTACTCATTAAAAGGTATTGATAAATGATCCTAAAGATAAGGAAGATATTTTATCTTTCTTTAAATAAAAATAAAACTAATTTCATATTTGTCAAAAAAATTAACACTATACTTAATTTTCCAACTGAAGTACTACTTAAAAGCCGGATTTCAATTTGACAAGGATAGGTTTGTTGATTTGATGGTGATCTCTGGGGCCGCTTCAACTATTTCAGAGGCATGACATGCTATTTGATTTTAGTCGGCACCAGTACACTGTATTCATTTCTTTATATGCCAATTTTCCTTATCTATTTAGAATATGTTAAAAAGAATAAATAGTACCCTAATTTATCTACTTGAGCTTAAGTTTTTTGACATATTGGTGGTAGGGCACTATCTAGCTTTGCCAATTGTGTGCCTATTATGAGTTCTTACCACTAAACGAATAACTGCAATTCGTCGCTACATGTAATGCCCATCTTGATTCTTGCTCTAGGAGAGAATAGGCTGCTCTCAATTGAGCTCATTTTCATGCTTTCATGTAAGTTCTCTCACGTTCTTCATGCTTCTAGACTTAAAAGCTATGAATTGTGTGTATGTTTTGTTCTTCCCATCTTATGAAGAATTAAAAGTTGTGAATATTGTTTTAATAATCCAATTTCATGTTTGCTCTATTCTTGGATGCTTAAAATTTCTGTTTTTTTAATGCAAATGCTTCTTTACAGCTTTGCTTTGGGCTGACTGGGTACTTCTTTGCAACTAAATTAGCAATGCAGTTTAATTCTTTTTAATAAATTTAGATTATTATTTTATATATTGTTGTATCAATTTGAAGTTCAGACTCTTCATAAATTGGATCAAGCCATGAAATGACTAACTTTGCTCTGTTATTAGTCGGGTTACCTATGTCGATGCAATGTTTTCCACTTTGTTTATTTTCTGGCGACCTTGCATGAGTGTCAGACCTCTTGATCATCTAACGTTACTTTCATCATACTATGTAGCACTTAACACAAATATGGTTTTAAATAGAACAACACACTACAAGAAAGGGGGGCTCTCCCGACGCACAAAATCTTCGGGAGTTATATGAAAAGAATCGAAAAAGGCTTTTCCAACGCATAAATGTACGTCGGGACACAAGTCGAGATAAAATGTGTCAGGAGAGGAACTTTTGACGCACAACATGTTGTGCGTCGGGAGCTCCTTGAGGAACTCTCGACGTTGTATATGAACGTCGAAGATGCTGTCAATATAGCGTCGGGAGATGTCTAGGAACTCCCAACGCGCATGTTAGGGACTCCTGACGCACACGTCGGGAGTTCCTCTATTTTTTAAAAAAAAAAATACCTTCCATTAATTCCTAAATTCAAATTGAAATTCAAACTCAACTTCAATCTCAACTTCAACACTTCAAATTTAAATTCCTAAAACCTACAACTAATTCAAAATCCTAATAACACTTCAAATTCAATTTCAATAATAAAACCTACAACTAATTCAAAATATAAATACTAAAAATAATTTAAAATTTAAAACCTAAAACTAGTTTGAAATCTAAATACTAAAACAAAACAATAACTAAACTAAACCACTTACCGGAATGAAGGGTGACAACGGAGATGACGACGAATAGTCAGATAAGGACGACGACGAGCAGTGGCGTGGATCTCTCTCTTTCTCGGTTTCTCTCTCAACTCTCTCAGCCTACTCCTTTTCAGTTATGTGCATTACATAACTGAAGTGAGTTTTTATAAGAGAATTCCCTACGCACATCGAAAACGTCGGGAGACACCCCCTTTCCTTGCGCCATAAGTAAAACGTCGGGAATGGGCCCCTATTCCGGACGTGATTAGTGACACGTCGACAATCCCTACACCCTATTTCCTGACCCTATTAGTGACACGTCGGGAATTCCTAAACCTATTTCCGACAGTGCTGACACGACATCGAAAGAAGACGTAACGTACAATTAATGATCTACCCTTCCTCCGACTCAATACTTTAGATGTCAGGAATAGGTATCCATTTCCCTATGCACCTGTCACCACGTCGAAGAAAGGCCAAACGGTACAATTAATTGTCTACCCTCTTTCGACGTGACACGGTGCACTTCGGAAATAGGGGCCCATTGCCCGACGTACCTGGCACCACGTCGATGGAACCCTAAACCATTCCGACCAGTTCTGACGCTCATGTGCCTGCGTCGGGGGAAATAACTTCCTTCGATGTGCACCAAGATGCGTCGGGAAACACCGGCTTCTACCAACGTCATGTTTCCCTACAATTTTTTCTACGTCGGGAAACTTCCGATTTCTTGTAGTGACAATTAGGATATTAATATGAATCTTCTAAGTCGGTTTTATACATATGGAGCAATTGAAGTCGGTTCATTATTTATTACTATAAGGGATTATTACTTTTGAGAGTTTTTCATCTGTTATTTGCTGATTCTAAATGATGAATCTGTCACCTCTAATATTCATTCTAATTGTCTTCACAAACATGAAGTAACTTCTTTCATCAATTTAATCAAATTTTCTTTTCTTTTCTTTTTTATTTTTCTTTTTCTTATAGGAAGTTTTATTCTTTCAATGTGCAACCTTTTTATGGTTATGCTTTGTGCAAACTGAGTGGTGGGATAGATATACATAAATTAAGTTTTGACTTTAAAAATATATATGTTTGTATTGTTTTAGGAGTCTGTCAAATAATTAAGGGGTGCTTCGGAATGTTAGATAAGTATTCTTCCTCAAAACTCTTATTTGTTCAAATATATAGTTTACTCTTGTCAATATGATATGATACCAAAGCATAGATATATTATATGATGTAATTTATAACGATATGTAGTTACCTAACGTTATTTATACTTTTTATCGTCTTATTAAAATCAACTTTATAACTTGTTAGGATCATCTTCTCTAATACTTTATATTCATCACTTCTAGTAGATAAAAATGATAAGAATTGTGATGTTTCATACGGACCAATTACAAGATCGAAGTCATCACTGATTAACCCAATCAGTCACTCTTTATGTACAAGAATGGATAGGGTCGGTTCACCATGAATTTCATGTGTGCCACATACTAATACAAGAGACGAAGGACCATTTGGAATTTTGAAGGTCAATGTTTTCTCGATTGAAGTGGACTATGGGTAGACATTAAGCTTCCATGAAGCCAATAATTTGAAGACCTCATGACTTACTTAATAACATATTTTTATTGTATTTCCATTTGTTTTAATTTAACAAGTTAGAGTAACCACCATTAATAGCTTAGAATAAAAAATGGTGGTTGAAAATTAGTTGTTAGAAGATAGAAACCATAGTTAATATTTTATTTTGACTTTTGATAGTTTCATTAATTAGGATAGAATCTCTACAAGGCTATATAATGCCTTTATCCTTCCATTTGTAGAAACAAGACTTTTGATGAATGTAATTTGAATTCTCATTTTGAGAGTTTTCCTTTAATTTGCAATTCTTATGATAGAATGCATGCAAGCAATTTAATCTAACCATGATCAAGTTTGATTGTGAAGTGACTCAATTTAGAACAAGATTTTCAAATATTGCTTCTAGATCTTTGATCTAAGAGGTAATCTAATCCTAACTTTCTCTTGGTTGATCTAAATTAGTATAGATAGGTGTTATTTTCTTATTTCAAAGGTTCTTGCTACGTTAATAACTTGGATCTTTGGATTGAGGATTAGGATTGCCTTATCATTTGGTATCAAAGCATAGGTTGCATCTTTATAGCGTACTCTAGTTTTGATTCTATCTTTGTTTCTTTCAAACTTTTACTTCTAGTTTTTAGTTTCATCTATTACCATTTCTTGTCTTTTCATCAATTTTTCTTCATATCTTTATCTTACTTCAATCTTATAATTACGTTTTACACTTTGAAAAAAAAATTGTGAAGAAAAGAAGGAAAAAAAAGAGAAGAAAAAAAATTGTTCTTGCAATTATTCAAAAAAATTGTGATTAATCTTTATTTGTAATAAAAAATTTCATAATTGGGTTATTACACTAACTGTTTCCATATTTCGTCCATTCCCTAAGTCAATTGCATGATCATTTGAATGTCTTTTCACCTTCCTATCATTAATTGTTGAAGACTTTCAAATTTGTGACTTTCAAACTTCCTTCTTATCTTTTATTTTCTTTCTCCTTGCAAATGAACTAGTTTCACTTTGTGCCATTCATCAAACTTTTAGATCAGCCTCTTATCTTCAACATCTAAGAAGAGTAGTTTGTTAAAATCATTGGTTGAATCCTTTCTATATGCAAATTAATTTTTGTGCTCTAATTCATCCGAAAATTGTGTTTTTACTTATTTGTTTGAATTTTTTTTTTTTTTTTGTTCTTTTTGTGGTTAGCTTCATAATTATCTTGTCTTGCTTATATTGAATAGCTCACTATTTCAAGGATTGCATAGGCCTACCTAATATCATAATTTAGCTACCTTCCCAAATAGCCTACCTTTTGTGTTCAAACATGAGTGTTCCCGAGTGAACAAATAGTGAGTTGAGTGTGTGATATCATTTTTAGTTAGAAAGAATGTTCTATCAAGAAAAACTCGTTGTGTTATCTACAACTATGATGCTCAATTTTGGAAGACTTTACGTGGTGAGTTGGTTGACATACAACAATCCATTTACACGCCTAAGAAAGAAGTTTCAAAAGTCATTAGTGCAAAATCTTTTCGAAAAAGTTTGGTTGATTTAAATCAATTAGTTGAGTACTTATGTACATTGACTCAACAGTTGAATTTACGAGACCAAAATTTGAAGAAGGTTACACCTATAGAAATTAGGCTTATTGTAGTGGTAAAGAATGACAAAGTTGAAGACGACATACTTTGTCAAAAATTATCTAAGTTTATTGTAACATCTAATCCTGAAGTTCATGATGATGAGCGTGAGTTAGAGAAAAAAGTGGCCAAAACAAAAGCATGTAGGATTCTTGCAAGAAAAAGTGTGAGAATGAAAAGCATGAAGATAGTTTATAGCCTAGAGAGAAAAATGAAAAAAAAAATCGAAAAGCAAAGCAATTATGAGAGAGTTAGTGAGGTTAAATCTATATTTTCAAAACAAAATATTTTTATCTTATATACAAAAGAACTTGTTTCCTAACGAGTGAGCTCAACCCATGTTTCCTAACGGGTGAGCTCAACCCATGTGTTTTCTAGTGTTTCTTTGGAGTTCTTACAAGAGACCAAGACACATATAAAGATGCTTGATTCGAAGGTTGCTTTTAAAATCAACAATGTCATACGTCATATGTCTTTCAAGGCCAAATCAAAGAGGAACTACTCAAAATTTGCCTCAAAATTAAACCATGGCAGCAAGTATACGATGTTCAAAACAAAGAAATGGGCATAGAGACACTTTTGGAAGAATCATAGTTATTTTTCGAAGAATCCCAAGCGTTGTTTCATGAATGACTTATATATGAAATTCCATGTCTACAAAATTACACTGCAAGGTGAGAGAGATGAGAATTATTGTTTCAATGTTACTGAATTTCGTCCTTTTGATGTAGGTGATGGATGTCTTGATTCGAGGACGAATCCTTTTGCAGATGAGGAAAATGCTAAGAATCATGATGTTCCATACGGACCAATCACAAGATCAAAGACATCAAAGATTAACCCAATCATTCACTCTTCATGTACAAGAATAGATAGGGTCGGTTCACTATAAATTTCATGTGTCACATACTAATACAAGAGACGAAGGACCATTTGGAGTTTTGAAGGTCAATGTTTTCTCGATTGAAATGGACTATGGGTAGACATTAAGCTTCCATGAAGCCAACAATTTGAACACCTCATGACTTACTTAATATCACATTTTTATTGTATTTCCATTTGTTTTAATTTAATAAGTTAGGGTAACCACCATTAATAGCTTAAAACTAAAGATGGTGGTTGAAAATTAGTTGTTGGAAGATAGAAAGCAATAGTTAATGTTTTATTTTAACTTTGCCTTACAAAATAGAAAGCATAGCTTAGAAAGCATAGTTAATTTGACTTTTAATAGTTTCATTAATTAGGATAGAATCTCTACAAGGCTATATAATGCCTTTATCCTTCCATTTGTAGAAACAAGATTTCTGATTAATGCAATTTGAAATCTCATTTTGAGATTTTTCCTTTAATTTGCAATTCTTGTTATAGAATGCATGCGAGCCATTCAATCTAACCCTGATCAAGTTTGATTGTGAAGTGACTCAATTTAGAACAAGATTTTCAAATCTTACTTCTAGATCTATGATCTAAGAGGTAATCTAATCCTAACTTTCTCTTGGTTGATCTAAATTAGTATAAAGAGGTGTTAGTTTCTTATTTCAAAGGTTCTTGCTACGTTAATAGTTTGGATCTCTGGATTGAAGATTAGGATTGCCTTATCATATACTCTCTCATGACACGATAATATTAATTAGTTGGACATTTCAATCAATAGAGCAGTGATTTTGTTTCCATTCATAGTATTGCATCTATTTTGAAATTGATATTTGCTACTGAACAGGAGAACAAATAATGCTTCTTGTCTAGTCGTTTTTATATACTCATATTTTTCATTTTTTTTCTTAATGAAAACTGTTGCAATTAAAAAAAACGTGATTTCCTCTTTGCCTTGCATGCTATTTTTGTTTTGTTTATTAAGAAATGGTTAGAAGTACATAATCATTATGATGCTATTGTCGATGGAGAAAATGTTGGTCTCTATCAACAGAATTTTGCAGAGTCTAGATTTAATCTTCCTCAGGTTGTAAAGTATGTTTTGGTCTAAAAAAAGATAATGGTCGTTAGCACTTGGTGCTTTACATAGCTCTAATTGTAAGTTTCACATTTGTGGTTTATGTTATGTTACTTGTTGGTTGGGTGCATTGTTATAGATCTTTTAAACACCTTATTAGTTGGGTGCATTGTTACTTGTTGGTTGTGTTACATAAACACCTTTAATTTTTTGAACCTTCAAGAATTTTAAATTTTAATATTTGTTATATTCAGTTCACGAGCACTTTCTGTAGTATATATATTTGCCATGGAAAATCTTTTCTTAGCAACAATTCAGATGTGTAGTATGCTTTAAATATTATGTCATGAGGAGAGAATAAAAGGAGTACACAGATCTGGGGACAAATAAAAAGCTTAGAGGAAGAATGATTGTGTTAGAAAATGAATAAAAGGAGTATATTTGACAATGTACTTCATTGAAGTTCAACGAATGGTAATTTTGGGAGACATGTGACCAATAGAGCCTAAGCATAGGCTTTTGAAATAGAGTTTTTGTAATTTGAATTATTTTCTTTTGTCTTTATTGTTTGCTTTGATGATCTAATTTTGGTCTGAAAATTTAATTTAACTTTTGCATATTAGTGAAAAAATGCATGCAACTGATATGTGTTCCTAATTTATCAGGTTACTGCTCTAGGAGAAGGTGTTTCCTTATAAGCTAAACTTTTGAGCAGGTCAATGCAAATTTAAGTTAATTTTATTTGGCTATTTTCCTTTATGATATGTATAAAATGAGGTTTGTGCTATTAATAATGTAGGAAGGAAGTTGTATTACGTCATAGAGAGATAATTCCAGCATCGGATGTGTAAGATTTTTGTTATCTGACTTATTCTGTGTGATATGATTTGGTTCAGTCCTTCAGTCTGACTGTGTTGTAACAATGGTAATTGAAACTGTATGTGTATTTGATGATATCTTTTAAGTTTATAAATTCTTTCGACTTCCTTTAAATGGAAGAATATGATTACTGTCCTACTATTATAATTCCTAGTTCCTTTGAAGATATTGCGCTCACTAAGGTAGTTTTGCCATTGTCATCGTCATTGTGCTGCTGATTACCTTATCGATTGACTTCTACTCTTGCTTCTATTTCATAGGTACTGTTAGTTACCACCATGATTGAGTAGTGTTGGACGAATTTCTATGTTTAGTAGTTATGACTCTTGAAGTAATGGCAACTTGTTTTGTTTTGCAGCTATCTTGTTCTTACAAATCAAACTACATATGAACTTATTAAACACTTTTAGATCTTGATTACTCTGCCTTGAAGCTCATTAAAGTTCCTAACCAGATCAATCACTTCAGAAATCCTCCTCCTCCTCCTTTCGCTTTAATGGACTCTCACAAGAAGGTATTTGTTTGTTTCTTGTTGCTTCTTCTTTTTCTTTGATCAGGAGATCTGTGTTTGATTTCGTTTTAGTTTTTTCATCATATGGGATTTGAGATATTGTTTGGCTGTCTCGCTTTTTGTGTTCTTTTCTTATTAAAATTGATTTAATTTATCGATAAATGGATTTGAGATTCATTATTTAACCTTTATGTGTTGTTGGTATGTTCGTTTTTTTTATCTGGGGATTCTTTAGAATTTTTTGTACATGCTAGAAATATTGAGTGCTGAAGTTTTGGATTGGTTCAGCAAGTACATGAAATGATTGTTGTTTGAAATTTTGTATTCCTGTACAATTTTCTTTCATTTTTTTTATTAGAAGAACTATTGGGATCCAACTTTTCACCTCTAAGGAGGATGATCATTTTGATTAGCAAAATACACTTTCGCTTTTCTTTCTGGGTTTATTGGTGGATTAGGATATCGTGGATTTAGGTCCCATCCCCTTGATTGGTTGCAGGGCCACGATTGAAATTGTGCAACTACTCAATTTAAGAAGATGATTCTTTAGCATTAGAAAAATTAGGAACTTTGACCAATAAAAATTTGTCCCCCTTTTCACAACTAAAACCCTCTTCTTGGAGAAAGAAAGTAAAAGAAAAGGATGTCCACTTCGACTTTTAAACTTCTCTCTTGTCTGTCTTCATGGGATAATTAGCAACTCTCCTTTGTGTAGAAAAGTTTGATATCTCTTGAGGTTCCGGATCAAGACTTCAACAGTCCTTTTAGGTATAAAAATGTTAACAATCACGTATAAACTTATTAATATGATGAGGTACAGCCTAATCGTTCTGATATTATTATCTTTTTTTCTTTTAGCTTTTTGAGTTTTTAATTTTGTCAACTTTCAATTTACTAAGTATTTAAATTTGTAACGACTCAAACTTTTCAAACATTGTCTAAGTCATTACTTTAGTACAAAACAATTTGTTTGACAAAAGACATAGTAAACTTTAGTTGGAAATTATAAGAAACCGAGGAAAACTTTGTTCAGGCCCTATTCCAAAATATGAAATTCTAAGTACTGTTTACAAAAAAAAATAACTAATTTTAAACTCAGTTCAAACAAAAGTATTTCAAAACCATCAGCGGAAGCAGTTTAAAGACAGTCCTCTATGGCAAATCACGATTCCTTCTTGTCCCTCGTCGGTCTGCCCCTCGAATTACCCTTGCCTGAAAGTTAAACATAAAAAGGGTGAGTATTAACATACCCAGTAAGAGACCCACTACTGGTCCCGTTAGGGGAAAAATAAATTATTAACTTCCTATGGAATACCCTACACAGTCACAGTCTTGTGATCCTGTAGGATGCACATAATCAGTCTAACGTCCAAGGGACGCATAAATCAGTCTAGTGTTCTACAGAAACACATATCAGTCTAGTGCTCCCGAAGGATGCACATATCAGTCTAGTGCTCCCAAAGGATGCACAAAAGGGTGATGATCCCGTAGGACACCCGCAAGGTAACTATCCACTAGGAAACTAATAATTTATTCCCCTCCGTCCATTCTAAACATCTTAACAATCATTCCTAATATAGCCAAATTTTCTCATCACATAAACTCTTCATTTAATCTCAAACAACCATACTATCCTAATTTCACCCAAGGACAGTCAAGAACATATCACTACATCAGTCAACAACATACATAGCCAAGCGGTCACAACATACACTCTACCACGAGTCCACATCAATCCATACATAAATATATAAATTTCACTCAGTCAACCACAATATACATTAAACATTCAGTCCACACCCAAACGTACATCATAACCATCATCCCTACTCAGTCCAGATATAATATTTCTGTCCATATAGTCAATACACCTTAATTATTGTTATTGAGTCCAGTAGAAAGTCCCTTACCTTGAGGTTACCTAGACTTCTTGACCGAACGGGAATTAATGAAGCAACCTACACACCAAGACAAAACTCAACATTTTTTTCCCAACAATAATGCTCACTACAAAATCACCCGACCAATGTGAAATTCGCAACTTACCCAAGTCGAATGAAGCGTAAACTTCCAATGAAACTTGCTGTGAAACTCAAGAATCCTAACTCCAAATCACCAATGTCGGGTTCAAGCATAAACACTAAATCGATCAATTAAACAAACATCAACTCAATGAAATTTCAATGTAGACCCTTAAACCCATCAATTTCATCCTTACCCAACGAAATTACAACGACGTAGCGGCAGCGGCACACAAAATTAGAGCAAAAGACATTGTGCAATAGATTTGGGCATGGGTCAGCTTCCAATCCGCGACTGGAGGGTAAGGAAAAGCGTGCGGCGGTGCTTCGAGGACGGAGACTGGGCGCGTGCTCGACTCAAACTCGTTCAGCGCAGGATCGCAACCACGCTTCAACGGACGGTATCAGGTTGCGGTGGTGGCGAACAGAGATGCAAGGACGGAAGAGCGGCGATTTCGGACGGAGACAGGCGCAAACGGATTGTCGGACGGAGGCGCGACGGAGAGACAACATACGGCGTGCAGCTGACGAAAACGGTTGGCGGCTGGCTTCGTCGGAACGGAAAGGAGAAAGGGAAAGGAGGGTGGGCGGCGGCTAGGGCAAGGGAAGAGGAGAAGAAGAAAGAAGAAGATGGGGGGGGGGGGCTGCGTACGGGAAGAAGAAGAAAGGGAAAAGAAAAGAAAGAAAAAAAAAGTTAATTAATATTATTATTATTATTTTATTTATTTATTTATTTATTAAATAACAATAATAATAATAATATATATGATTATTATTATTTTTCCAACCCCTTTTTCCCTCCATCACTTCTTTTCTTTCACACCAAAAACAAGGTAAATTTGACCTGAATAATAAAATATACCTTATGATTTGGGGTGTTACAAAATTATTACTTAATTTGATTTTCTTTTTCCAATTTACTAAGCATCTTGACATTTTATAGAAAACATTGTTTGTTCTCGCAAAAAAAAATTTTTTTTTTGGGTAGATTCTGATGTTTTTCAAATGAAAAAAAAAAAAACAAAATGTACCTATTGTGCACTTAGTTCAATTATTCTTTTACTCCATCTCCATTTAACATTGGGATCATAAACTATTAGGTTGCTTGTTTGGTGGGTTGGTTGATATTCCAAGCTTTGTTTCCCATGTATAGATTGGAATGTTAGTACTTTGGTTGATTTGTTTTTTCTTACTATCTTTTTGTGTAGATGGATAACTGCATATCTACATAAACAAAGGTAATGCCATCAACTTTGTTTTTCATATCTTTTTGTGTAGATGGGTTAGTGCATATCCACCAAAATAGTTAATTTTTACTGTCTTTCTTTGCTATCCATTGTTTTTCCTAAGTAGACAACGGTTTCCACCTATTAAAGTTCTATCTCTTACTATTAAATAATCACTTCATTGTCTACTATCGTGCTTAATTTAAATGAAAGTTTGTTCATAATCTCGATGGGTCCTATTATTTTGCTTAATTTCCACTGTCTTAATTTGTTTAATTTTGTTCCAAATCTGATGATTTTGGAGGACGATTTTAATTGAACGCATAACAATAGGCAATCAGGTGAAATTTTGCATTATTTGAAATGAATTGTTGGTGTGATATTGGCCTGTGTTTACTGATTTAATGCTATGCTTATGAAAAATGTAGGGAGTAAGAGAGGTTTTGGAGATCTTTAAGACGATGAGGACGACTTCTTTAGCTCCAAAAATGTATTTCTACCTTATATTCACCTTATTGGATTTTTTTTAAAAGAGAATGGAGGATATGGGTTTAGTAGGTATTGAAAATTTGTTTTTTAACTTGTGTTATTCTTCCTTGCTAAGTGGGTGTAGCATGCAAGGATGCAAGTATCCACATTGGCATCAATATGCTTATTTACAATGCTTCAATTTGTTTTGCTTCAATTTTACACTTAATTTTACCAATACTTGCCGCCTTTTCTTACATATATATACTTGGCTAATCGATTTAGTTTCAAACCTTTTTATCTTTTACTTAAATTATATGATAGTGTTTAGCAACGTTTTTATTCCACATTTTTTTTCAAAGCTACCTTGTTTAAATTCTAAAGATTAGATGATTGATTTAGATATTGTTTGTAGAAAATGATTGAAGTCATATCTAGTTGAAAGCTAAGCAATTGTGTAGATAGCCAAGCAATCGTTGAAGGTTGAAGACTGCAAAGGCGTTTAGGATTTCTTATTTAGGTCTTGTATTAGGATCTTGTTTCATGTATTGTTGTAGAATGTATATATAAACACAATATTAAGATTTCATTTTGTATGCACACATGTAAAAGAGATGTTATAGTTTATAAAATAATATTAATTTTATTTATTCGTTGGCATAAGAAAAAATATTTATCCATACGGATTCATAATGTCGATTTTTGACTATTTGGGGAAATAAGAAAATGGACAATAATACAACGATTTAATAAAAATAAATTTATAAAAATGTACCCAGAAATAAGACTTAAATCGACATTGTTGGGCTCTTTAATATCGGTTAATCGACATAAAGCAAACCAACATTAATGACCTTCAATAACATCATCAAAGATGTTGATTTAAAAACGACATTGAAGACCTTTAATGTCAATTTAAACCGACATTAAAGGACATCAAAGACTTCTTTAATGTTGTTTCTAAACTGACATTAGAGTCGAACCGACATTAAAAGCCATATTTCTTCTAGTGTCATAAATTTTTTTGCTATTTTTGCAAGTGACCCTTATATATAAAAAATAAATTATGGAAAAGAGTAAAGATAATTCTATTTGAAAAAATTAATAACTATGAAAGATAATTAATTATTTGGGAAAAGATAAATATTGATTGTGGAGAGAAGTTGATATGATTAGGTAAATAAGTAAAGAGAATGAATTGGATTTATTTAAAAGAAAAATTGATAATTATATATGTCACACCCCGATCCGCAAAACAACCAGAACGCAGGTAGTAGTGCGGATAGGACGTGATTTAGCTTAAAACCTTGAAAGTGGTATTATCACCTAGCTTAAACTTAACTCCTTTTAAACTACCAAGCAAAGGACATAACACGGTAGAAGTCAGCTTAAACGCCAAATACTTGAGCATTTGGGACGCAACTAAATGCCAAGGACACTAAAACCCTCTGTAACGACCCAACTTTTCAAATCTAAGTTGAAGTCATTATTTTAGCACAAAACAATTTTTTTGACACAAGACATAGTAAACTTTAGTTAAAAAAATAAGATAAAATCGAAGAAAACTTTATTCGGACCCTGTTTCAACAAATAAAATTCTAAAGTACTGTTTACAAAAAATAACTATTTGTAAACTCAGTTCAATCACAAAAAAATATTTAAAACCATCAACGAAAGCAGTTTAAAAGACATTTCCCTTATGGCATTCACGGCTCCTTCTTGTCTCTCGTCGGTCTGCCCCTCGAGTTACCTATGCCTGAAAAGTTAACATAAAATGATGAGTATAAACATACCCAGTAAGAGACTCACTACTGGTTCCGTTAGGGAAAAAATAAAACTGTTAACTTTCTAATGGGCTACCATGCACAGTCACAGTCTTGTGATTCCGAAAGACACATTATCAGTCTAACGCTCCGAAGGACGCACATATCTGTCTAGTGTTCTGCAGAAACACCTATCAATCTAATGCTCCCAAAGGATGCGCAATAAGTAGTGATCCCATAGGACACCTGCAAGGCACACATCCCAGTAGAAACTAACAATCTTTCCCTTAGTCCATCCTAAACATCTTATCAGTCAATCATAATACAGTCAAATTATCTCAACACATAATCTCTTCGCTTGACACCCTAACAGTCAACTTGTTGCATTTTAGCCCAAAGTTAGTCAATAACATATTAACACGCCAGTTAAACAAACTAAGAAATCATAACATCCCCTCAGTTCACTAGCACACAGTCATACTTGGTATAGCTTACACTCAGTCCATACGACAGCCAACAAGTTCACATCCACATATTAAATAGGCAAAATCCACAATTTGCAGTTATTTCTACATCCATATGTATATATTTATAGTTCCAGTCAAACATAGCATACATACAATCTCAAGTCTACTTCAAATATATTTATCATATCTGACATCCGTTCTCAGTTTAGGGGCAACATGTAGTAGAAAATCACTTACCTTAAAGTTAGGTAAGCTCCTTATCCGCGCTAAGGTCTACGAAAAACGAACATAAACATTAAGATAAATACTCAATATCTCTCTCCAACACATCATTCATTTAAAATCAACCCAATATGTTTTTTCACAACTTACGCAAATATTCGCGAATCGAACTCCAACTAAATCTAATGTTTGTTGTGAACAGAATTCAAGCGTTACTTTCAACACCTTCAAAATCAAGTAACAATTTAACTAATCAATCCAACCATAATACTTAAATCAGTTTTTTTTTAAACAATTACAACCCATAACTTAAATTTTACCAACAAAACTTCGATGATTCATAGCAAAACAGAGGCAGCGGTGATCGAACTTAGACGAAAAATCGTCCAAAAAAAATTAGAGCGTAGATCAACTTGAAATTTGCGGCTCGAAGAAGGGAAAAGGAACGACGGCGCTTTGCAAAACAGAGGCAGATCGGAGCGTAGGGGCAAAGTGGCTCGGGTCTGAACGACGACCGCTTCTACTGAGTAAGGACGCCGGCGAGGAGACAGAGGCGATCGGCGACGTCCCTGTTCACCTGGAGCGGAAGGCGGCGGCGGTTTCGAAAACGTGAAGACAACGCAGCGACGGCGCTTCGACTCCAACACGGCGGAACGTCTGCGGTTCGGACAAGAGGGGATTTGGGGCGGTCGGCGTTTGCAAGCAAATAGAGAGGAAGAAGGGAGAAATTTGGTAGGGGAACCGGCGGCTAGGGCTTGAGGAAGAAACGGAGAAGAAGAAAATGAGAAGAAAGAAGAAGATGGGGAAGGGTCACGCGCGTGAAAGGGAAAGAGAGAGAGAAATTGGTTTCTTTTCTTTTTTTTCTGTTTTAAAGAATTATAATAATAATAACAATTATTAAATTCTAATTATTACTATTATTTCTTATATATTTAAATCCTTATTCTCTATCATTTCTCAACAAATCCTAAAATACAATAATACCCCAAAAATTTAAAATTTTTAAATAATGATGATTTGATATAAATAAAATAAAATTAAAAAATATATTACCTTAAAATTTTGGGGTGTTACAGCTATCAAACAAATATTGGAAGGTTATCAGATGGTTATTAGAGGGCTATCAGAGGGTTATTCGCTTTTAAATTTGTTACTTTTGAAAATTAGAAAATTTAGTGATAGAGGCCCTATATCATAATTGTTTTTGCTATTTTTGCAAACGTTCCAATAATTAATATGGGAAAGTAAAGTTAGTTATATGATGGAATATAATTATAATTGTTTGGAAAATAAGATAATCCATGAGTTGAGAAATGGTTGGTTTGATTGGACCAGAAAAGATATATATTTAATTTGGAGAGAGAATAATAGTTTAAATAAATATATATGTTTATTATATATTTTTGTGAGATAATAATAATAATAATAATAATAATAATAATAATAATAATAATAAATGGTTATGAATGCAGAAGATTTTGTTCATTTAAGGAATTTATCGTGGAAAGATAATAAAAATAAAAATATATGTATATATTGATATTATATATATATTTATATATATATATATATATATATCCTGAAAGGAAAAAGGAAATAATAATGATAAATATTATTATTTGAGTCTAGAAATAGCATTTGAATGCTTAGAGTGAAAAGAGACAAAATAAATAAATAAATAAATAAAGTTTTTCATCTTGCAATTGATTTTGGTTGCATTCCTTTGGAAAGTCCCTCTGACAAATCTTAAAGATTTAAATGACAAAATTTTCCCATCAAGGTTGAATTGGTTTCAACCTCAATTTTAAATAAATTAATTTGGGAGAATTTTTGGATGATAGCCAATTGTTAATTTTATTAATTAAGATACTAAAATTTCCTTTTATGATTAGGATCAATTTAATTGGAGAATTTTTACTATCAGCTAGGGAATATTTTGTTTGACTAATCTCTCACGTAAGAGACTTTACTGCTAGATTTTCGAATATTAAGATTTTTACTTTCATGTCCTCAGGATCCCTCTCATTTATATGTGATATCGGTTCATTCATGTCTTTCTCCTAAACTCAAGACGCGTGTTACATTTCTCGCTAGTGATGTCTTTCTTATAGGAGGAATGGTTAATGATATTACAAACTCTAAAATATTGCTTTCTTACTTGATTCTTTCATTAGTTGTCCTTTTCTTTTCACATTAATGTCTGTCCATCCTTTGATTGTTTTTGGAGAACTTACTTGTACTCGTTTAGGCTTTGGAAGGGAAAAGCGTATGACTACTATATGGAATTCTTAAGGAACATGGGTTTTTCGGTCAATGGCCTCAGCATTTGACCCAGACTTGGTAACAGTTCTTACTAAGCTAATTTAAGAATTATTGTGGTAGACTTTCTTTCAGATCTTTATATACTATGTTTCATTGTTTCTGCATTTTTCCTTTCACAATTTAATTAGGTTATAAGAGGCCTTGTCTATGACAAGAGAGAGGTAACTTAGTAAAGGCTGATCGTTTTGGTTATATTAAAAGAGCAATGCATGGAACAAAAATGTTGTCTAGTACTACTCGAGATGTGAGGCATATGTTTAAGTATAACTTTGTTTAAAATTTCTTTTGTGCTAGATGAATATTAATTTGATCAAAGGCATGCAATCACACATGTATTCCAGTGCATCCTTCATATTATCACAATTATATAATTTTATGAATCTTGAAATTGGCATCAAGAAATACTTTGCATTGTCCCTGCACTACTACAAAACTAGGTTTACTTGATACCTGTAGTTTAGAAATACTTGATGCTTTTAATAAAAACTGTCAAATAAAATGAAAAACGTCAAGAATAACAAAAAAGCTTTAAAATGTATAATTTTTCAATTTTTTTTTCTTAATACTTGACTGGTTAAAAGCGTTAAGTATAATTTTACGTGCGAATTACCTCATTTTCCATCTCACATTTTCCATCTCCACTAAAAACTAACCTAAAACCACGGTAGCCATGGCCACGACGAACGACGATGGTAGTGATGAACGACAAGGCTGATGGTGATCTTTGGCAGTGACCGACTTCTAACGATGACCCACGAAGCAAACAAATCAACTACACTCGAACGGCTACGGGTGAATGACTCTACACAAACGGCTTCACCCGAACGTCTGACAGTAACCCACTCCAACGAGCCTCGTGAATAGTGGCCATGGCTTATAGATCAAAAAGTGAGCTCACGACGCCATCCTCTCCGCTAGATCTGGGTTTTCCTCTTGCTCTTTGCGAGAATTGTGTTTCGTTGTGGGTTTTCGTCGAATTTGTGGGTTTTTGCAAGATTTGTGTTTTAGCCGTGAGTTTTTGTCTTTCTCTTTGTCATGGGTTTCGATCCTCCTCTTTGTCTTGGGTTTTTGTCTTCCTCTTCCAGCTCTATCATTCAGATCTCAATCTTCATCTCGTTCTCCATAAGATTACAAGAAGATCTTCCTATCTAGGTTTGATAATTTTATTTTTTTTATGTTTAATAGAAGACATATATTTTTGTTTGATATTTAGTTGAATTAAATGTAAATAAAATTAAAAAAAATCTCAAAGAAAATCAAGAAACAAGAAATAATTATCAAACACATTTTCTGTTTCTGTTTCTTGGTCTGTTCCTGTTTCTTTTTTGTAAGAAACAAGAAACAGAAACAGTTAGCAAACACACTCCTGTTTCTTGTTCTAAAAAAAGAAGGTATGGAAAACCGGTAACAGAGAACAAGAAACAAGAAACAGGGAACGAAAACGTTACCAAACAGGCCCTATGTATCTTTGTCCAATCACATTATATTTGTTTCTTTGTAATTTTTGTTTGTGCTTCTCACTCAAATTATCACTACTATAAAACTGGCAATACTTGACACTTTTTACCTTTCAAATATTTGTTTACTTGACGTTTTTCAATGCGCCAAGTAATCTAGTTTCAAGAATAAGGAAAGTTTACTTGACAGTTTTTAAGCGTCAAGTACAATTTATACTTGATAGGTAAAAAGCGTCAAGTATATAAGATTATTTGACCATTTTAACGCGTTAAGTAATCCAGTGTCAAGAATAAATGGGTTGTTTGTTTGACAGTTTTTACGCGTCAAGTAAAATTATACTTGATAGTTTATAAACGTCAAGAATTTGTTTATTCTTGACACTTTTTGCATGTCAATAATTTTTTTTCTTTCAAATAAAAAATTGTACAATTTGAAATACCCATATAATTATATTGCACCTGTTTTGAAATGCAACAATGGTATATAACATGATCAATTGAACTATTTACGTTTCTTAAATCAACCCAAAATTTCAACTAAATAACTAACAAATTACATATATATCATTGAACATATACATATAGTTGGTCATTACATACTTACAACATAGAAACATATTGTTCTTATTCTGAGTTATGAACATCATTCTTAATCATAAAACACAAAGTATATGTAAAATAAGAAACATATATATCACCCTCCTCTAAGCACCACAACACTCTTAGATAACTCCAAACTAATCAAAATCTCACAAATTGTTATCCTCAACTCCTTGAGATCTACAAACAAAGTAAGAATAGCATTAAAACTAAGAACTTTAACCTACTTAAGTATATACTTCAATCTACAAGTAGAACCATATACATTCTAGAATCTTTCATTGATTGCCAAAAGTAAAAGTTTACCTGACTTTCTATTATATGGAAAACCCCTAGTTAATGATTCACCTACTTAGTATATCCTTTTGTTTTTCACTTTTTTTAATTTGAACCCATCATTTTCCTTTTATATGAAAGTGAAATCTAGGTCACTAAGTATAAAGTGATTGAATTTTTGTTTAGTGAAGAAGCTCCCCCTCATTCTCAATATTAATTCCTTTCTTTTCTTCCCTAACATAAAAGGATGATGTGTGTATAGTACGTGTATCTACATAGTAATACCCAAAATGGGCTTTTCCGTGGAACACAACTAAACCTAGAAGCGGCCAACATAGTTGAATAAGGATCTTAGGATGTCGTGAAGCATAAAAAATGAATGAAGATACTAACCTTATCCATACGAGATAAATCATAAAGAATCATTAAAATATCCAGCAAAATCTCCTTTGAATTTGAAGTGTCAAGCAACCGTCTCATCCTATTTGCATCCAACAACCCTTTACCTACAAGTTGAACGGCCAGGGGTTGATGGTTGATCATTTTAGCAAGAAAGGCCACAAGTCTTCCAATATCCTTGAACCCCAGATGTTCTAAACATCTAATGACAATAACAGGCACTCCCACCTAAAAATTTAACGAGTAATTAGATATGAAATAGATTCTAACTTAAGAGAATATATTAAGTCTCCCTAGCAAGTTTAACCAGAAAGATAAATATTTCTGGTAGTAGAACAAAGTGAAGAATGAGCAATGTTGAATGGGGATTTTTGTTTTATCAATATACTTCTTCTAGTAGAACAAAAAAGTGAAGAATCGGGAATGAAGAATGAAGATTTTTGTTTCTAACAATATATTTTTTCCAATATAATAAATACTATAGTAGTAAAGAGTTGGCTCATTCAGACTGAAAAGGGAAATGTAAGCCTAAAGGAATCATACCCTGTCCTGGTGAGAAAGCAATGATCTCCATTGACATCCAATATGTTGAACTCCCCAAAGTAAAGTTTGCTCATATCACTTTTGGTCAAGTATTAAAGAACTGGTGCAGCTAGCTAGAGGGCCCCACAAAAGGAAAATAGTGTATTCTTTTACATTGGGTTTATAACAATATGTGCAATAAAAAAGTTGACTTGTAAATAGCAGAACAATGCATTCAACCTGAACTGATGGGGTTAATGGATATCAAAGGGACGAGTTCAACTTAATATGCAGATAAAACCAACACCAACTTCACAACTAGAAATCCTAAACTCAAATACATGATGGTCATGGTTCATAAACGACTCAAAAAAGAAAAGAAAGTTTGAGTTACAAGTCGGTAATAATTTGAAGATTCCTTCAAAATAACAAAATTATTTAGCACAAGTAATAAGCAAGCAATTTGAGCAAAACTGGGCTATTCCAATGCTATTAGATATCAATTTAAATCTTCTAAGCCTTGTGTCTAATGAATTTTAAACTATCAATTTTGTGGGAAGGTTAAAGCATATTATATATATATATATATTATAGAGTATAAAAGAGAGACTAAATTTTTATGATATAACAAAATAATAATAAAAATGACTTTGCTTACCATGATGAAAATATTATAGATAGTTATTCTGAGTTACAAATTATTCAGCCTCCCTCTCACATTAAACTACTAAACAAAACAAAACATACTATATAGCTATATGTCAAATCCTAATAAGGTGACTAAACAAGATTGAAGATCATATGAATGTATTTATCATCTTCTCTGAAAGTTCAAGGACTTGGCTGAGTAAATAAACACTAAAATGAAGAGCAATGTGAAGCCTAAAAGAGCAACTGAAACCATCCACAAGTATTGATATCTAAACCCATAATATTGGTTAATAAACTCACCCAGTGTCTCCCCTGTCTCAACTTTAGTTTTTATCTCAGCAAATTTAAAAGTCACCAATCCATACAAACTCCATGAAACTGGGCAATCCAAGAATACCATCTCAACCATATAGAAATCTTCTGCATGCAAAACATCAAGGTATCAGCATCAATTGAAACTTAGCAACTGGGAATTAAACGACTACAAAATTTATCAAGATCCAAATACAGATGGAAGTCAATTCCATGCCAATCATTCTCAACTAACATCCAAAAAGAAAGAAGAAAAAGAAGGAAAAAAGAAAACATTACCAGTTTTTTCATCAATCCCACAACCAAAGTTTTTCAGTTTCTTCATCAATTCCATTTCTGCAAGTTGACCTATTTATAACAAAGAGAGGGAAACAAGAAAAACATCTGTAGATTACAAATATCCTAAAAAATTACCGAACCACAAAACCCTCAAATCCAAACTCTAGGTTTCATTAACCCAAACCTCCGAAGCCATATAGAGTACATCCTTGCCTATTGAACGCGTACACAACATTCATGGCAGTGACAGTCTTCCGGCGAGTGTGCTCAGTTAAGTGATGGTGTCGCGAATAACATTTTCGACGAAGATCTTGGGAACGTCGCAACTTTTTTCTCCCTTTCCAAGGCCTTTTCCTCCTTTCCCTCTGTTGAACATTGTTGCTTTGATTGGTGGAAATTTGTTGTGGAGAAAAAAAATCGTGCAAAAAGGTTTGGTATAACGTATATGTATGTGAAGAAAAGGAGGAACCGTGAGAAAATGAATTTCTTAAAAAATTTGGGGGAAAAGGAAAATTTAGTGATACAGAGAAAATAAAGAAAAAAAAAGTTGGGAATATATATTTTTAGAAAGAAGGGAAAATTTTATTTAAAATTAGGTAATTTTTTACATTTAAAAAATGTCAAATAAATAAAAGTGTATTTGACATATTTAACAATTCAAGTATTGGAAAAAAAATTGAAAAATGATGCATTTTTTTAGTTTTTCGTTATTTTTTACGTTTTTTCATTTTACTTGACAATTTTAATAAAAAATGTCAAATATTTCAAAACTGCAGGTGTCCAATAATCCTGTTTTTGTAGTAGTGTATCTTAGGATAGAGTTTGTTTGACTTGAGTTGCTGGATTTTTTTTAATATCGACTACACTACACATTGCAAAGAAAAGTCATAGCTCGTTTTTCTATTTTTACTAATATTCTGCGTGCAATAGTGAGATTTATGGGAGGAAATTGGTTGATCTGTGGAAGGAGAACCACTTTTTAGCTATGACGACTCAAGTCATTTTTGGTAAGTTTTTTTGTTAAGTCTTTGTTTAGATCGATCAATTAGGACATTGCATATTAGTTAACAAAACTTTGAAAATTTTCTAACTTGTAAAAGGTTGTTGGTCGTAGGTTTGGGCATTCAGAAGATTATTTAAGATTTAGGGTGGATTTTGGACTAATTAATTTAGACATTTCAAAGTAGACAACTTTTTTTACAAAGGATGATCAATATAATGTAACTTGTTGATAGGTTACTAGCTTAGTTAAACTTCTCAATTTCTTTGTTTTTGGAGCCAAGTTGTATATATAAACATAATATTAAGATTTTATTTTGTATATATACAAGTAAATTAAAGACAAATATTATAGTTTCTAAAAAAACATTAATTTTATTTATTTGCTGTGTGTAAAAAAATTATTAGATTTTTTTATTTTTAATAACAAAATGATAACAGACATTTAATATCGGATAGTTACTTACAAAAGTAGGTGAAAAACTGACATAGAAGAATATCAATAATGTAAGTTTAGAACAGACATTGAAACGCTTTAATAACACGTTCATAAATTTCAGTTAAAAACCGACACCATACCTCTATAATGTCAATTTTAAACGAACATTGTTCGCATCTTTTATGTAATTAGTTTAAAACCAGCATTGAAAGACTTTAATAACACGTTCATAGATATCGGTTGACAACCGACACAGTACCTTTATAATGTCAGATTTAAACTGACATTAAACCAAAGTTTTGTTGAGTGCCAGAATTGGGCTAAAATTGTATCTTTTATATTTCGTTATGGTTAATTTTCATAAATATAACAAATTGACAAAATATTTACGATCCGTGTAACAAAATGAAAAAGCCCATGAAACTAGCCATTTTTTAAAAATATTTTCGGATTGCCCTTCCTTTTCATCGTCTTTCTTCTCTTCCTCTTCTACGATTTTTTTTCTTTCCATCGTCTTTTTCTCTTCTTCTTCTGTAGTTTTTTTTAAAAAAAAACTGTTATTTGATTCAAAATCGTGTACCAAATATAAAAAGATCTATTTAAAAAAAAAATCAAACTGTTATTTAGTTGTTCGAAATATAAAAGATCGTGAAAAAAATAGTCAAATTTAAAGGATCGTGTACAAAATCTAAGCAATCGTAAACGACTGTGTAGGAAAGAATAGTTAAATCTAAACAATTTTTTTAAACACGTGGTGGATGCCAATTAATCATGGAGCATTTTTGGTATTTTCTATTGTAGGTTTGTGAACTTTTTATGTTTTTGAAATTGTTTTCTAGCATGTAAATATTTGCCGCTTTGTTATACTTTTGAAAATACTCCTTTTCGTTATTGTTAATATTACGTTTGTGTAATTTTTATTTTTTGTGGTTAGCTAACGTCTTCTCAGGGTAGCTTGTAGTGGAGGCTTCTTCTTAATTCGTTTAAATATTCTATCTCACGCTCTAAGGTGACTCTGCATATTAAATTAAGAAGTAATGTAACGTTGTAAACGGTTTTCTTTCATAAACTTAACAAAATAATATATCAAAGTATTGTTATTAAAGTGTTTAGGAAATGTAATTTATTGTTAGTCTAATTGGCAAGATATGGGGGATCTATTTATGTGGATGTTTAGTCCATTAATTACAAAACTTCTCCTTTACGAAATGAAACAAATTGTTTCAAACCTGCACCAAATTTGTTTGTGCCAGTTATACGTGAGTACAATATATCCAATATCCAATGTAAAATGGTAAGGAATTGCAAACTTACATCGCACTCAAACCACATAATATCTAAATCCTTCGTTGTGACAACTCTCCCTCCGTCACCTTCTCTTAAGCACGACTTCATTCCTTCCTTTCGAGTTTTATCTTTATCTTTTCATTATTAGAAGAATCATCTCACTCCTTGACACCTCTCTTCTTCAACAGGACTTCCTTTCTTAAATATAGGCCTCACATAGATAGAGATAGACCACTATCACTAATAAATCGTTGAGATTTGGTACATATCGTTTAGACTGAATACAAGGAACAAGATCGTGTAGCAAGATCATTTAGATTTAGTACAAAATTGTTTAGACTGAGTACAAGATTGTTTAGGCTAGGTATAAGAGTGTAAGATTATTTAGGCTTGGTACAATAGTACAAGATCGTTCAGGCTGAGAATAAGGGTACAAGATCATTTAGATTTGGTACAAGATTGCTTAGATTAGCTACAAGGGTACAAGATCGTTTAGACTAGGTACAAGGGTACAAGATCGTTTAGACTGGGTACAAAATCATTTTTCACGTTTGTGTGACCGATTAATTGCAGAGTATTTTTGTTATTTCACGTTGTGAATTTATGGGCTTTTTTCTTTTTCAAAATTGGTTTATATAGTGTAAATATTTTTGCATTTTGTTCTATTTTTTAAAAAACCTCAAATAGGGGTGATTTGAAAAAAGGGGTATTTAAAAAAAAAATTGGTAAAAATGGGTGTTTTCAAAAGTATTTGGGTAAAATGAGTGAATTTTTTGTTTTATTAGAATGCGTCTCTTAAAGTGACGCATTCTACATTATTTTTTTAAATTTCTCTCTCCTGTGTCAACCTAAAAGAAGGAAAAGAAATGTTGGGGGCTCGTCTCATTTAATTTATTATTTTTAATTATTATCATTATTTTTTTAATTATAATAATTATTATTATTCTTAATATTCTTAATAATATTACTAATATTAATAATATTACTATTATTACTATTATTACTAATATTACTATTATTACTAATATTACTATTATTACTAATATTACTAATATTGGTGTGGAGTTGAAGCATGAGGTGACAAATAAAAGAGATATATGGACATGTGGCATGTTAATGTGTAATGAATAAGAAAAAGGTGGCATGTTTATGGTAATTTGAGGGAATTGCATGGTTGACATAAAAGTGAGAATTGTGAAGTTATGAAAGCGTGGGTGTGAAATAAATGTTATAGAAAAGTGGGTGTGAAGTATGTAATTAAATATTTGTTATGGAAAAGAGAAATAGAACAATATTTGGTTATAGAAAAGAAGATATATGATTTAATAATAAAAGATAATTAAATTATTAGGAAAATTGTAAAGTGGATTTGAAATATTAAAGACTTACTTGGAAATAGGAGATTGAAAAGACGTAGGGTAGGGAGAATTTTAGAGCTTTTATTTAAAATAGCACGGTTCAAGTTCTTCCAAAAGATGCCCTCCCTAATTCTCCTAGACTCCCTTTTATACACATGATAGGAGTTCGGAGTTGATTATGCATTCTATTTAACATGACACGTTTACAATTTTACAACACACATCTCTACTTTACAAGACACGTAGACATACTCTTATAAAAGCAAAATTACATAACACGTTTATTATTTTGTACAAGACACGACACATGCTTTAAAGTAAAATTATCTCTTCATAGGGATTTGATTTTGTCTTTAGATTTTGTCTTAATCGGTTGGTTTTGTCTGAATATGGATATGATCGAAGAAGTTGGCAAAATCATCTTGATCTTCGTCTTCATAAATATTAGAAGTGCTTTCTTCTTGACTCGTGGCGGATGGAGATGAAATATGTTGAACAATAGTATTGAGTTTGTCTTCATTTGTAACTTGAGCCATGGCGGCCATTAACTTTGCCTTCTGGGCTAAGAATTGCTGGCTCTTTTGCAGATTTGGTTTCATATTATGAGGATATATGGAAAACCATTTTTCCACTATATTTTTTTAGGCGACAGCTGTGTTGAATTTTTTCCACCATTTAATACGATATGTGCAGAAAAGGCAGGAGATGTCATTGGTTTCTGTGATGGAGTAATTCCAACAGAAAATCCAGGCGATATGAAAATAATTGGAAAACAGTAGGGTTTGATCAAAGGCAATTGGAAAAATATTGTTGGAAAAGAACTTGAAACTTTATAAAATTTGGTATGGTAGAATAGTCTCATTTAGGCCAAAAATATCCCACAAATCATTAAACCATAATGGAAAATGAACCAAGAATGATTAAAATTATTTAGCCAAAATACGTTGTACTAGGCTTGTTGATAATCAATATAGGAATAGTTTTGAGGAAGGAATTGATGTGAAAATCTTTTTTCAGTGTAAATACTTTGATTCCATTTGGTTGGAGTTAGGACTCGCAAAATTTTGATTTTTGAAAAAGCTATTTTGGTAGGGTCTTCTTTATTTCTAGTGTGGGTTATTTCAATTGAATCGGTTTCCACCAGAATATATTCATAGAATAGACGAATTTTATGAGGATGGTTTGGAATAAAATGAAAATTTGATGGAAATATTTTTTGGACCGTTTCAAATATGGAATTTTCCAAATATTCAGGTTCTAGGATTGTGATAAAAAAAGTTTGGGGTTTGTTGTGGTAAGATGATATATGGTAATGTATTGTTCTTGATGGAATAATTTCATAATTTTGGGAATTTGGTTTGGTGATAGCTTGAGCGTACGTAGATGACTCCTCTGTTTTGATTGTAGAGGGATTGATTGTTACCGTAGAAGGTCTTGAAGGAATGGAAGATCCCAAATGTAACGCCCTTAAAAAAAAAAAAAAGATTTTATTATTAATTATTAAATATTATTATTTTATTTTTATTATTATTATTATTATTATTATTATTATTAATAATAATAAAAAAAAAAAAAAAAAAAAAAAGAAAAAGCCAACTCTCTCTCCCACGCAACACCTCCCACGCACCCCCCCCCCATCTCTTTTTCTTCTCTTCCTCTTTCGTTTGCCCTAGCAGCCGCCGCCATCCCCTCTCCTTTTCCGACGAAGCCCGAGCCTGCGTCGCCACACCTCCGCCGTCCGTTCCAGCCGCACACCGACGCCCAGTTTTTCGTCGTGCTGAGGTCGGAACCGAACAGCATCGTGGATCTGGGCTCGCCGTCTTTCGGGTTCGCGAAGCCGCACGCCTCGTTCGCGAACAGCTCCATCGACGAAGCCCAGCCGCACCGTCCAGATCTTCACGTCCTGCCGCCTGCTGTCGTCCGCACGCCCTCTTTCTCGTCCGTCTCCATTCGTCACGCCCCGAGCCGACGCGCCCCTCACCCTTCGACATCGACCCAGCCCAAATTGAAGCCGAGCGTCTCTTTCTCTCCTTGTCAGGCCGCGTCACACGAATTCGGCTGCGTCGCCGGACGGCTCTTCGTCGCGCCTAGCTGCCGTGGAACATCCGAACCATTATGCCTTCGTCTGCACCTGCTGTCCATTTTCAATCGCGGGCCGATCCACGTGCAGATCGGTTTTGCATGATTTATTTCGTGTAGGTGCTGCCGCTGCTTCTATTTTTTGTTGTCGATCGTCAAAGTTTTGTTGTAAGTTGGTTTTGGTAAAGATGAGATTGTTGGGTTATAAGGTTTTGCCTTTGTAAATACCTTGAGATGTGATGTTTGTTTAATGGGTTGCCTTGATGTTTGTTCTTGAAGGCAATATTGGTGATGTGAAGTTAGGGACCTTGAGTTTTGCCATAAGCTTCGTTGGAGTTCGTCTCTCCACTTCTTGAGTAAGTTGTGGAGTTTACGTATGGGTGAATTGAATGGATGAAACTATTTAGAAGGATGTTAATTTTATGTTTGATTATGTTTAGGAATTTATTCATTGGAATTTGCTCGATTGAAGAACTTGCATAAAAGTGAGGTAAGGGACTTTCTACTAGACTCAATAACAAGAATTAAGATGTATTGCTATATGGACTGAAATGTTATATCTGGACTGAGTAGGCATGAAGTTTATGATGTGTGTTTGGGTGTGGATTGAAAGTTTAATGTATATTGTTCTTGACTGAATGAAATTTATATATGAATGTATGGGTTGATGTGGACTTGTTGTCTAACGTATGTTGTGACTGCTGGGCTATTTATGTGGCTGACTGATATAGTGATATGTTTCGGTTGTCCTTGGGTGAAATTTGGATAATATAGTTGTTTGAGGTTAAAGGGGGAGCTTATGTGATAAGGAAATTTGACTGTATTGAGAATGATTTTTTAGATGTTTAGAATGGACTGAGGGGATAAATTATTAGTTTTCTAGTGGGTACCCTGCGGGTGTCCTTCGGGATCATTCCCTTTATGTGCATCCTTCGGGAGCACTAGACTGATATGTGCATCCTACGGGATCACAAGATTGTGACTGTGCATGGTACACCATAGGATGCTAATAATTTATTTTTCCCCGAACGGGACCAGTAGTGGGTCCCTTACTGAGTATATTAATACTCATCCTGTTTGTGTTTAACTTTTCAGGCAAAGGTAACACGAGGGGCAGACCGACGAGGGACAAGAAGGACTCGTGAATTTGCCATAGGGGACTGTCTTTAAACTGCTTCCGCCGACGGTTTGAAAATATTTTGATCTAACTAAGTCTACAAATAGTTAAATTTTTTGTAAACAGCATTTGAAATTTTGTATTTTTGAAATAGGGCCCGATTAAAATTTCCCTTCGTTTTCTTACGGTTTCAACTGAATCTTGTTATGTGTTTTGTCAACAAACGGTTTTATGTCAAATTGACGACTTAGACGGTCAGTCCGAAAAGTCTGGGTCGTCACACCAAAGGCTTTATCGAAGAAGGGTTGATAATTAAGGCAGAAGACCTTAAAGGGATGGAAGATCACAAAATTTGAAACATGTTGGATAATGGTTGAGGTTTTTTCCCTTTCTGATCTTGATTGTGAGGATTCCGGTTGTATGCGTGGGAGTAAGAAGATTTAGTTTGAGGGAGAGTTGCTTGTTGTTTTTTCTCATTCTCATCCTTTTCTTTCTTTTCTCCTTTCATTGCTCTTTATTTTCCTTTTCACTCTCTTTCTCTCTTTTTCCTTGTAGGAATTCTCTAGTGAGATAATCAGGAAGAGAATTGGTACTGCATTTTATAGCCTCAATTTTGAAATCAAAACAAGAAAGTATTGCTTGCCATCTGGCAAATATTTGTCTAGAAACTAAATTTTTAACATCCTTTTGTAAAACATATGTTGCTACTTTGCAATCAACACGTATTAAAAAGCTTTTATTTATCAAATCACTTTGAAATTTATTTGTGCATTAAAACAATTGATAAAATTTCTTTTTTAACAGTTGAATAATTTTTTTGAGCTCCTAGCCAAATACCTGAATGATACCTAACTAATTGCTCTTGACTATTGATGGATTGTTTGAGAATGCCACCATACCCTATATCTGATGCATCTGTTTCTGCAATAAGTGATGCATGTGGATTGATAATGGATAAACAAGGAAGACTTTTGACAAGGCTTTTTATGGTTTTAATAATGCATGTATGCTCATGAGTCCATGGAGGAGGTATTTTTCTAAGTCGCTGATACAGTGGTTTACAAGTTTGTCTTAGAAATCTTTGCAATTGATTTTTATTAGTGATTTCATCGGGGATTTTGTTAGCAAATTCGATTGGTCTTTGAATTGGTTTAATTTTTCCTTGGAAGATGTCAGTAGCCTAAAAATCTATTTTTTTGCTGAAATAATTTTATTTTGGGTAAAGAGACGACTAACCCATTTTGTTTAATTATCTTGAGAAAAATTCTTAAATGTTTAAAGTGTTGCTCTATGGACTGAGAAAATATTAAGATATCATCAATGTAAACAATGGTAAATTCTTGGTATGGATTAAAAATATCATGCATTATATTTTGGAATTCAGAGGGAGCATTTTTTAAACCAAATGGCATTACATTCCATTCATATTGTCCGAATGGAACATTAAATGTTGTTTTATATTTATCTTGATTTCATATCAAATTTTGAGAAAACTAAGGCATTTTGTATTCGATTTATTAAGTCCTTTTAGTTTGGTATAGGATAACGAATCCATTCTAAAACACAATTTAGAGGTTTATAGTTGATTACTAGGCGAGGTACTCCTCGTTCAATTTCTGCTTGATTATTGACATAAAAAGCGGCGCAACTCCAAGGTGATTTACTTGGTCTTATAAGTCTCTTTTCTAGGAGTTCTTGGATTTTTTTATGACAATATTCTAATAACTCAGCATTCATTTGTATGGGTCTAGGTTTAGTAGGAATTTTTTATTCATGACAGTTTTTTATGTAAGGTAAGTTAACAATATTGTTTTCGCCAAAAGGCATTGGGAATAGAGGCACAAATATCTTTTTCAATTAATTCTTGAAATTGATTAATTTGATTTTGATACGGATTATTTAACTGTTGTTCAATTCTTTTATGGTTTATTTCTTCCTTTAAAGATTGTATTTGTTGTGTTTTTGTGTGGATAAAATTAATAGTTTTATAAATTGAAGAATTTTGAATAGAATGTATTGTTTTAGTAGATATAGGGTTTATGAAATTAAAAATAATTTCTTGATCTAGGATTTTTGAGACTATTCCTTTTTCATTTACTGAGAAAGGGTATAGTTGGGAAAGAAAGGGGGTTCCTAGAATTATTTCTTCGTCTAAATCTTTTACTAAAATAAATGTATTTTCAAAACAATAATCTTGGTTACAAATGTGTGCGTTTGATAATTTATAGCGAATTTTTAAACTTTGACCATTAGCACCATGTAATTTTTCTGAGGTTTTTTCAAAATATTTGGTAGGTATGAGTCCTTGTATGCAATTTTGATCGGCTCTCGAATCAATCAAAACTTTTGAAGTCACTTGATATTCCTTGTCAATAACAAGATTAATGACTGAATACCATTTTTGAAATTGAACCTTGTTGATGAGATTAATAAAGGAATCATGGAAAAATTTTCAGGGTGATCTTCAGAAGTTGAAGGTTGATCAATTATTTGTTGGGTTTGGAGGGAGAGAAGTTCAAACTAATTTGAGAATTTTATTTTTTGATGTTAGTAATTTATTCTTTTATTGTATTTATTTCTCTTTGAAGGTCTGGAATTGTAACTGGTTTTGTTTTGGGTTCAAATCAAGAAAATATATCTTTAAGGTTGTAGTGTTGAATATTTTCTTGTTTAGGTTCTTGTATAATTAGGTTTTTCTGTTTCTCAAAGTATTCCTTTTTGGTTTCTAAATCCTCAATTTGACTAATGGCCTCAAAAAGAATCTCTTGATCTTTTGAGATGACATTTATGCCCTTATTGCTTGTACAAGTTTCTATTTGATTGTCACTAGAATAAGAAGACTTTTTAGAGTCGGTATTATCATAATTTTCTTGAATTTTAAAAATTTGGTCATAAGAAGATCCTTCACTTTGGTCGGAAGATGATGAAGCATCTGAAGGATTTAGTAAATTTAATAATTGAATTTTCAAATCTTCTTCTATTTCCAAATTATTAATTTTTCCTTTCATTGGACAGTTAGGGGCTATATGTCCTTTTTGTCTACATTTGTTGTCTTTTCGTTTTTTAGTGGGTCTGTTACTTTTATATTTCTTTTATGGTTTATAATTTTGTTTATTGTGATCGTTTTGATAGTAGCTTTGTTTCCTATTTTCCTTCAAAAGAAGTTTCTCTTATACTTCTTTGGTTGTTTTAGTGCTGAAGGAGCTTGTATTTTTTCATAACTGTATTGTGCACAAAAGGATCCAAGTTTTTGTTGCTGCTTATGGAATTCATTTTTTTATTTTTGCTTTTAATTTGAGATCCGTACATAAAGCTAATCCTTCATTATTTATAAAGTTAATTAATTCACTGTAAGTTAAATTATCGAATGGGATTGTTCCTTGAAAGGTTTGTCTAATAGTCTGGCATACCTTTTCCGTGAATAATTTTGTTAATCCCGAAAGGAATTTCTCTTTCCAATATTGATTATTGCAATCTGTTATGGTAAAAACTTTACTGAGGAAAACATCTTTGTACCATCGAAAATCTTGAAGTTTTGGACAGGTAAGATTTGAAAGGATCTCAGAACTTCGTTCTTGGAATTGAACGGGTTCTCCTATAAAGTTTTTCGTAATAGTGTAGATTAAGGTTGCTACAACATCTTGGGTTTAATTGATGCCCGTACCACTTTGTTCAACTTTAACAACAGTCAGAATTCTTGCTTTGTCACTTGTGGGTACACAATTATCCCACCATCCTTTTAGATTTCCGGTAAATCCCGAGATGAGAATCTGGGCAATTTGATGGTCTGAATTTTGATGTATTTTATAGGCAGTAGCGGCTAAAGTCATTTCATGCATTAAATTTAAAATTTGATGTTCGGTCATTCCATCTATGTTCCATTCATAGATGCCATTTACTGTATATTGGGCTTGAGTTAATTGGTTTCTTTCTTAGTATTGCATATCAGGAAAGGAAGGTCGAGAATAATAATTTTTTAGTTTTGGATATCTATGATTTGTTATTTTTTGAAGAGTAAGATTTTGGAATTGTTCTTCTAGATTGTTATCCTCGAAATTATGATCTTCAATAGGGGTTTCATTGATAGTATGATTTTTGATGTGGATGGGTTGTGAGAAATATTTAGATTTAAGTGTTGTAATTGGAGATTAATTTTGTCTAAAATGCTATTAGATTCTTTACTTGAGAAATTAATTAATTTTAAATCTTTATCAGAAATCTCAAAAGGTTTGAATAAAGGTTTTGTTTTATCTATAGGTTGAGGTTGTGATTTAATAGAGTAATGATGAGATTCAAGACTCTATTCTTTCTACTTGGTTAGATATTGTATGTAAAATTTTATTGGAATAATTATTTTGTAGTTGTATGTTTTTTATAACTTTTAAAGTTAGTGGTTTGTAGTTGTATGTTTTTTATATCTTTTAAAGTTGGTGGTTTTGTTTCAATTTCAGGCGAATCTATCATTTTGAAAGGAGAAGCTATAACTTCTTGGTCTTTGCTACTTTGGAACCTGATTTCTTCCAAAGGGGGATGTGAAGAAGTTATTTGTCTTTTTGGACTTGTAGTTTCCCATGTGGGTAATGGTGAATTTGTATTAATAGTTTGATGTATTGGAAATGTAAGATTTTGATAAAAGGGTCCTATGTTTTATCCATTGGAAAAAATATATATTTGTTTTCAGTTTTTCCATAGTTTTGTAGTATTCTTCATGTATTTCATTTTGTTCAATTTTGTTAAAGGATTCAAAAAATTTATTTCTTAAAAGTGTATTATTATTTGACCAAAATTCATTATCTAGATCTATTTTATTTATTGAAAAAGGTTTAGAGATAACATTTAATTGATTAATATTTTGCATATCGGAATGAGTTGGAGATAAGGTTGGGTCTTTTTCCTTTGTATAAAAAGGTTGTGGTATTGTACTATCAAATCGTACTCCTTGAAGGTTTAAAGAATTACTTGAACTAGCGGGTTCATAGGTAGAAAATCTAGGAAGTTCTAATCTTGCGGATTGAGATTGGAATTGTATTTCTACACTTCCATCCTCATTTTCAATAATTTGAGTTAATTTTGGATTTTCAATTGATGGTTTAAAAGCATCTTCTAGATTCCATCTAGGATTATGAGTAATTTGGTTCCAAGATAACATTTTTGTAGTGAAGGTATTTGAATATTCTGTATTGGCTTCCATAAGAAGAGTTTGGTCTTTGGGAGAGGTTATAAGTGCTTTAGGGGATAAATTGGTGTGCATCAATTTATAATGTATTCGAAAAATCCCTACGATGGATTCGGTTTGTGGTTCCCAATCCATATTTAGGATTTTAATATCAAGCATTAAAGAACAAAGTATATTTGGATCACTTAAAGAGACAGTAAAATTTGGATAACAATTAAAGTGCACTGGTCCTTTTTCAAGATTTGATTCAACTATTGAAAGTACAGAGTATGAAAAGTTTCTATGTCTTTTATCTCGTAAAATTAAAAGAATAGGAGTATCTAACCTAATCCTATATAGAGGTTTTATAGCAACTTGAACTAGGCCTATGTGAAGAAACTTGTATTTTTCTTGATGTTGAAGAATTGATTGTCTAGAAAATAAAGAAAGAGTTTCAGAAAGTTTATTTATTGGAACTAAATGTTCTGTAGTTTTGATTCGATAATCTTGAAGAAAATCAAAATTTCCTATTTGATATATAGTTTTAACATCTATTTTTGGTATGGTCCAATTATGGACACTTTTTTCTATACTTGCTATTTGAAGTTCTTGACTATTAATTATAGAAGACTGAGGATCATGAGAATAATCATTTGTTGTTTTTGTAGTTTTGGCTATATGGGTCTTAGAGAGTATTTTTTCAATTAATTTAGACATTAAAAGTTTAAGAGTTTTTATCTTAATAAGATTCTAATTTTCTAGTGCGAGAATAACCAATAATGCTAAAATTCTACAACACTGGAACATCAAGCTTACCAACGGTCTTACAATTGCACTGCCGGGAACACAAGGTTTACCAAAATGCTATTCAGTAGAAATTATCAAGCACTACTTGATTATTATCACAAAATATACCTAGAATATTATTAAGACTTAACTAATTCACCTTAATGTAAAATTAAAAGAACTAATACCCTATTTCCTTTATTGATAATTGGCTCTGATACCATTAATGTGTGGGTGTATGCATGAAGTGATAGTGATAGTATTAGTATTATTAGTATTAGTATTATTATTAGTATTATTATTAGTATTGTTGTTGTTATTGAATTTGATAAAATATTAACAAAATATAGCAAAATTTCATATTTTATCAATGATATTGATAGACATTGATATGTTTCTATCAATGACATTGATAGATAACAATAGAAATTTATCAGGGTTTATTATGGATAGAATCCAAAAAATATTAAAATTTTAATATATTTTTATAAATATTTTAATTTATTTTTCCATATTTAAAAATATTCAAATGGAAAGTTTGAGGGTAGAATATAATTATTAATGCATTGATGGTTGGTTTTACCATTTGTCTTTTTCAGTTTTGCTTTTTGTTTGGCAAGTTTATTCTAATCTATCATTTTTTTTCTTATTTTTTTTTTCCTAAAGATTATTCTAATATAAAGCTAAAAAGACATATTCTCATATAACTTCTAAAATGAGGTTAAAGATACCATTTTGATAAATTTTTAATTTTGTTTTTCAAATGGTAATTTTATTGAAATGGTTAAATTATAGTAGATTTCAGGTAATAAATTTTACCATCTATAAAAAGAATCCAAATATAGACTTTTGTTTTAAAATAAAAATCAGCAATAAATTGATGCATAGATTACTCTTAATAGTTATTGATATTATCAATTCAAAATTTAGACATTGAAAACTAAAGCAAAAAAACATATTCAAACCTTATAAAATTGTTAGGATGTGTTTGGGAGTGATAATTGGAGATATTAATTTTAACAAAAGATGTACAATTAATTTTGGAAAATAATTGGGCATAAAGGGTGCGTTTTTTTCCCCTTTATTCGGTGCGTCCCTTCTTTCATTTTTATTTATTTCATTTCATTTTATTTTAAGTAGCATTTGTAAGAGATTTCTCTCTTTCAATTTTTTTAGTTTCCTTTTAACTGCCAATTAGGCTCTCTTTCTTTTTCTTTTTTTCTTTTTTTACAAAAGCTCTTACAATTAATTTTGGTGTAAACGGTAAAGTTTGTTTATTTTGTTATATTTTATCGTACACCTTTTCTTTCTCTCTTCTCTTCTCTTCCCTTCCCTTTCTCTCTTATTGGTATCTTTATAACTAAATTTATTTCTATTTTTAAAACCCTAAATTAAAAATCAATGGTTTTTTTATTAACAAAATATTTTGAGTTATTTTGAGGGTTTTCAAAAATTGAAAAAAAAAAGCATACTATTACCCTATAAAAAAATTACTAAAACATAAAATTCTAAATATTTTGTCCATTTTCTTTTTTTTTTTTTACCATTTTCCTATTTTTAATGTTATTTTTTCTTTTTTTGATCGATATATTCTCATAGTTTTGAATTTTGGTAATATTTGATTTGTTAAATTTAATTATTTTTCTTACTGAGTTGTTTTTAACTTTTAGTAGTAAAAGATACTTTTCTAATTATAAATTGGTAAAGTTAATTCAATTCGATAAAATTTCAAGAGTTAGTTGCATAAATAGTAAAAGAAGCCTAAAATAGTAGTATATATAGCACAAAGATATAAAATAATTGCATATATAACACAAAAATATTAAAATCACTTCATGAAGAAAACAATGATGAGAAGATACACAGTCGTGTCCCATCACATATGAAGAGGAAGTTGTCTGTTGACATAAACACAGAAAATCCCTTGATCGTGAAGCCAAAACTTATTATATTCACCAATTTTACAAATGAAGAAGGTGAACAAATTTTTGATGAAAATATAAGTTGTTAAATGTGCAAACCCTACAAGAAATCGGTAGTTTCCCGACGCAGGAAAAATCGTCGGAAAACATAATGTCGGTAGAAGTCGGTGTTTCCCGACGAATCTTGGTACACGTCGAGGGAATGCATTCCCCCCAACGCAGACACATGAGCGTCGGAATTGGCTAAAATGGTTTAAGGTTCCTCCGACGTGGTACCAAGTACGTAGGGAAATGGACCACTATTCCCGGAGTGAAAACTGTAGCATAGGAAGAGGTTTGGCCTTCCTCCGACGTGGTGTCAGGTGTGTCGGGAAATGGGTACCTATTCCCGACGTCTACAGTGTTGCGTCGGAGGAAGGACAGATCATTAATTGTACATTACGTCTTTCTCCGACGTGGTGTCAGCAACATCGAGAATAGGTTTAGGGATTCCCAACTTGTCAATAATCGAGTTGGAAATAGGTTTAGGGATTTCCGATGTTTCACTAATCGCGTCGAAAATAGGGTGCTATTTCAGACGTTTTCGTTGTGCGTCAGGAGTTCTCCATTTTTTTTAACTCCATTATTTACATAATGGAAATAGAAAAGAGAAAGAAAACAAAGAGAGGGAGAGGGAGATCGAGAAGAAGAGGGCATTGCGTCCCCGTTGCCGTCGCCATTGTCGTCCCCCTCGTCGTCGGTAAGTGGTTTAGTTTAGTTATTGTTTTATTTTAGTTAATTAGTTTTAGTATTTAGATTTAAAATAATTTTAGGTTTTAGATTTTAGATTTCAAATTAGTTTTAGGTTTTAGATTTTAGATTTTAGATTTCAAATTAGTTTTAGGTTTTAGATTTTAGATTTCAAATTAGTTTTAGTATTTAGATTTTGAATTAGTTGTAGGTTTTAGTATTGAAATTGAATTTGAAGTGTTGTTAGGATTTTGAATTAGTTGTAGATTTTAGGAATTTGAATTTGAAGTGTTGAAGTTGAGATTGAAGTATTGAAGTTGAGGTTGAAGTGTTGAATTTGAAGTGTTGAAGTTGAGTTTGAATTTAAAAAATTTCAATTTTAATTTAGCAATTAATGGAAGGTTTTTTTTTAAAAAAAATAGAGGAACTCCCGACGCTATATTGACAGCATCTTCGACGCTCATACAACGTCAGGAGATGTCTAGGAACTCCCGACACATTTTTCCGGACTTGTGTTTTGACGTATATTTATGTGTCAAAAAAGCCTTTTCCGATGCTTTTCATATATCTCCTGACGATTTTATGCGTCGGGAGAGTCCCCCCTTTCTTGTAGTGAAAGCTCCTTATCGCAAGAGTCTAAAATGCACGATGCTTCTAGTCCACAAAAGCTTAAAAGGTGAATGGCAAAAAAAAGAAGAAAAAAAACTCAGTTGAACTTCGTTATTACTTGATCCTATGAACAAAAAGGGTATGTAGGCAGCTTAAAGTTTACTTTAACTTTAGTCGTGCAAAACAAAACAAGTATTATGCTTCATCCTGATGTAATCTTAACAAAAAATGAAATTCATGAGCAGATACAACAAAAAAAATGGGGCAAAAGGGGGCAAAGTCAAATTAGCTAGCTCTACCTTTTCTCTCAAGTGTTGCTGCTAAGAGGATCTTCTTCTCCTATGTGTTGCAGCTGAGATGATCTTCATCTTCATCTTCTCCATGTGTTGCAGCTGAGAAGATTATCATCTTCATCATCTCTGTGTTGTAGTCGAAAGGTTATCATCTCCATCTTCTCTCATGTGTTGCAGCCAAGAGGATCATCATCTTCTTCATCTTATTCCATGTGTTGCAGCCAAGAGGATCATTATCTTCATCCTCTTCCATATGCTGCAGTCGAGAGGATCATTATCTTCATCCTCTCCCATATGCTGCAGCCGAGAGGATCATTATATTCATCTTCTTCCATGTATTGCAGTTGAGAGGATTCATCTTCACTTCTTCCATGTGTTGCAGTCGAGATGCTTCATCTTCATCTTCTTCCACGTGTTGCAGTCCAGAGGATTCATCTTCATCTTCTTCCACATGTTACAGTCCAGAGGATTCATCTCCATCTTCTTCCATGTGTTATAGCCTAAAGGATCACCATCTTCATCTTCTTTTTGTTGCAGCCGAGAGGATCATCATCTTCATCTTCTCCCATGTCTTGCAGCAGAGATGATCTTTATCTTCATCTTCGTCAATGTGTTGCAGCTGAAAGAATCATCATCTTCATCTTCTCTATGTTGCACTCGAGAGGATCATCATCTTCTTCTTCTCCCATGTGTTGTAGCTGAGAGGATCACCATCATCATCTGCACCTTCGACGTGTTGCATCTATCATTATCTGTATCTTCGACATGCGATCATTATCTGAATCTTCGATGTGTGATCTTCATCTGCTTTTTCAACATATTGCAGTCGTCGTCATTTGCATCTTCAACATGCAGCAACTGTCATCATCTACATCTTCAACGTGTCGCAGCCGTCATCTTCTGCATCTTCGATGTGTTGTAGTCATCATCATTTGCATCTTTGACGTGTCGCATCCATCATCATTTGCATCTTCGACGTGACGCAACCGTCATCATCTGCATTTTCGACGTGACTCAACTGTCATCATATACATCTCCAACGTGATGTAGCCATCATCATCATCCTTTACATCTCCGACGTGCGGTCATCATCTGTATCTCCGACATGCTGTAGCCATCATCATCGACATATTCATCCTTAATGTGTTGCAGTCGAAACAATGGACGGCATGATAGAGTTGCATCGTCTATACATCATGATAGAGTTACATCGTCTATACGCCATGATAGAGTTATATCGTCTATCATGTACAAATCCAAGAAGTGAAGCCAAAGAAGCAGTTGACGAAGCAGTGGACGCCATGATAGAGTTGCATCGTCTATCATGTACAAACCCAAGAAGCTGAAGTTGAAGAAGCAGGACGAAGCAGTAAGTGCCATGATAGAATGTCATGATAGAGTTACATCGTCTATCATGTACAAACCCAACAAGCAGGACGAAGCAGTGGGCGCCATGATAGAGTTGCATCGTCTATCATGTATAAACCCAAGAAGCTGAAGTTGAAGAAGTAAGACGAAGTAGTGGACGCCATGATAGAGTTCATCACTCGGAAGAAGAGAAGCAGGACTCGTTAAAGGGACCAAACCAAGATGTTTGCATAGGGCCTTTAGTGAATGGCTGGAAAAAAAAAGGCGAAGTGAAAGTCAAGTTATGAGTGGAAAATTATTAATAAATAAAAGAAAAGAAATTGCAAAAATTAAAAAAGATAAAAAAAAAGTTAAAAAATAGGTAATTAAAAAAGAAAAAAAAAAGAAATGAGAAAGAAAACGATGATGAATAAAAAAACAAAAAAAAGAGTTAAAAGAAAAAAACTAAATAAATAAATATAAAACGGAAGTGAAAAAAAAAAACACAACAAAAAAGAGAATTAAAAAAAGTTAATTTTTTTTAAATAAACGAGAAAAGAAGAAGAAGAAAATTAAAAAAAAAAAGAGTAAAAAAAAAAATTGATTCTGAACCTTTGATTTTGAAGTTCGAAAGGAAAAAAGAAAAAAGAAAAAAAAAGGTAAAGAAAGAAAATAAAAAAATAGAAAAGAAAAATTATGTCCCATCCATTTTAAATTCTGTCCTCATCTCTCCTTCTTCCTTCTATTATTATTTAAAAAATAAAATCAGTTCAAAACATCATTTCGTTCTTTTTTATCTCAGTTAGCCAGAAATCCAAAACAAAGGGTATCTAATTGATTCCTAAAAAGAAAAAGGGTCATTTTGTAGATTAGAAGGCATAGAATAAAGCTTTGGGAGGAAGGTGGAAATAATGACACAGTTCGCCAGGCGAAGTGGCAGCAATATAATTGGACGACAGTGGAAATTAGAATGAGAAAAAGAGTATCAGGGAGGGTTGAAGGAAGATAGAGATTTATTGGCTCTTCTGCTTGAGTGGTGGAAACCAATGAAATGGATTTCAGCCAACCTGAGGGAAATAAGGTCGATGTCCAAGGTGTTTTTTTTTTTGTATTCCAGTGCACCAATGAAGCTCATTCTACCAAAACTGACGCCTGACGTCGGCAACCCTTGGTTCTCCCAAATGCGTACAAAAAAAAAAATTAATGAAGCAAATTGCAGTTAAGGAAAAACAAAGGGTTGGAGGCAAACTAGAAAACTGGAAAGGAATGAAAGATTTTTTCTTTGTTTAGTTAGAATAATTCATATTATTTAGGGATATTGCAGTTTGATTTCATTTTCCTGTTTCCACTTGCTGGTTTGTAGCTAAAGTGAGTTTCTATTTTTAGATTATTTTTGTTCACCTTTTTACCTGTTTTGATGAGTAATAGGAAAAGTGAAATGTGCAAATCGTTTTAGTGTGTTTTCAATCTCAACATTCTGGTATCAGAGCAAGGTTGGGTATTGTGTGGAGCAGCAGTCTTTAAGATTTTTGCAGCAACAAAAGAAAAATGACTACGGAAAAGAATGAAGTTTTATACAACCAGTCATTCCACGCTTTGATGGTCACTATGATCACTGGAGCATGTTGATGGAAAACTTTCTTCGATCCAAGGAATATTGGGAGTTGGTAGAACCTGGATATGTTGAACCAGCTAGAGAGTCATTGCAGGCGGATGCTCAACGGAAGAAAAATGATTAAATGAAGCTGAAGGACTTGAAAGTGAAAAATTATCTTTTCCAAGCCATTGATCGCACAATTGTGGAGACCATTCTCAAGAAAAATACTGCAAAAGAAATACGGGATGTTATGAAGAAAAAGTATGAAGGAAATGCAAGAGTCAAGCGGTCTTATTTTCAAGCTCTTCGTAGAGAATTTGAAATTCTTGAGATGAAGTCTGGTGAAGGGGTTACAGAGTACTTCTCCAGAGTCATGATTGTGGCAAATAAGATGCGAATTTATGGTGAAGATATGCAAGATGTAAAAGTAGTTGAAAAAATCCTACGCTCCTTGACTGACAACTTTAATTATATTGTTTGTTCTATCGAAGAGTCAAAAGATACCAACACTCTCACTATTGATGAATTACAAAGTTCTTTAATAGTACATGAACAAAAGTTTCAACGACGAGGTGGAGAGGAGCAAGCCTTGAAAGTGACAAATGATGAAGGAAGAGATCGTGGTAGTGGCAGCTACAGAGGAAGAGGAAGAGGAAGAGGAGAGGTCGGGGAACTTTCAACAAAGCCAATGTGCAGTGTTTTCGATGCCAAAAATTTGGACATTTTCAATATGAATGTTCTGAAAACAAAGAAGCAAACTATGCTGAATTTGATGAGGAAGAAGAAATGCTTTTGATGTCTTATTAGGAAAAACATGGAGTTCAAAGAGAAGATACATGGTTTCTTGATTTCGGGTGTTCAAATCATATGTGTGGTGATCAATCAGTGTTTAGTGATCTCAATGAAGATTTTCGACATTCAGTAAAATTGGGAAACAACACTAGAATGAATGTAATGGGCAAAGGAAATGTAAAGTTGCTCATAAATGGAGTTAATCACGTGTTGCTGAGGTATATTACATTCCAGATTTAAGTAGCAACCTATTGAGCATAGGACAGTTGCAAGAAAAAGGAATGTCGATTTTGATCAAGGAAGGAGAGTGCAAAATATTTCATCCAAAGAAAGGTTTGATTATTCAGATCAAGATGAGCAACAATAGGATGTTTACTTTGCAAGCTCAAACTCAAATATCTTCTCAAACACAACTTGATCAGTGCTTTCAAACAAAAACGAATAACTTACCTCATCTTTGGCATCGACGATATGGGTATTTGAGCAACAAAGGTTTGAGAACATTACTATACAGAAAAATGGTATATGGGCTTCCTCAACTTGTAGTCTCAAATGCTACATGCATTGATTGTATCAAAGGGAAACAACATCGAGACTCATTTCCAAAGAGGAGCACTTGGAGAGTTAGACAAAGATTAGAACTTATTCATGCAGATATTTGTGGCCCGATCACTCCTACTTCCAATAGCAATAAGAGGTACATTTTGTTATTTATTGATGATTACAGTAGAAAAGCATGGGTTTACTTTTTGGTGGAAAAGTCAGAATCTTTTAATTCTTTCAAATATTTCAAGTCTATGGTTGAAAAATAAATTGAGCTGCCTATTAAATGTTTCGGCACTAATAGAGGGGGAGAATTTAATTCAATTGAGTTCAATGATTTTTGTAAACAAAGTGGGATCAAAAGGCAACTAACGGCCGCTTATACTCTGCAACAAAATGGGGTCGCAGAAAGGAAAAATAGAACTATAATGAACATGGTTGAAGGCAAACTAGAAAACTGGAAAGGAATGAAAGGTTTTTTCTTTGTTTAGTTAGAATAATTCCTATTATTTAGGGATATTGTAGTTTGATTTCATTTTTTTGTTGGTTTCTATTTTTAGATTATTTTTGTTCACTTATTTACCTGTTTTGATGAGTAATAGGACAAGTGAAATGTGCAAATCCTTTTAGTGTGCTTTCAATCTCAACAAGGGAGTGCTCTGATTTTCTTTATTAGTCTGTTCTTCTCTATTTATAAAAAAAAAAAGGGTCAACAAGCACAGGTAGTTTAGATAGGATTGTTAGATAGAATGAGATTTTTTTAGGGTGGATTCCTTTCCCTTCTCCTATTCTGTCTTTTTTTTTTTTTCAAAAACAAAATTATTAAAAAAAAATTGGCTTATATTTGGCACTTCTTAATGTAATTAAACCTAAAAATAAAAAAAATAAAAATAAAAAAGAAGAAGGAGAATTTTAAAATAAAAAGAAATCCTCAAATCATTCTGTTTTGTTGCATTGGAAAATTCTTAAGTTTTATTCCAAATCATAAATTAATTTCAAATTTTAACGTTGGGCAATTCAACTTTAAATTAACATAAGTTTTGCTAAAAAAAAATTCAAAATTTTAACTTAAATTCTATCGTATAAGTTGACAATATTTCAAATGATTTTTTTAAAAAAACAAAAAGAAAAATTGAATTTAACTAAATTCACCAAACTTCATGTAACATTTTAATCAAACTTATGTTTAAATGCATAGTATGATTAAATTGGCATATTAACTGGAGCCAAATCCAAGAACAAATTCACCTGTATTTTTTGTTTAAGCTTATCGTTTTTCAAGATTCACCTACCATATAAACGTGCACAAATCTCGAACCGTGGGCATTTGTTGAGTAAGAAATTTCGACCAATTAAATTATGTCACGTCACCACAGCAAAAATGTGATGATTATAATTTGATTGGATTTTGGGCAGTCAAGTTGTCCTATATCTAACCCAATGTAAGCCCCTGATGAAAAATCAGGCCAAATAAGGGCCTCGAGCCCGTCAAGAAAATGGGCCCAAGTCCAAGCTCATGCCCAACAGGCAAATGGGCCCTAGCTCAAGTGCAACAAGCAAATGAGCCCAAGTCAAATAGGCAAATAGGCCCAAGCCCACCTAAAGCCCATGAAATTTTCCTATAAATAGATACCTTTGCCGCTCATTTATGGAGGTCTTTTGGTTGAATGAAGAATTGAAGCTCTGAAATACTGAAGCTCTGAAGAGTTGAATATTCAAACTTGTATAAGCTTTTAAGACGTATAAGTTCGTATCAACTTCCAGATCAACATCTTCTGAAAGATTTAAGACTTAGAAGATTAAACTTTCCTTGGATTTCAGAAGATCGAAGTTCAAATCGATTTGCAACTACAACATCCTGAAGACGGAAGACCAAGAAGTTCTAAAGTTTTTATCTTGTATTCGAAAGAAAGCATCAAATGAGTAAATACTAAAGATTGTATTCACAATATTTATCAATATACAAAGTTCAATTCCACGAAATACATTTTTTTCGAAATCTCGTGTGAACAATATATTTTTGTTGCATCAACGACACACTATGCAGCACAAACTCAAATACAGATATGACATGTCAGTCTCTTAAAGATATATGTAAATTTGAGATAAAAATGCTAAATACAATCCATTAAAAGTTGATGAATATGAGTTATGAGTACAAAATATCATACAAATGAAAGAAATTCAACATTGAATGCTCTTAAAATTAGTATTTAAGTTCTTAGCTAATATAGTTCTTAAAAAGGGAAATAAAGAAAGAGTAAAAAGCATAAAAAGTTTGGCTCTTCCCCTATCCATTTTCAATAAAAGTGTCATTTCACAAAACAACAAAGACTTTCACTTTCCGTTTTCCATTTTGAATAAATGTGTCGTTCTCCAGTTTTCCAATAAAATTGTGGCCTTACATTTTCCTTTTATATTTTCCGATACGCTTTCCCCTTACCTACTTCACTTCATGTCCCAAAATTCTATCTTTGTTTTGTTTCAATCACCGACCTCCATCTTCTTCTCCAACAAACTCCCAGATAACCCTAAACACGATATTACGGTATTTTTGGGTTATTTCAATCTTCTGTTTTTTTATGTGTTTCTATATTTATTATTTTATTTTTAAAAAAAACTCTATTTGACTTTTCATCTGGACTGGACTGAACTGAAGGAAGGAAGACAGCGTGCTTTGCTTATCTGAAATTAAAACTAAAAAAGGTACTCGTATCTACATGAATCAGTATCGTTTACGTATCATTCTCTTACTCACTCAACGAATCTGACGGAATTTAAAGGTTACAATCAGTGATCGACAAGACACTCACACACTGATCATCTATACAAAAAAGTCCATATTTTATCCATAAAACTAATGGCATATACGTAATTTTCATCCAAACAATTGAAGTTAAATTCAACTCAACTGGCCACAAGGCTCATTATCAAAATACTTTATAGGTTCTCAATCCTTTGGTACCCTATCTCTCAACTGTCTTCAAAGTTCAAACCTTATCCGGACAAACCAAATATGGGCGGCCACAACGATGACGTTTCTGCAACTTCCGGCCTCAATTTTCCCTTAATTGAATCCGTCGACAAGCACAAAACAAACAAATTTTCTTTTGTATGTGCAACCATCGCTTCCATGTCTTCCGTCTTGCTCGGTTATGGTCAGAAATTTTGCTTCCCTTCCTTTCAGTTCTTCATCTCTGTTCTTCATTCCCATGATTTTTGCAACTTTTTTTTTTGTATTCAAACAGATATAGGTGTAATGAGTGGTGCCGCAATCTACATTCAAGAGGATTTCAAGATTTCTGATGTGAAAGTGGAAATCCTGGTCGGAATCATCAGTCTTTACGCAACTATTGGCGCTGCCGCCGCCGGAAGAACCTCCGATTTGTTCGGCCGTCGCTACACCATGGCTCTCTCTGCCGGATTCTTTTTTGTCGGAGCCATTCTCATGGGGTTTGCCCCTAACTACGGCCTCCTAATGGCCGGAAGATTCGTCGCCGGGATCGGTATCGGATACTCTTCGTTGATTGCCTCTGTTTACACCACCGAGGTTTCTCCGGCATCTTTTCGCGGCTGTCTTTCCTCTTTTCCTGAGGTCCGATGTTCGATTTATCTTTCAATCAAAATTAGGGCTGGATACTCCTCTTCTTAGATCTGGATTTCATTAATTCTTGGCAGTATTGAACCAATTTTTGGGGTTTTTGTTACAGGTGTTTCTTAACGTCGGTATCTTGCTCGGATACGTTTCGAATTACGCTTTCTCCAAGCTTCCGATTCAATTAGGATGGAGATTTATGCTCGGAATCGGATTAGTCCCATCGGTGTTCTTGGCCGCCCTTGTGATTCTGGTAATGCCGGAATCCCCACGATGGCTTGTAATGCAAGGCCGTCTTGGCGAAGCCAAGGAAGTCCTCATCAGAACCTCGGATTCAATTGAAGAATCTCTTCAACGCCTTGACGACATCAAAACCGCTGTCGGAATTTCAGCGAGTTGCGAAGACGACGTCGTTGAAATCCGAAAACAGACCGGCAGCGGCAGCGGCGTGTGGAAAGAGTTCCTTCACCCAACGCCGGCCGTTCGCCACATCTTGATAGCCGCCGTCGGCGTGCATTTCTTCCAGGAAGCCTCCGGCACGAATGCCGCCGTTTTATACAGCCCAAGAATCTTCGAGAAGGCCGGAATCTCATCATCTGACCAGAAGCTACTGGCGACGGTGGCCGTGGGCGTGGTAAAAACGGCGTTTATCTTGGTGGCCACCATCCTGTTCGATCGTGTGGGACGGCGGCCGTTGATTTTGATGAGCCTGGGCGGAATGATCGTATCTTTGATAACATTAGGGGTTGGGTTGACGATTATAGAGCGGTCGCAGGAGCAAGGGACGTGGGTGGTGGGGTTGTGTGTTTCGATGGTGTTAATGGACGTGGCGTTTTTCTCAATGGGAATTGGGCCAATGAGCTACGTGAGCTCGGAGTTATTTCCGTTAAAGTTACGCGCTCAAGGGATGAGCCTGGGGATGGTTGTGAATAACGTGACCAGTGGAATTGTTTCAATGACGTTTTTGTCACTATACCGTGCGATTACAATAGGCGGCGCGTTTTTTGTATACGCTGCCATTGCGATGGTTGGTTGGGTGTTCTTTTATGTGGTATTTCCGGAGACACGTGGACATAATTTGGAGGACGTTGAGAGGCTTTTTGGTAATTTGCTATGGAAATTCTCTAATACTTTAGATGCCGAAGAAAGCAGTGAAAATGCTTAGAAATTAAGGGCTTTTTTTTTTTTTTTTTTTTTTTTTTAATATTTCTGAAATTAGGAGGGTTTGAATTAAAAATTCCAAGCATCTGGACTATCCAACATATTTTATAAAAGTGTTGGATTAGATTGAATATTTCTTTCCAATTTAAAAACAACACGACACCTTCACATTGACAAACTCAAAGCTTCTCATTACATTTTAAAATACAAATATCAGAACCATTAAAATTTTCAAATTTAATTATAAAAGTTGTTGCCTTCATTTGTCAAGCCATCCCATGTGCGTTTTTACAAAATCAACAAGTAATAAATATAATAATAATAGTGGTACCCATCCAGTAGTAGTCTTCGCCAAATTAAATATCTTACCCACTACGTCTTAAAGCTATCGTATCCTAGTTTACCTGTCTCATTTATTTTTTTTAAAAAGTTTAAAAGTAAATAAGATACAAATTTAATATGGTAAGAATTAGATGAAATAATAAAAAGTATTATTTATCAAAACAAAATGTAGTAGAATTTTTTTAAATATGTGTGTTTTTTCTTTTCAAAAAATGTAAATTGAAAAAAAAAATACGTATAATTTTGATTAAGAAAAATTAAATTAGAAAAGGTGAATTTAATAAAAAATATTGAATATTAAGATATATAATATATATATATATATAAAGAAAAAGAATAAATTAAAATGAGATAGTTGATATTAATTTTAAAAAAGAAATATATTCCTTGGACTGAAATATTATATATATATATATATAAAAAGTTGTGAGTCCACGATTGATATATATAAATAAATAAATAAAAAAGATGTAGAAACCATGTATAATATATATAAATAATGAAAAAAAGAGGGGTATGTCCAAAACTGTCCAAAACTACCTACATTATTTTAGAAAAAAAAATTCCTTTCTTCCTTTTTTTTTTTAAATTTTTACAAAAGATTATTCTACTTTGGCTAAAGTTAAAAGGACATATTCTCCCATAACTTCAAACTAGAGTTAAAAATTATCATTTTGATAAATTTTAAATTTAGTTGTTCAAAGAGAAATTTTATTGAAACGGGTTAAATTATAATCATTTTCAGGCAATAAATTTTACAATTTATAAAAATAATGCAGATATAGACTTTTGTTTTCCAATAAAAATCAATAATAAATTGGTGCAAGACTACTTACAAAATAATAGTTATTGAAAATATATAAAGGTGCTAAAATTGGACATTAGAAAATAAACCGAAAGAGTATCAAACACTACAAAATTAATAATATATTTAAAATCACTTCCGAATAAAAATTTATTATTTAAAAATGAGGTATTTTTAAAAATAGTAAAATAAATTAAAATATTTACCACTTATAAATTTTGGATTCTATTAATGATAGAAATTGATAGATTTATATCACTGTTTATCAATACCACTGATAGAAGCATGTCAGTGTTTATCAATGTTTATTATTAATAGAGTCTGAAATTTTACTATATGTTGTAAATATATTGTCAAATTTGCTATTTTTGACAACTCTCTCTTAAAAATAAATTTAATGATTTATTTTAAATGATTGACCTTCATTATATTGGACAAACACAAATAAAGGGGAGGAGAAAACAAAAAAGAAGCTAAACATAACTCTTTGGATAATATAGGTTATGTATTCTAGGTCATGTTTGATAATTATTTTGTATTTTGTATTTAGTTTTTGACATGTAAATCTATTTACTTTCCATTTCTTATAATAATTTGTATTTTTTTTTCATTACAATGGTTGCTTTGTCAACCAGATTATAAAAAAAAAAAACAGGTTTATAAAAGATTTTTTTTAAAAAAAGAATTGACTTTGATTTAAACCATCGGTAAAAGGTAGATAACACAAAAAGAAGAAATGTAAAGTGAAAGTAGTGTCTATAGACTTAAATTTCAAAAACAAAAATAAAAAATTAAATGGTTAACAAACACGAAGCAAATACTAGTTATTTGAATAATAAAACTGTGGGGTAGAATATAATGTGATGAAAGGTACCAAAGGGCTAAGAATAAACAAGGGAAAAGAGATATGTTGCCATCATTGAACCAATTAGATCAATCTGAACAACATAACTTAGTGAGGATTAAAGAACGCTATAATAGCCAATCCTCTTATAAATTTCTTACTTCTAGAGAGGTTACTGGAATTTTATTCTAAACCCTATAGTTTGTGGTAAAGTATTATACCAGTATGTAAGTTCAATTTAATTTCTTTTAGGTTACCTTCTTTCCAAATTATATTCTTACTATAATTCAGTGAGACACGTGTAGTTAAAGTGAGACATCATGTGTGCACAGTCAAAACTAATATCTAGCTAATAATGAACTTTAACTCAAGTAACACAGCATTTAAACCAACACAGCATTTGGCCTCTCAAGTAAAGGTACTCGAATTCGCATGTGAAGATCGATGACATATCAATATACCATATCAGTTAAAGTCAAGAATAAGATGTTTAAAGCTACATAAATATGTTGGTTTCATGACCCGTAATCTTGTTCACTCTAGAAAAGATAAGTTATGATTATAAAGAAACAAAAATATTTAAATATGTAGTTATTAGACTAACACTTGTTCATGCTTTTATTATATTGCATGTTTTATAGGACTCTAAAATCTAAATCAGTTTGAAACAATCAAACCTGATTTTTTTTAAAATTTTCTGTTTCTGCATGTATTAATTTTTTGTATCAATATGCCAAGAAACTTCCCAAGCATGATGCATTATTGAGCATCGCACATTTTGCAACTGTGTTGAAGGGTGAAAATTTCTAATTCGGGTTTACTAATCTACATTGGGTAATTGACATATTGATTATTTTATGTGTAACTATTAAAGAGATAAAAATACTAATTCGTTTATCGTGTGCATATACGTTTCTTTGAAAATAGTTTGAAGGGTGGGAAGTATTGTATATCTTCAAAGTAGTTGAGTCGAACAAAATCCCACCTAGTTTTGGAACAGCAACCATAATATATGATCAAGCACAGATGATGTAGCGGAAGTTGACGTCTAATTTCACTATAAGAAAACTAGACTTTAATGTTGGTTAAAAACGGACATCTATGATAGTGTTATTAAAGGGCTTTAATGTTGATTGGGCTTTAATGTCAGTTTAAACAGACATTAAAGAGACCAACAATGTCAGTTTAAAACCAACATTAAGAAGGTACGATGTCAGTTCTAAATCGACATCTATGATCTTCAAAATTTCATGCCAAAATAACTTGTTTGTCATGCCTTACCTTAAGATATAAATGTACAAAGTAAAAGTAAGGGAATTGATAACATTCATAGGGGTGTGCATGGTGCGATTTGGTCCGGTCTAACGAAGTGAAGATGAAGAGAAATAAAGGCATTGGACTGAAAATGATACAGAGATAGTGCGAGAGGACTCAAAAAGGAGAAGAGGAAGACACTTGAATTAAGGAAGAAGAAGATGGAGGGTGTGCATCTTAGAGCCTCGAGGTATTAGGTTAGTATATTTAGTTTCATAATTGGGCTTGGGATTTTACAATTGGGCTTACTAGGAGTGGGTTGGCCTAATATTAACATTGTTACATGTATATATAAAATTTTGTTTGGGTTTGGTTGTCTACACTTTTTTTTAAAAGGAAAATTTAGAAAAATAACCTAATTTAAATTCATTATTTCATAATTCTCTTAAATTTTCGGTTTTTCCATTAATAAGATTTAGCCAACTTATGGGATGAATTCGTATTAATAATTTAAAAAAATATATTTATATGAATTTGATTATATTTATTTAGCATAAGTATATTCAACTGTATTTATTACTATATTAAAACTGTGTAATATTTTATTTTATTTTATTTATTTGATTTCACCTAATAATGATTCTAACTCATTACGATATATATTACATACAGTTAGACTAATTGTTAATTTAATTTAATTAAAACATATCTCTCTAATCTTTTTTCACGTTCCATTTCGTTTCACTCGTCCAATTTTTCTTGTTCTTTCTCTTGCATGTCAAATGAATTAAATCCATTTTATTATGTCATTCACCTCTTTTATTTTTATTGGTGAGTTTATACTTTTTTTTCATTCTATATATTCTGCCCATGTTATGTTAGAAGTATATATGGTGTTGAGTATGGAATTTTGGCTAATTAAATTCCACCACATCATCACAGCAAATATTGTGGTCCAACAAACAAATGGGCTCAAGCTCTAATCCAAGAAGTAAATTGGCTCAAGCCCAACAAACAAATAGGCGCAAGCCCAAGTTCAATAAGCAAATGGGCACAAGCCCAAGCCCAACGAATAAATAGACTCAAGTCCAAGTTCAATAAGCAAATGGGCCCAAGCCCACCAGCCCATGAAATTTCTCTATAAATAGAGACCCTTGTCATTCATTTTTTGGGGTCTTTGGTTGAACGAATAATTGAAGCTCTGAAAAATTGAAGATTCAAACTTCTACAAGCTCTCAAGACGTGCAAGTTCGTATCAACCTCGAGATCAACAACTTCTGAAAGATTGAAGACTCGGAAGATTAAACTTTCCTTGGATTCCAAAAGATCGAAGTTCAAATCAACTTGCAACTCTAACATCCTGAAGATCGAAGACTAAGAAGTTCTAAAGTTTATTTTATCTTGTATTCGAGAGAAAGCACCAAAGGAGTAAATACTAGAGATTGTATTCACAACATTCATCAATATATAAAGTTCAATTCCACGAATTATATTTCTCTTGAAATCTCGTGTGAACAATGTTGTTTGAAAATTATTTTCTTTTTAATGTTTTTCCAATTTATTTTCTATTATATGTCAATATTATTGTCTTAGTAAAAATTTTCGTTGAACTATATGTAACTACACATTCATTATACATTTGCATATCTACAATAGGTAGAACAAATATATTACATTCATGGAACAATATTATTCTAATATTTAAGGTTTTGTTTCTAAATGGACACATTATATTTTTCATATTATTCGTTAAAATCAATCTAAAACTACACATTCAATATACGTTAGACTATGAAACACTTGATATCAATATGCGACACGAATATATTATCGTTGTTAATTTTATTATCTGGTATATTATTGGATCAGATTAATTGGGTATTTAGGATATACTAGGTTATTACATTTTTTCAATCATATAATATGAGGTATATATATGTAAAATAATTAGATATACATGTGTATGTATGAAAAGGTACATAAAATATATATCTTAATACCACGGAGCTTATTGAAACTATATAATTTTTATAATTATATTTGATATAAACATTATATATATTTGAAATTAATAACTAAATCAAATAAGTGTACAAATATAACAAATTTATAATATATCATCTTATATATCAAATAATAAATGAGATGTATATTTTTAGTTTTCAATATATTTATCAACACAAAAAATAAATCATGGTATATTTTTTAAAAACAATAGAATTTGTAGAAAAAAAAAGGTACAAACGTACTGTTAGATTTATTTTTAAATATAATATTATTAAGGGTTGTCAAGAAGACTAGCAAATTATGAGTTTTACTTTGGAAAAATAGCAAAAATAATTTAAAATTATTATAATAGCAAAACATAAAAATTAAAAAATAAATAAATGAAACAATCCCTCAAATGTCCTATCCAATATAAAAAGTACAATTATTTACTTAAACCCCAAATACATTGTAATTGAAATAACATATGCTACATAAAAAATTTCTCGCAAAAACATAAAGATTAGAAAATTTGCCATTAATGGGAAACTCAATCTCATGTCTGCAAAATTTAAAATCTATTTCAACGTCCAAAAGATGCAATTCATTTGAAATGGGTAATTGCAAAATTGAGATACATTCAATCAAAGAGTTCGGCTCTACACCTGTCGAACAGCCATAGCAGAAAGCTTCAAGTTGAAAAGGGGAGCATTGTTGATATTATAATAAAGATGAAATCATGAAATTATACCATAGAATTCAAAATTTATATACATCTTAACAAGATACGCATCGGTGAGTTCGTCCACTCAAATCGGTGAGTTCTTCCACTCAAATCGGTGAGTTCTTCATACATTCGAGATTCATTTGAGCTCTTGTCTCTTGTTTGCAATAAAAAAATTCTCTTTCACATTGTGTTTATCTCTTGTCGGCTGCCTCTCTCTCAATCTCTTTCTGTTCTTTTCTCTAATAAAACCTAAAAGAAGAAAATTCAAATAATTGCAAAAATACCATTGAGGCATAATTAAATCCTAAAATTTAAATTCAAATTGTTATTAAAAATATATATTAAAATTTAAATTCAAAATTTTATTAAAATTTATATATTATGTGTTATTTAATAAATTGTTTAAAATATAACAAATTTGAAAATATTGTATATATATTTGCCATTAGCATAAATCTAGCAACAAAATAGCAAATTTAGTTAAGATTTACCAAATTTGAATGTTGTTTGCAAAATACACTTCTTTAATAAAAGAGACACAATAAATTAATTTATAAAAATCAATCAAAATAATTGTACAATTTGAAATATAAATTAAAATAACTATGTATTATCTAATAAGTTTTTTAAAAATAATTTGAAATATAAATCCTATGAAAATAGTGGATTAGTGATTGCCATTATTTTAGGGATTAGATTTCATAATATTTGAATTCAAAATCCTATGAAATCTAAGAAAGAGGAACAGTTGAAAATCTTTTAACAATATTTTAGGAGAAATATTTATTAAACATAAGTTTTATGAATTAAATAAATAAATGTTAATTAATTTGATTTGAATATTAAAAATCCAAAAATTTGTTATGAATTATAGGCATATATTTAGGAGATATTGAAAAAATCATGTCACGAAAATATCTTAAATTAGTTAATATTTTTCAAAAGTTTGCAAATACACTATATGGTATGATATTTGGTTTCATTATTTGTATCATGCAAATACAAGTAAAACACGTATTATCCTACATAAAGAGATATAACACACGTATTATACTTATTGATTACACATGCATAACAAGGATGATTGGAAATAAAACATCAGATACAAAATAAAACGTCTAATTAAAGTAAATATGAATATTAACGTAATTAAAAAACACAACTTGAAAAATAATTATCCGATACAAGAGGCACAATAAATTATTTTTTTTAATAAAAATCAATCAAAATAAGTGTATAATCATAATTAGCACAATTGTAGTGATGATAAAACTTTGTTTTAAATTATTATTAATCATATGTACTATGTATTATCGGATAATTTTCTTTAAATAACTTGAAATATAAATAATACGAAAGGCTTAATTTATGCTTGCCATTAAGGATATGGTGTAATATTTGAAATCAAAATATTATGAAATATAATAATTTGGGAATGGTTGAAATTCTCATAACCATTTTTTTATTAACCATTTTTTTTATTAACCATAGATACTATGTATTATCATATGAAAATAATAAAGTAGTGATTGTCATTGTTTTAGGGATTAGATTTCATAATATTTGAATTCAAAATATTATGAAATCTAATGAATGAGTAACGGTTGAAAATCTTTTAGCAATTTTGTAGGGGAAATCTTTATTAAACATGAATTAAATAAATAAATGTTAATTAATTTGATTTAAATACTAATAATCCGAAAATATGTTATGAATTATAGACATATATTTAGGGGATATAGGGGAAATTTTGTTAATCCAAATTAGTTAATATTTTTCAAAACTAATTGTAGTTTGCAAATATATGTGATTGTGTGTTATTTGACAAATACACTCTATCTGAAAACACACATATTATCCTACTTAAAGGGTATAAACAGGTAAAAAAAAATCCAAAAAATTCTGTAACCACCAGTTTTGCCAAAATTCTTAATATTTTTCAGATTTGTTATTTTTCAGTTTGTTATACTAAATTTTGCTATTCTCACAATTATCTCTATTATTAATGTGGCCCATATGTATTGTATCGTATTTGATCTCTTTTGGGCCTATTATTTTATTGGGCCTATTATTTTATTAGGCTCATTAGATAAAAAGATAAAACCCTAATTAAACACTATGATGAATGATGTCTATAAATAGAACCTTAGGGATTGATCCTCTCACTGCCTTTATTAAGTACTTATTCTTTCCATCAAGAAACTAAATCAAGATCAAGGAAGACAAGTGAGAGAAACACAATTTTTCAAGAAGATTATTCATGGATCAAAGTATGTTGTTGTTATCTAATTTTAATTTGTAAAATCATCTAGTTCAAAGATTTTGACACTTATTGTTATATACAATGTTAGAGTTTTATTGTATAATCATGAAATTAAAGTTTACAAAAACTCGAGCAATACATAATACATTGGAATGAAAAAAAGAGAGAAAAAATCTGGTAAAAAACAATATAATATAATAATGGCATTGGACTTTGTGACTGTCCAAATTGAATAGTAAATGTCAAATTAGCATTCAAAATTTTCCCATATCAATAGAGTATCTCCTTTTCCTTTTTTTCCTTTTAAATGGAAATTAAATCATAAACTTGCATGTCTTCTTCGTATATTGTTCTTTTCATGTTTCCTTTCTTTACCCAAAAAAAAAAAAAAAAGGTAAGATATTGATTAAAGAGAATTCAATTCAAAAGTCTAATTCTACCCCTTGGTTCGTAAAAAAAAAAAAAAAACGAAACTATGTGTAGATATATAAACAATACTTTAAGTATACATATGTTAAAAAGAATAACGTTATCAAATATAGCATGATGAAATTTGGTTGTTGAAATTGTTTGTTATGATATCCCTCTATATTGGAATTTGAATTATTATTCTAAAATTTGCTTAAACATATTATGACAAGTGGTAAACGTTCAGGATGCACTTTTGAGAACTAATGTGTGACGGTACAACATTCTGAACATATATAAGAGATCGATCAACTAATTATCAAGGATGCTTGAAGCTAGGATTGCAAGTGGTCATTGATTAAGAGGAGTAATCCTATTAATGTTATGATAATTGTTATTGTACAATTCAATTCTTATGGTTGAGTCAGTCCATGGTCAGCCCATTAGTTCCTGTTGTTGTACCCTCAATCATACAATTGTAACGATCAATTACTACACAAACAATAATCTCTTATAATAGGTCTCAGATCCCAGAAGTAGTTGTGTGGTCATCGAACTGGGTTACCAAAGTTCTATGTATATATGATTTATTGCTTTACGTGTTCTCTAGTTGTTAACTCATAGTACAATATATATTACATTTTGTAACTGAGTGTGTGTTTTCTCAAAAAGACAAATTTATTTATTTTTAAATATTTTTGTTAATTTTACTATTTTTATTTGATACATAACATATAACTTGTATTTGTATTACTAGTACTTCTCTTACTAACTTTAAAATCAAAGGTTTACAATTTTTTTTTATAAAAAAGTATGTTTAATTTAAAACGTCTTAAAAAATTGAAAAAGAAAAAGCATGCTTTGGTTTTCGCCAAGGCTGCTTATATGAAAAAGTCATCAAGGTACTCTCTTATTAGTTATCTAAAACATGGTAAATAAATATTTTAAGATATCAAAATCAACCGCTCGAAAATATTTAAAATGAGATTTTAAAAAATAAAAATAAAACTATCTTAATCTTGCAACTTAACACAAAAGCATGATAATTCGAGCACAACTTTAATTTTGCTCAACTGATATAAATTTATTTTAATAATTAAGATGCCTCTAAATACGATCATTATCATACTAAACAAGTACAAGTAGTATTATAATGCGTTAGATGTGTTCGAGGTGGAAACAAAATTCTACCCATTGATTACAAATAGAAAAATAACAGGAAAAAAGAGATTCAATACAAGTTTATATTAAACCTTGTACAACAATAAAAACAATTTTTTTCCTATATATATTAATAATTTTATGAATTTTTCGAAGACGATAGGATTAATGGAAGACAAAAGCAATTATCCTTAATTAAAAAATAAAAAACAAAGCAAAGAAAAATAAAGTGATTGGAGTTGGTGGTTGTCCAAATTGAATAATAAATGTCAAATTAGCATTCAAAATTTTCCCATATCAATAGAGTATTTCCTTTTCCTTTTTCCCTTTTTTTCTTTTTAAATGGAAATTAAATCATAAACTTGCATGTCTTCTTCGTATATAATTCTTTTCATGTTTCCTTTCTTTACCCAAAGAAAAAAAAAAGTAAGATATTGATTAAAAAGAATTCAATTCAAAAGTCTAATTCTACCCCTTGTTCGTAAAAAAAAAAGAAAAAAAAAAGAAAAACAAACTATGTCTCGATATATAAACAATACTTTGAGTATACATATGTTAAAAAGAATGACATTATCAAATATAGCATGATGAATCAAAATATTTATAAAATATAATGACAATGATAAAATTTGATTATTTTCAATTGTCAATTTTCAAGGTTTAAATTGAAATTGAAAGTTTGAATTTGTTACCAAGTACATATACGTAAGTATGAAGAAAAAATAAACACTAAAAATTACTTGTTTTCAAATGTATGTTTTCCAACTTTCCTACTAAACAAATGATCTTGAATCTTTACTTTAGAAAAATTACCATAACTCTCTCGTTTTATAAGATGAGTAACCTACTCTGTTTTGTTTTTTAATTTTTGTCAAATTGTTTTTGATATGGACGTGATATAATAATGTAATAGATGTCGATAAGATATACCATATTTGGAGGGATGAGGGTAAGGTTGAGAAATGAAAAGAGTATTGGAAAATGTAATAGAAAATAAGAGATGAGAGGGTCAAAAAGGGTTTGCGCCTCTATCTTATTCCATTGACTGAGTCTTGTGAAAATTGAAGCCTTTTTCTTGTAAACTGGTGGATTTTGGAAGGATATGATTGTATTTCCATAGAGAAGCTTTTATTTTATTAATACAACTCTTTTCCTCAGCCCTTTACTTCCAAGATTCCTTCCTTTTGATCTTTTTGAACACGTGGCTTTGTGGGTCCACATGCCCATTGCCCTTTCTTTTTCACGTTATAACAATTGAGGATGATCCCTTTCACATTCCTTACATTTTTAGCCTATGAGGTTGTAAAGATAGTTATTATACCCAAGTTAAAAGACTAGTTATTATAATTCAAATCTTAAGGGATGTCTAGGGGAAGAAAAAGATTATGAAAAAAGGATGATTATGAGAAGGAAAAGATTATGATAATACTTGTTTGGAAAAGGAATAAGTGAGAAAGATTATGATAAAAAATTTATTATTAATATTTTTTAAAATTCGTACTCTTGTATTTATTTTTTAAAAAAAAATTCGTATTGTAAATCCAATACACAAATACGATTAGGAATTGGATACCTAATCCACTTGAGAACCTTGTTTAGGGGCTTGTAATTGATGATGAGACGAGGAACATCTCTTTCCTTTTCTGTCTGATTGTTGATGTAGAATGTCGCACAAGACCATGGGCTCTTTGATGGGCTTATTAAACCTTTCTTCTGGAGATCTGCTATCTCTTTGAAGCAGGTGTTGACTAAGTCCTTACTCATTTGAATGAGCCTGACCTTTGTAGGAATTTGGGCCTCTTTGAAGTTGTCCACATAGGGTAGGTCTACCATATGTTTCTTCCTGGCCCAGAAGGCATTGGGCAGACTCGAACAAATCTCGGATCCTATTCTTCGTAGAATGGGCTGGATTTTCAATTGAACAGAAGGCTTCTTGATTTCTTCGCTGATCTTCCTTCCTTTGATGTCATCGTGAAGAAACTCAATCTGCTTTTCCTTCCTTGAAATAAGATTGAGACTTTGAATGATCTCGCTCTCAATTGTCGAAAGATACCTTTGAATTACTGGTTTGCAAAACTCAAAGGTGATTTCTTTGCCGAATTTCTGAGAAGTTAATCCTTTGTCAGAAACTGTGAACTGGTAAATTTGGGTAAGGAATGGTGTACCCAAAATTACTTCCCCGGTAAGTCCTTTTACGAGGAGAAATGAGTTTACAAGGCAAACGTCGTCTTTACAAACATGCACCTTGGAAACTTTATACTTGATCAGCAGGTCATTGTTACTGGCTCCCTTTAGCGATTCCCTAGCAATCTCAAAGTACTTGGATGGAATTATCCCTTCTTAGATAACATTTTGATCAGCTCCTGAGTCGACTAGAACTGTTGCTTCGAACTTGTAGTCTTTGATCTTTAGGATGACCTTCGTCAGCCACTTCTGATTAAAGACCTTGCTGATGACGTTGATGTTGCTGTTTGAAGTCTCGGCATGATCGACATTATCCCTTGAGCATATCTGTTCTTGAATTGCTCCGACAACATTTTCAAGATAGGATATCCGTTGCCTATTTTCCTGCACTTCCCTTTTGAGGACTTTGATCTCACATTTGAGGTCAGGAATCTTGACAGGAACAGCTTGATCGCTGGCTAATTGATTTAAAACCAACTAAAAACTGAAATTCATCGGATCCTTGGACTTTTGATCTGGAGTTTCGAGATCTTCACGCAGCTTCAAAAGTAATTTTTTTCTAATATCATCGTCTTGAACGTCTTCGATGATATCCAGAAGACCTTTCTGGGTGCTGGTGAGAACATTGATGCAGTCCGAACAAGGTATTGGTTCTTCGTTGTCTGACTCATCGTTAGACACTGAAGATGCATCAGAAGATTCTTCGATGATGGCATTGAGCAAATCTTCTTCTTGATCTGAACTTGAACATTCTTCGTCTGAAGAGAGTTGTTCGGCCTTGATAATACTCAATAGAGATTGCTTCTCACTTTCATCAATCTCCATCTTGTTGATCTTCTTGACTACAGGGCAACGATTTGCATAGTGTCCCTTCTTATTGCACCTGAAACAAGTGGGGTTATTCTTGGAGAACTTCAGTTTGTTTCTTCCCTTGCCATGGTATTTTCGTTTTCTATTACCATGTTTGTTTGACTCATCCGGGTATTGCTTACGTAAGAATTTCTTCGAACGAGACTTCTTCCTGGATGGAGGAGTACTGTCAATTCCGTACTGGTTGCAGAAAGATCCTAATTCTTTGTGGTAATCAGAATCTTTGGCGATCTTCGTAGCATGCCGTTGCTGTTGGCAGATTTCAAGGCATACCTTTTGAATTGTAGAATTAATATCTCCGTAGGAGATACCTTCCCAATCAATTTCTGACCCGCCATTGATGATAACCATTGTCGAGTAGAACTTTTCACGAACATACCTAAGTAATCCTTCGACTTACTTATGCTTTCAGATTACGTCCTTGCATGTAGTGAGGTTATAAAAAACGTGACATAAACGTGTCTTTATACCACTTGAAGTCACTCATCTTAGGGCACTTCATTCTTAATAGAGCTTCGGTTGATTGGTCACTGTATAGGGTTGTCCGTCCTACAAAGTGCTTGATAGCCGTATAAATCAAAGTGTTGACTGAATTCGACTGGATTGTAACAGTGTTGCCATTGGGTCCTTGTTTTGCTTTTTCAATAACAGCTTCCTTGATGGCTTCCCTGTTCTCGTTGGTTAGGTGATTGTGCCACCAACTTCGGAGGTTTCCTGTGAATCCTGCGGTTAGGGCATCGACAATCTCCTTTTGATTCATCCTTCGAATGTAGCTCGTCGCTGCAACAACATTTCTTGAAAGATGATCATCATCTGGCCCTCGGAACATCCGTCTATGTTCCAAGTTTCGATGTTATTTCCGTCGGAACGAAAATCTGGCCGCAAATCATCCCATCCTAGGTCTGGAGGAGATGGTTTCTTGTAGTGATTCTTCATATCTGTGTTGTAGACTCTGATAGGAAGAAGTTTGGGCGATTCATAACGAATCGTATTGACGTTACCTACCCCAAAATTGCCTGTTTCCTTCTTCGAGGATGTCTCTAGCCGATCTTTCGAGATAGAAGTTACAGATAGCTTTTGAGTGATTTCCTTCAAGAGCTCATCAGTGCTGGATCCCTTCAGTTTGATGTTAAGGGAGTTTGGCTGCACAATGGGTTGATTTGGATCAATTTTTGATAATCCTGGGCGGCTCGGTGGTGCAAGAACCTTTCTTGGTTGGTCAGGCTTCATGTCTTCAATAGACCTTGATAGCGTTGTCAAGATCTTATTGGAATAATTGAGCTGCTGCTGGATATTTTTTATTTCCCTAACACCAACAGTTTTCGTCTTCTCTTCGTCGATTGTCTTGTATGGAGAAGAGATAATTGCAGCACTCGGCATCTTGGGATGCGGAAAAGAAGCTTCTTCTTCAGGAGGATACTCTGATTTGATTTCTTTTTCCCCTGGAGTCTTCCAAGTGACTGGTTTGCTGAAAAAACGAATACTTGTTTCCTTAGCCTTTTCATTGACTCGGGCTATGAAGGCGTCCTTCGTTAGGAATTTGGGTCTGTTATCCCAATCGTTTTGATTAATGTACTGATCAATATATTTGTCATAATAGTAATCGTACATTGCCATGTCCTCGGATGATATGGTATTTATCTGGTTGTAGATGCTTCTTGCCATATCAGTTTGAGTAGGAGACTGAGATCCTTCCGACTTTTCGTATTGGACGTCTCGAATGGATTGATCGAAGTTTACTGCCATCTTCATTGAATTAGATCTGGCTCGGGTGTTCTTTTGTTATTGATCTGAACTCCGATATACTTGATCTTCCATTGTAGATCTCTCTGAGAGGAGGATGAAGGGTTTCTTCGTCTTGGAACTGGACTTCGACGTGTCCATCATTATACTTCGTGATTTGAGCAGTACTACTTTGCCTTGTTCTTGGTGCAGTTGCATGCTCAATCGACCAGACTGAATTTCTTGTTACTTTGCTCCAGTCTAAAAGCTTTGGAACTGTTACAGAGGAACGTTCCAGGTTGACTTCCATAAGCATGGTGTAGTTCTTTGGAGAGACACCTAAGGCCTTTGGAGAAGCATTTGTGTACATCATCTTGTAGTAGAGGACATACATGACCGAAAAAAGATACGAACCATTTTTTAGTCGTAGTCCCTTGGCCCGGATATCTAGACTTAAGACGTTGTACATATTCTTGTCTTGAAGCGCCACCGTGAATCCGAGTTTACATGAAAAGTAAACTGGTCCGTTGTCGAGGTTTGACTGAACGATCCCTAATAGAGAATTAGAGAAGTTCAGGTGCCTTTTGTCTCTGAGGGCGATGTAGATAGGAACATCTAATCCCGTCCTAAAAAGTGGCTTGATGGCTATTTGAACACATCCTACGTGCAGATATCTGTAATTGTGTCTGCGACATAACTCGATGTTTTCGTTTGCAAGGAGACGACATTCAGAGAAGTCTTGGCTTACTGAAATATTGTCTTCAGAGATTCTTACGATATCATTTTCTTTGAAGTTGAAGAAAGAATGAGCGTAAATCTCCTTGGGCTCAAGCTTGGGAATAGACCAATTTTGGAGTCTATTCTCAATTTGGGATAATTGGTTCTCTATCTTACTGTGTTTGGATAGAGTTGCATTTAAATTCTCATAGTCAAATCTGGAATTATTTGAAGAAGAAGAAGAGGTTTCAATTACTGAGGATTAAGAGGGAATTTCTTTTTAAATTTAGAAAGCATGGAGGAAGAAAGAGAGAGAGAGAATCCAAGAAATCCGATACTTAATATCTAAAATAATTCTAATGATTCTTTATTAGGAATAATCTTTTCTTTTGTCCTAGTTCTTAACTAATATTCATCAATCGATCTAATTTTAAGAGAAAATAGAAGTTAATTACTCTAAATTCATTCACCATTTTTGTTCAAAGTTTGCAGGTTGACCAAGCCATACTCAAACTTGCAAGAACAAACGATAACAAACTTAGACTTATTATCTTCAACAATTCACTTAAAATAGAGAGACAAATAATAGTATAGAAATTTAGACATAAAAAAGATTAGAGAGAATAAAGAACAAAAGAATAGGTTTAGAGATTACTATCATCCTTCCCGGATTCAGAGAGGAGTTTACTCCATGAGAGAGAAAGAATAAGAGAAAAGAAGTAAGGCTCTGATACCATTAAAGGGACGAGGGACGTGCCCTTATATAGATAAACAAATCTCTCGCCGAGATATCATTTATCCATACAGGTTAATACACGTGCCGTCAATAATTATACAAATTGGAGAAAGACAAAGAGAGTGGCCAATAGGACATGACCCCTGACTGGCATCTTATCTCATCAAAATCTTTCTTTTTTAAAAGTAAAAGATTACGATGATAGGACCCCCACTTATCCTTATCTTCTCGTAATAATTACAAAACGACAAAAGCATAAAATAAAAGTAAAGTAAACATAATTAATCATAATTACTAAACATAATAATTACAAAATGACAAAAATTTAAAGTAAAACGGAAAAGATATGTCTGTAACTGTCCTCGAGTCTATCTTCATAATTTCTTCTTTCTTGGTGGTGATGTCACCCGGTTTTGTCTGAATGGCCATGATTGGGAGCCATGCGACTACTGTTGATTCGTTGATAAGAGAATACATCCAGGGACTTACTCTCGGCTACCCCGCCATTCACTGCCCAAGCATCCTCTTCTCTCTGGATCGGTCGGTCGCGGCAAGCATTCCTAACCGGAATCAATTGCTGCTGAAAAGCACTGGCCCATGGTTGGTCATTCCACTTCAGTCACCTACCATCTACATCACCTCCCCTTCAATTGGAGATCACAAAATCGACGATTACGTGTTGCAGACTGGATATACTGGTTTTTATTTACAGGACACAAAAATTAAAACTACGTTTTTTTTATTTTGTTTTTTTTTTTACGAAAATTAAAACTAAAGAAAATCAAAATCTACAACCACAACCTATTGTTCATCCCGGTTGGGAATCCAAATAGGGATCTAATATATCGTAACCTGAATACGGATTGTAGTCAAGTTCGATATCATTGACAAATGAATTTGAAGAGATGCTGTCATCTTCTTCAAGTTTATCTTGTTTGTCGTCATCTGAAATGGTGTGGATGACTGTTTCCATGACCGTCTGTAGATCCGCTTCCGATTTGGCACCAGCAAGAGAGGTCATAATTGAGTTCTTTGCGAGAAGTAACTGGTCTTCTTCTTCTCGGGAAAGATGAGCGTTGGTCTTGAGCCAATTCGCTAGACGAGAGACGAGGGTTATATATATATATATATATATTATTGTAATGGAAGGTCACTATTCATCCCCACCACGTGATACCGTAGTGGGAATCCAATAACTTCATTACCCTCTTGTGATGACCTTTTGGCCTCTTCCTGTACTTTCTTTCGCAAATATATTAACTATATAATTACGCCAAAATTATGAAATTTTGAATTTGATTTTCTCAATTAGTGTTAGATCCCTAAATCTGAGGAGTGAAAGATCAAAATAATAAATAAAATAAAATAAAATAAAATTCCAGGTGGATGCCTCGTATCTTAAGTCAAAACTTTAAAATCTGGACAAAATCTTGAGTTTAGTGTGAATCAATATATTTTTTCTTCTCATTTTCTATATTTGTTATTTTATTATCCATTACTTAATTATTTGGCACTCTAACATGTGAAGTTTGATTAATTTCCAACTTCACATCTCACTGAAGATAAAATACAATTTTTCTTTTTAAAATGTGAGGGCAGTCCGAAAATAATTTGTCCTCGGTAACACCAGTTTTATAATAATCCTAATTATTGATTATAGATTTTCCCCATAAACAAATTATAAATCATATATCACACAATACATTAGTGTAATTACATATGGGTTAGTTAATCGAGAATTGTTATGGATATTGAAAATAGTTTTCGATGAATTTTGCTATTTTTAAAAATTATCTTAAATCAATATCTAAAAAAAGTATTTCAAATATATTTAAAACAATGTATTTCAAATATTTCTACGTTAATTTTCATAAATAGAACAAAACCGCAAAATATTTACCCGTCATAGAACAATTTAAGAAAAATCCATTAAGCGGATTATTTTTTCAGAATTCTATATTTGTCTTTACTTTATAGGAAATTTTTAATTTTGATTCTTCCTCTTTTTTCCGATTTTCATCATCTTTTTGGCAATTTTTTCTTTATTTGGTTGTTTATATCATGTGACAAATATAATTATTTAGATTTGGCTTTCTAGAATGATCGTTCCAAAAAGTAGTTGAGATTTGACAACTCAAATCAATACTAGAGATGATTTCCTAACTATATTAGACACGTGTCAAATGATAATTTCGAACCATTTTTAAAATTTTTCATGACAGGTGTGCAAAATTGTATTTATCTTTGTCTTTAAAATAATATATGTTGGATAATTTTTAAATCGTCACATATTTTTAAAACATTAAAAATTGTAGTGAATAAACTAGTTGAGAAAAAAAATATACAATCACATCTAAGAATTGTAATTAAGTTTTAACCATACGTAGAGGGGATAATAATTATTTGAATATATCACAAATGGCAACACAACAATATGTTTAAATCCTTTTTTTAAAAAAAAGTAATTGTTAGGAGTGATGAAGATAATTTTAAAATCTGAAAACAGTGAACAGCCAACATCCTCATGGACAATGGTGGGCCATATGGGCCAAGTGTTTCCGTAACCCAAAAGAAAATTGTGTGTATATATAAACAGATGCATCACATTCCAAAATACACACAAAGAAAAAAAGAAACCATCGCTCTCTCTTGGGGAGAAAAAATATTATATATAAAAGGAGAGATTCGGGAAGCGAGGGAGGGCAATGAGGAAGACGTCGGGGGAAATCCGGTGGCCTCTCCTGGGGGCGCCGGAGAAGGAAATATCGGAGAGGTTGACGGTGGACGAGATGCTAGAGAAGCACTGCGGGGAGTTTGGGAGATGGCAACTGAAGCACTTTGTCCTGACGAGCCTGGCATGGGCGCTTGAGGCGTTTCATACTATGGTTATGATATTCGCGGACCGGGAGCCGGAATGGGTTTGTGTTGGATCCGGTTCGGGGTGTGATGAGGGGAAGGGTGGGGTTTGTGGGATAGAAGCAGGGTGGTGGAGGTGGAGCGGAGGGGCGGGGATATCGACGGTGTCTGAATGGGGATTGATTTGCGGTGATAAGTATAAGGTTGGATTGGTTCAGGCCTTGTTTTTTGGCGGCTGTATGATTGGTTAGTTTCCTCTCTCTCTCTCTCTACAACTATACATGTTTTTTGTTTCTTATTTTTCTTATTTTTGTTAATTGATAATGTTGATTATGAAAATTAAAACCACACAAATTTTTTAGACATTTGGATATTCTTGAATTCAATGTTGAGAAGGCATTTTTTGTGCCAGCTTTACTTGCTACTCAATTTAAATCAACTTAAAAAACGTTATCTCAATCATTATCCTTTCAAAATTACTTTAAAACCTCTCTTTTAAAATTATTAAACTCAAGTAAAAACAAATTCTACTTATTGCCTGTTTTGAAAAAGGAAAAACAACTTTTTGTCAGTTTCAAAATTATTAAACTCAAGTAAAAACAAAATTTTCTCTTTCATTGTTTTTTCCTTTGTTATATTTCCCTTCCCTAGCATATATTATTTCTTTAAGAAAGATACAGATTTAATTTAGTCTCTCTTTTGTTAAAAGAAGTGAACTGAACTGAGATTGATAGTATTCACATCATTGTACCTTTCAACCAAGTGCAGAAAAGTAGTTTTTCAAAATAATAAAAATAACAAATTATTGATACTAAAACACAAATAAAATTTTAACACAAAAAAGTAACTTAGTGTTTGTCTTACAATTTTTTAAAAAAAACAAAACAAAAGTATGTTTAATTTAATATGCCTTACAAATTTGAAAAAGAAAAAAACGTGCTTTGGTTTTTGTCAAGGCGGCTTATATGAAAAAGTGTCATCTGTATTAATTATCTACAGTGTGATAAAATAAATATTTTAGAATATCAAAATCATCAATCTGAAAATATTTAAAATGAGATTAAAAAAGTAATTGTTAGGAGTGATAAGATATATCATATCTGGATGTATGAAGGTTGAGAAGAAGAATATGCCAAAACGGAATAGAGAATAAACGATTAGAGGGTCAAAAAGGGTTTGCGCCTCTGGCTTGTTCCATTGAAGCCTTTTTCTTTTTAATTGTTCGTCTTTGGAAGGATATGATTGTATTTACATAGTGATAGAGTGTTTCAAGATACCCTCTTCCAATAACCTCAAGTTAATGATATTTCTTCTCTTTTTTTTTTTAATTATAGTTTGCATTTTTTTTAATTAAAAGAGTTGAAATATTAGTTAAATTTTACAAACAAAATAAATTTATTAAAATCTATTTTATTTTTATAGTTTTCAAAATGTGTGAAATAAATTTAGAGTTAATATAGATCCTTTATTTTATTAATATAAATGTTTTCGAGGTCCAAACTCAAGTCTGGCCTATTTAAGAACACTGTAAAAAGATTTGATGAACTCCTCTCCTTCTCTAACAGACCAATTTTGGTCTAGTGAATCAACTTGCGATCTATCGTGCTCACAGTTACTCCATAGTATATTTATAAAGTCCATTGCTTTGATCGATCCTTTTAGGATCATGTTTCAAATCTATTTAAGATATTTTTTTTCGGATTCCATTGGTAAAACTATTTGGATCGGATAATATCTGATGGTTTTTGCTAGGTAATTAATGATCAAGCAGTTGGGATTGGATTATGTGCCAATTTTGGCCCTAACTCCTTGTTGTTTTGGTTGATTTTACGCCCACAAAATCTCTTTGGGACAACTTTGCTCTTTAGTCCAAAATTACCTATAATGAGTAGAATAATCTTTCGAGTAATAACATTATAATAGAGGATGTAGGATGGTAATGTATGAGTTGATTATGTTAATATAAAGACATAGGAAGAGTAGTTTTAATTTTGTGTGAAAATGGTAAAATGATTACATTAGGTTAAGAATTCCCAATTAAATTTGGAAGTAATTGAATTAATATATAGAATGATATAGAATGGAAAATGAGGGTGGTTATTAAAAATTGAAATAATATGTTGATGCAGGTGCAGGAGTTTTTGGGCATCTTTCAGATTCTAAATTGGGAAGAAAAGGATCTCTCACAGTAGTATGCATTCTGAACGCCATTTTTGGAATTGCAACCGCTTTTTCTCCCAATTACTACATCTACACTCTCCTCCGTTTCCTCACCGGCTTCAGCACCGGTGGTGTCGGTCTCTGCGCCTTTGTCCTTGCAACCGAGCCCGTTGGCCCCACCAAACGCGGCATCGCTGGAATGTCTACCTTCTACTTCTTCTCCTCCGGCATTGCTGCCCTCTCCGCCATTGCCTACTTCTTCAAATCATGGCGCCATCTCTACATTGCCTCCTCTCTCCCTTCCTTCTTCTTCATTCTCCTTGTCCTTCCTTTCCTCTCTGAATCCCCTCGGTGGTTCCTCGTCCGTGGCAGGGTCACCGAGGCCACAAACCTCATGGCTGCTATCGCCAAAGCGAATGGAAACCACCTCCCCGATGGAGTGTTCCTCGCCCTAGATGAAGACACCAAACGCGACGAAATCCAAGGATCCACCCAATCGGGCTCACTCCTGGATGTGATCCGCTCTCCTATTACTCGAATACGGTTGATACTAGCTGTGGCTATTAATTTCATGTGCGCTGTTGTGTACTATGGGTTGAGCTTGAATGTTGTGAATCTCGACACGAACATTTACATGAACGTAGCAGTTAACGCAGTGGCGGAAATGCCGGCGTTCTTGATCACGGCGGTGCTGTTGGACGTGTGTGGGAGGAAGCCGTTGGCAATAGGGACATTATGGTTCAGCGGGGTGTTCTGTTTGGCTGGGAGTTTAATGAAGGGAGTGGGGATTTGGAAGATCATTAGAATGGGGTGTGGAGTGTTGGGAATATTTGGGATGGCAGGGACTTATAATCTTTTGTACATCTACACGGCGGAGCTGTTTCCGACCGTTGTTAGGAACGCTGCCTTAGGGAGTGCAACTCAGGCATCGCAGATGGGGGCGATATTGGCACCGTTTGTGGTGGTGATGGGAGGAGGGCTGCCGTTCGCGGTTTTTGCAGGGTGTGGGATTGTGGGAGGAGCTTTGGCCTTTTACTTGCCGGAGACTTTGAATAAGCCTTTGTATGATACAATGGGAGGAATGGAAGGTGGGGAAAGAGTTTGTAATTTGAATTGTGATGCCTAACTTTTCGAAGACTGAGGAATGTTATCGTGACTTTAATTATGTTCTTGGCTTGCTACATTTTTGTTTTGTTTATTAATTAAATTTCAAAACGCAATTTTGTTGATTCTTCTTTGTTGGTTTTGGCAATAGATAGAGAAAAGTAGGATGTAATTGCATTACAAATACAAGGCTTCTCAATAGTTCTGATTTAGGGATACTGTTATGTAAGTTTTTAGGAACAAAAATTATATCATTTTATAAAAAAATTTAAGTATGTTTGTTGGTTTTTGTAAATGTGCAAATTTAATTTATTGCCATTGTTCTTTTTATTCCAATGCTGTTGCATTAGAGATCTTTTAACTTATTTTTATGAAATACGAAATTTTTTCTGTTCTTTTCTTCCATATAACTGTCTTTGTTTTTTTACATCGACAAAACCCACTTTTGTGCTAGGAAAATTTGAGTTTCTAGTGGAACATTGCAGAAATTGCAATATGTTGTAGTTTGAATATTTTATTTTGTAGATGTGTCAGATGAAAATTGTTCCTTAAGCATAGTAATTCATTAGTTGATTAATTTATCCATTAACGGTAAGGATTCGAGGTTACTATATGTAATTTTGAATAGTATGTCAACGACATACATGTTGATTATGTTCAAGTACTAACCTAAAGATCTATTATATATGGAGCATGAGTATATTGTCACATCCTTATTGCGGTGACATTATAGATAAGACGACCCACCTTGTAATAGTTACAAATGTCAAAATCATTCATGCGGAGACGTGTGAGTGATAAGTGATATATTTTAATAAAAAGTGTAACATCCCAAACTTTCAAAAAAAAAAAAAATTAAATATCTTGAATTAATTGAATTAAAATTTGGTTTTTAATGATTAAATTAAGGGACATTTTTCAAAATAACAAAATAAATTTAAATATTTATAAGCTATAGCAAATTTTTGGATTCTATCACTGATAGTCTTCTATCAGTCTAGCATATCAATGACTATCAGTGGTAGAATTTGCTATTTTTGAAAATTCTTTTTAAAATAAACTATAATTGTTGATAAAATCCAAAATATGTAGATTTGGATATTTTGGTTAGTTTTGAAATTTTGGATTTAAGATATTTAATTTGGAGTTTGAATTTGTAAAGGAATTGGAAGATTTGAGAATTATAATTAGGAAAAGAAAAAAAGAATATTAAGTGTATATATATTGGAGGAAGAAAAAGGTTTTAAATATATGTGTGTGTGTGTATGTATATATATATATTGTTATTGGAAAAGAAAAAGGGAAAGGGGTCTCAAATTTATTTATATAATAGAGTGTTGCCTCCCAGTCGCCAATAACTTGGTTCGTTCGTCACTCGTCATGCCTTTACCCACGTTCATTGGTACCCTAGCCCCATGCCATCTCAGATATTCGACTCATCACCACTTCATTATTGTGGGTTTTTTCCTCGTCGTTGATTACGATCTGGGGTCTCCATCGTTTTTCATCATTGTCGTGTAGTGCCACCCCGTTCACCGGATTAACTAAGTTGGGTGAGTTTTAGTGAGATTTTCTTAATTTTTTGGTTGGTTCTTGGACACCCATTACAAATTGGAGTTTATTTTAGTATTTCTTGGCTTTAAAGAATAATTGCATGTTTTTTAAAGCGTTTAAGGGAAGAGCCACGTGTGGAGGCTTTTTGGCCATGAAAGACATGCTAGACAGCATTGTTTGTGGAGGGTTTTTGAGAGCCAAGTGGATGTGCTATGCAACCAAGGAAATGACCGTAGGCATGCAAGGCAGTGAGTGGAAGTGGAAAACAAGTGTCAAAGGTGTCAAAATCGTAGCCTTTCAAACTCGGGATGAACGATTGTGCAGCACTTGTTCGAACTCAATGAACAAGTCAGTCGATCAAAATCCAAAAGTCATGGACAAACTCGACGTATGATGTAATCTTCCTTCGTGTTCTTGAAAAAATTGATTATAAATCGTGAGAAAGAAAAAAATAAATTGAAATCGACGTTACAATATGCAATGAAGACTGTCAGTTGCAAGGAAAAAATGTTAGCTTGCAAAGAGTGCGACAATGCTTGGACATGAATTCAACTATTATGTCTCCCCTATAGTACATTTTGAACATTTTCAGCTCTGGTAGGCTTGCATATGAAAATGCCGAAACATCACACCCAAGCTTTATGACTTAAAAAGAAAAGCAATTAGCTACACTAAAACATAAAGATAAGATAAATCAAGGGTATTTGAGCTTACGATCATAGGAAAACAACGTCTTGGACAAGTATGATCATGAAATTCTTCCTCACTTAAACAGTTGATGTCCTTGTCGACTGACAAAGTTGAAATTCTTCGATTTTCTGCTTCCACGCTTCAAGGCCTTCGGTATGTCCTCAACTTATTTCTTCCACGGGGAGATTCTTCCACTTCGTTAGGAATTCATGTATCCTCCCAGTGGGTCTTCTACCTTTCCTCGCTCTCTCAGCAAGGACTTCTTCCACTTCTGCTAGTCCCTCGAATCTTCTCACGAGGTGGTAGTCTCTGTATCTTCAGAACCGAGTCTATTTAGGTCGCAGTTTAACGAGGACCTGATTCCCACACAAAAGTCAAGGGAGCAATGCTTCTTATCTGCCCACCTTTTCAGCCGCTTCGAGGCTTCCTCTAGATAGGCCCAAGTGATGTCTGATTTTCACTTTCACTTATTGGTAAAGTTGCAAGCTTAAGAACCCTTCTTAGCATAGTGAGTATTAACAAGGTGCCGCAGTGCAGGTTGACTGCCACAAACAATCCCGAACGGGCTTCTCTTAATTGACGAACACATCATAGCGTTAACACAAAATCAGGTTACCTTCAACAACTGAACCCAATTCTTTTATTCTATCTTATAGACCTTAGCAAAACTCACACCATCTTTAGCGACAAAGTTTCTGCAAGGATTCTCTCGACGTGTCCCGCATTGGGCCATTAATTTGATATGCATGTATACAAGCCAACATGCACTAAATCACATGATCATTTTCCTGACTAAGGGCATGAGTTGTCCGATTACTCGCTCTTTTCCTATGTTTTGACCCAAAATCAAGTTCATGTAGGTCTTTCTGCCACATTGCTTGACTTGAAGTCAGTTTTGGTTGAGTACTGAAGTGGTCGGTAACAATATTGTTCGTCTCTCTGACATAAGTGGATGCCCGTGAATATAGTCTCAAATTACTCAGACAGTGTACCATGACAAGTGTTTCTTCTTCAAACATCGTATAACTCTTTTCTGTAGACTCGATTTTCGCCTCACAGATGCAATGGGGGTGTCTATTCTATACGAGAACACCATCCAACGTATAATCAGACGCATCAGTATGAACTTCAACATGTTAGGTCACATCCACGAACCCAAGGGCTGGCCATTCCCTCAGGGCTTGCTTCAAGACACGGTTGTCGACACACAACCATAGATTTTCATTCTCTTCCTTCCGTAAAAAGACTTGGGCTTTGTACGGAGAGCTTTTGCAGGTTTAATGAATCCTACATTCAACAATCCCTTCAACTGTCTCCGAAGTTCAGTTAACTTTGGTAGCGCCACGCAAGCATTCTTCGTAGACGATTTTGACTCGGGAAAACTATCAAGCATCCCATCACAATACTTCTCTACGACACATCTTCTGTCTTTGCGAACTGTCTCCCCCAGTCTATCTGAAGGCTCAGGCGGGATGGCTCTGAACGTTGTTTCACCTCAAGTGAGACCCTCTTTCAGTTGCATGGCCGAGATCATTCTCAATCCTTTAGGTTGGCGAAGGTCTGTCTAAACAATGGTGAATGCAGACCCAGTGATCACTAGACAATTGGCTGAAGGCATTAGGATCACCTGATGTTCAAGGAGGAATTTCATTCCGAGTACAACATCAAATTCATTCATACCTACAACCATGAAGTCTACGGGATTGCTACATCCTCCCGACTGTATTACCGTTTGTTTCACTAGTTTGGCGACGGGTAAAGCTGTAGAATTCATGACCTTCATTATTTATGTATCCTTCCCCCAATGAAGGTTCAGCCGTCTCTGCCACCATTATGAAATTGTGCGTTGCACCAAAGTCAACCATAGTGCTCTTTGCTTGCTTCCGGTTGACCCAGATGTCAACATACATCAGACCCTCTTTCACACGTCTATTTGTCTCCCACACTTTCTTTTGAAGAGACGACAAGAATGAAATGAAAAAAAAAAACCTAGTTTGTCGCCTCTGAATCTACTAAAACTCTAAATTGGAACACCATCAATCAGAGAGCTTCCTATCCTCTGACATGAGATTGGTTTGTGAGAACCAATTAGAATGAAAAAAAGTTTAGGGAGAAACTATTTTTGCAGAGTGCAAAAGCATTGGCTTAATTGATTATGGAAAACTGTTTTTCTTCTACATATTTATAACTCCCTTTGCTTGAGAGGTGATGAGGGAGTAGGAGAGAATTATGAGATTCTATTAATTTAAAAAACATTAAATTGATAGAAATTTCAAATCTACTAATTAATTAATTTTTAATTAATCAATTAATACTTAATTAAATCATATTTAATTAATATTTCATTTAAATCATATTTAATGAATATCTCTCCAATATCTTATAATTTTAAATTAAATCAAATTTAGTTCAATAAAATTAAACTAAAGTATTAATTAATTGGAAAATTTTCGAAAATAGCAAATTTTTCAAAATATTTACGACCTATAGCAAAATTTTTAAATTCTATCACTGGTAGTACTGATATGCTACAGTGATAGAAGTCTATCGGTGACTATCATTGATAAAATCCAAAATTTTGCTATAACTTGTAAATATTTTAATTTATTTTACTATTTCTAAAAATGCCCTAATTAAATCTCCAATTAATTAGTAGCTAATTAATTATCTTATATTTAACTTAAATTAAATTTGAATCATATTCAAATATAAATTTATCTCATAACCAATAATTTTAATATGAATCCAATTCATATTAAATTAATATTTGAACTCATTCAAATATTTTATTTCATATAAATTAATTTTGAATCATATCCAAATTTAATTTATATAATAAAGTTTGATTAAAATATAAACTTTATATTATAATGTATCACCATACTGCAACGTCCCCGCTTTTCTACTAAGCGGGAGTCATTACCATTTAAATAATATAAAAAAAAATTTATAGAAAAATCCTAAAATCCAGTTAAACGTTTTTAAATAGTTAACAAAAATGATAGAAAAATATATATAAGGAGGAAATAAAATAATTAAATAAATAACCAATTCAAAATACTAGTTTGGGACTCTTAAAATAGAAAAAAAAAACTTAAATAAGTAAACTTGAGTTTTGAAATAAACCTTTGAAAAATATAATTACTGAAAATAAATGTGGAAGAAACTGAACTATCCCCTATAGTGAACCACAGTCACTTCTTATCATTCGCCAGCTTGCCCTTGCCTCTCCCCTTACCTGAAAATTAAACATTTAATAGAGTGAGTATGAGTTTATACTCAGTAAGAGGCTCACTATTGGTCTCACTATGTGTCTGTTAGTCTCTCGTTAGAGTCTTGTAATAAAGTACCACACGCTATTGTGCTCCCGAACGTACACTATCCAGTGGTCCCATCGAGACTGGACTGAGCTCTCGGTGGACCCGAAGGAATCATCCTAAAGGAGAGTCGGGTTGTAAGTGATCCCGTCTAATCACATCTCAACTAGCTACAAGATATACATGCATACATCAATGGTGCTGCATCTCAATCAAAAGGGTTACCGAAGTAACCAAATGGTCATATTACATCTCTCTTAGTTACACGACTGAACAACACAGGATATACAAGATATACATGCAGCTTTAAAGTGGTTAATATAGGGAAAATCTCTTACCTGGATATTTGCTAAAATATGATAATTCACTGGTTGACAGTCACGTTCTCCCAATACTCAATCGTAACAACGAATAAAATTTAAAATCAATAATTTTGTTAACTATCACCCTACTGTTTAATTAATAACCAATCTTATCCAACTTACCCCAAGATTACGGTTGAATCCGACACAACTTTAAATTGGAAAAATTCACAACTTCAATTCCTCAAATTATGCTTGAACCTTCAAGCACATACATCAACTTAGATCCATAACTTAATTTATTTGGGACAAAAATAGGTGATTAATGGGGGTGCCAAACCCAATCAATACTACCAAGAAAACTTAGCAACAGTGGCTCACAATAGGGAACTACTCGGGCGTGCGGCTTGTGGAGAGGAAGTCGGCTCGTACGGCTTGGGCAAGGAACGAATCGGCTCGTGCGGCTGGATATCACACGTACAGGGAACAGCTCGGACGCGCGGCTTGTGGATGCGCGGTTAGATCGGCGCGTGACTGAGTAGCAGCGTCGCTGGTGAGACCAAAACGGCGGCGAGGTACGTGAAGAAGGGGCAGCGGCGAAGTAGGGTTTCTTTTTTTTTTTTTTCTTTAGGAAGAAGATGAATGGTAATCTTGGCACGCATCACGAATGACTTTAAATATATACACTAATAATAATAATACCATTATTATTATTATTAACTTTTCCCAAATCAATCATCTTTTCCTTTTTCCCCTCCTATTCCAATTAATGTCCTCTCTCTCTTCATTAACCACCTATTCCATCACCTTTAATTAATTAATTAATTTTTTTTCCAAAAAACATAATATACCTCTTTTAATAATTATGTTATACCATAATATAATTATCTTTATTCCTGCATAATTTTGTATAATAAACACATAACAATAATTACTCATAATACTTCTAACTTTACACCTTTAATTCACCAACCATCCAATCCAAAAATTAAAATTTTAATAATGAAATCCCAAATTACAAAATTATTAACCACATGACATTCCAAAACACTTAACTTCCACAATTCAAGCAATTTCACACATAACACCCAAAATCCAATATAACAAAAAATTAAAGTTGACTTAATATTTTTGGGGTGTTACACATACATTATACTAATTTCCAAAGTAAATTTGAACATTTCAAATTACAACAAATATAAATAAATCTCATTACCCTTTACGAGCTAGAAAGGGACTTAATGGACCTACAGATCTGAAGCTACAACGATATGAGATTAATTGGCTAAACTCATTAATCACATTAATCAATGTTCATTAACTGTGTGTACACTCCACTAAAGACTCACAGCTGAACTCTTCTCACTGTAGATATACTTCTGTATCCACGGATATAGACCACTAACAATAAGCTAGTCCTTCATTAGTGTCTGTAACACCAGCTGGGTCAAATTACCGTTTTACCCTTAGGTTACCTCTAGTCCTTAAATATCAGTGCTTCTCTAATGAACAATCTGTTTATGGTCCAACCAATAGACAGAAATCCCTCTCGTGCCAAAGAGAGGGTAGGGCCCTTTGTTCAAGTTCTGGAGACACCATTTAAGAGAACATTCATCTACTTACCCTAAAGTAGGGAATGAGTGAATTTCATCTTGTGTAATTATGTTCCTAGCTCGCTACTCGGGTCTTGTCTCCCAAATGATAAACATATTTAGTTGGCAATCTGGCCACTCTCACCCGTACAAATCAAAGGGCAATCCCTCACGAACAGGAGCTCATAATACACTCAGGATTAAGACTAAATTACCTAGGTCATTCTAATGAAATAAAAACCAAACTAGTTAACAGAGTTACATCTAGTGGTTATTATTTCGCAGTCCGGTCTTATGCAAACTCATTGCATAAGATACCCTCACTCACATGTCACCTACACGAACACTTTGGATCATTGTGTTTGTATCAAAGTGAGTCGTATCTATAGTGTTACCAGGATAAGGTACCTAGCTTTATCCCTATACTGTAGACCCTTTAAGCTGATCTCGAACATTAATCCCTGTATGTCTCTACATACTGTTCAAGACTCATCAAATATCTTAGGATGTTAATTTATTGAATTTGGGTTATTAAGATAAAACTAATAATATAATCAATAAAATTTATTATAATAATAACACTTAATTAATAATCTTCAATGAATTATATTTACAATCTACGAGTTTTAGGACATAAATCCCAACAAAAATAACACAAAAAAGTGTAAATGCAACAAATTCACTTTCAAATCAACCTAAAAAGTATCATGATATGCATGATTAGCTATCATAGCAACATGATAACCACAACATAATACATTCAAAGTATACAATAAGCATGAAATATATACATGATTTCGAAATGATAGAAATGATGGTGTGATCCAATGAAAGATTGTAACTTATGCCCATTTTCACCAATTGGTACTTCATCTTAATTATAGCACTACAAGAAAATAAGTATTTTTTGAAGCACAACACGGACGTCAAGATAAAAGACGTCGGAAGAAAAGGCTTCTCACGACGTCATAGAAGCTCTGTCGGAAAAGGTTGACAATTTTGACGTCATGCATAACGATGTCGAAAAATATTTAAAATTTAAAAAAAAATAAAAAATTTTAAACTTTTCCCGATGTCGTTATGCATGGGGTCAGAAGAAGTTTAAAAATTAAAAAAAAAATTAAACTTTTCCCGACGCTGTTATGCATGGCGTCGAGAAAAGTTAAATTTTTTTTAATTTTTTTAAAATTTTAAACTTTTTCCGACCCCGTTAGTAAAACGTTGGAATGAAGAACATTTTTTGTTGTACTTTATGGAGTCGGGAATAGATGGATTGCCCGATGTTTACGAAGTGCATCAGGAGATCCCCTACATATTTGAGTTTTGTATTCACAAAACACAAAACTCAAATTGAAAGAAAACGATGAAGAGGCCACGAGAGAGAGAGAGAGATCGTCGTCCGCTTGTTGCCGTCCACTCTGTCTGTCGCCGCAACTCCCTCCGTCTTCATCTCTTTCACAACTTCTTGGTTGGAGGTAATTCAAAGTTCAAAATCCTAAACATAAACCCCTTTGAATTTGTTCTTAATTTCCTTTTCTATCATTGACTTTCTTTTATTCTAAGTATCCCAACATTTCTTATTGATTTATGTTTTTGTTATATTCAACAGTTTGGAACGTGTTGTAATCGCTCTTGATGTTCTTGGCAACCATGGTGAGTGTAGAAGGTAAAGTATGATTTTATGTTTCTTGTTGTTACTTACTGCTTAGTGTGTCTTCGTGGTTTGAATTTTTGCATATGTTTATTTGCACAAAACAGCTGCAAAAGAGGAGGAAGTTGAAGAAGATGATTAAATGGATGGTTACCCAAACAGAAAGATGATGACGATGGGAATGTATTTTTTGTAAAAAAAAATAGAGCATATCCCAACGCACGAGATAACGCGTCGGGATATCCTCTCCCGATAGATTTTTCCTGACTTCGATTCCAACGCGAATTTATGAGTCGGGAAATCCTTTCCCAACGTTTTTGCTATTTCTCCCGACACTTTTGTGCGTCAAGAGATCCCCATTTTCTTGTAGTGTAGTCAACTACCTTTCTCTCCTCTATATTCTAATTTTTGTTATATTATGCATCACTATCGGTCCTTTTGTTTTCCTTCTATTTTTTTGGTGCTTCATCTTATACCAATTTCGTATTTGCATTGTCCAAACCTACTTTGACATCATCCAATCCAAGTGCTAAGTCCTCATCACTTGCTAGCTCCATGGTATAAGAATTAGCTTAAGAAAATAAAGTTAAGTTAGCTAAATGTAAGATGAAAAACATTCATAAAAACTAGTAAGTGAAAACCCACCCAAACGTTTACTCATTAGGAATCCATGTGCCTTTACAATTAACTCATACATATGTCGAAGTGTTCTCAACTAAATTAAGTCTAGATTCAATATCTAACATAACTTTAGGCATTATTTGATAATGTATAATAGTATCGTCAAGTTCATCATCATTGTATTGATCCTCGAAATATCTTTTTGGTGAAGTAAGAACAATAGACCATCACCTATCACTTGAATCCTCAATAAAACACTTGTCTTGTCTGGGTTGCTAGTGTGAAATGATCGTTCTTGTACCCTATTCAATAAGTCAATTAACACAAACTCAAGCTCGTCAGTTTTGAGAGCACCATTATTTTCAACCCAATCACATTTAAAAATGGCAACCTTAAATGTATTATAATTGAGTTCTCAAATCTCTTTTATCACACAGTAAAAGAAAATCTCTCCAATTATAGGATTTTTATCTTTCAAGTTAGATACTTGCATTGTTTTTTAAACTAAACTAACCCCACTATTCTTTATAGTTTTATTTTTTTTCATACGACTTTGTGTGGTAGTAAGATCATTAATAGCATAACTATCATACATAGTCACAATTGAATGAGGGCCATGAGCAATTCACATCAAGTTATCTGAAACCGCAGTATCTTCTGTTGCAAGTTTTATTCCAACCTAGGTGACAACAACTTACACAATTAAAATATAAGTCAGAAAGGATTGTGTTAAATTATATATTTCATTTTTTACCTTTTCTTTAACCAGGGATATAAAAGTTCGATTGTGTTCATCTTGAATCCGTTTTTTGGTTTTTTTTTATCTATTTGGGTGTTGTTGTTGCAATGTGATCATATGTTTTTTTATGAAGAATAACAAGAAATTGAAATGTAATTACTTTAAATTTCACGAATTTCAATGAAATAAATGAATCATAAACAAAAGAACTTACTTCATATATGGTTGCATATCAATGATATTCTCCAAAACATATCGATAAGCTTGATGTAAGAGTTCTTGTTGAGGTATATTAGGAACTGCACTTGACAATGGGCTACCAATTTCTGAATTGCCTAAATTGTCTCTAAATTGTCTTTTAACTTTTGACAACCAAGTCTAATAGGATCTACTTCACATAAAATTTTTGAACAAAATTCAACAACTTCTTCGCTAAAATATAACTTTCAGTAATACAACCCTTTGGACGATGTCCATTCTTCACAACGTTTTTTATAAGCTTCTTAAACATTTCAAATGGATACATGCATCACAAATATATGAGCCCACAAATTTTTACTTCTCTAACAATGTGTACAGTGAGATGCACCATTATCATGAAGAATGAAGGAGGGAAGTACTTCTCTAGTAAACATAATGTAATCACAATGTCTTCTTGCAGCTTCTCTAGTTGTATAACATCTAGAACTTTGTTACATATAGAATTGAAAGAAAAGAAAACACATACTAGTTATAGCATATCAAACATGTTTTGGTAGCACAAAGATTTGATGCCAAACAAGATTATTGTAAGAGGACATGACAATCATGAGATTTTAGACTATTGAGTTTTGAATTTTCTACATATTGGCACAGGATTTCTAACATTGGAAGAGTAACGTGAGAAACCTTTATTTTTTATAACGTCTTCAAAACAAAACATTTTTCTTTCTTACTAAGAGTACAACAAGCAAGAGGAATGATTTTTTTTTTATCATCATTACTATGTATGAGCTCAGGTTGAATCTTTAAATCAATTAAATCATGTCTAGTTATTCAAACCGTCTTTAGTTTTTCTTGAAAGTCAAGATCTAAACAATGTCAAGATCTTTAGTTTTTTCAAATACAACCTTCCTGGACAAAGATTATGGAATACTTCCAAGTTCTTGCTAACCATCAAATGACGAAAAGGATGATTATGTGCTAGAAATTTCCAATGCCCAAGATATACCATTTTTCCCACATTTCAGTCATATTGAAGATGTGTTATCTTCACAAATTGGACATGCATTATACTCTTTCACTCTACATCCACTAAAGTTTCCATATGTTGGAAATTCATTGATCGTCCCCAATAGAATTTTTCTTAAGTTGAATATAGTTCCTTGTTATAGGCATCGTAACATTGCACATCACTTTCCCACAAAAGTTTTAAATCATCAATTAATGGTTCTAAGTATATCCTAATGTCATCCTTTAGTTTCTTTAATTTGTACCCCAAGTCAATATTGATAATATCATGAACTTTCGTTTCATACACAACTATTGGGGAAGATTATAAATCACCATCACAAGTGTCCAACAACTTTACTTGGAGCTCATATCATTATGCAGAATATTTATTCGATCTACTAACAATATTAAATGAAGATTCCTAGGTTTATAACTAAAATCTGGCCACATGGTGTCAGCTAACTTCTTCGCTTTTTTAACAAGATACTAGACGTTTTTATAACAAAAACGTCCATTAGTAAAAGTTACAAATATCAAGTAAGGCTAATTTTATAGCCGTGACTTAATGGGAATCTAACAATCTCATAAAACAAACTACCAGCCTTTAGGTCCATCCAAACTTCTCTTATTGAATCCATGTTAGATAGCTAAATTTGTTAGCTTGAACCTTAGCTAATTGTACTATTGAAAGTTGATGAGTATTTTTTCAAATATCTTAAAGATTATCTATACAGCTCAGTGGTAAGAATGTTATTATTTATATATTTTGTTAGATTGTGTATTTTTTAAACTTCGTCCAGTGGTTGTTTTTTAATACAAAATACAAACATTAGGATTTTTCTATTTTAATAATTTAGTGAGATATGATGACTTAAATTTCCACCAATATAATAACTTTCTTTTCTATTCCCATTAACAACACATTAAAATAAACCATAATAAAGAAAGTTGAAGAAAAGATGTTAGAAATGAAACCCTTTTTAACAGTTAAGTTTGTCAATTGGAGCCCTACTTGGATTAAAGAAAGGGAAACTTGTGAATGATGTGACTCTTAACCAAATATATCATTTTTTTCCCTATAGATTTTCAAAGCTCTCATGCTTACTTTTTTTTCTTTATGTGACATTTCAAAACTTTTTAGTTTTAATATACCTATTTCATCCAATCCAAATCCACTTGCTGTTTTCCACCCTATTCTCAACGATGCATTTAATATATATAATTATCATACAAATTTTATATCATAATTAAAAACTTGCATGGATGATAATGAAGTTTTCTTTCTCTTGTTTAAATTTAAAAATAGTTTGCTTACCATCAATTTTTCATATATAAATATTTTATGTACGATGTTTTAAAATTCTGAGATTGGTATATTGATTATGACATTGTTTTTTACTGGAAGATTTCTAATTTTTAAGTACAAAATTTCTCTTTAAATCATATTTGGATAATCTATTTTCCCTTATTATTTAGAATGTGTTCAAATGAACTAATTTACTTTTAATTTTAATAAAATTTTATTTTATATTTATGATAAATCACAACATATTCATATAAACATTTATTATTTTATTAGGTAAACATGATAAATTTCTATTTCAGTCTATCACTAATAGAAAGTAAATGTTTGATATATTTGTAAATGTTTTAAACAAATTTGTTTTCTATTTATAAGTTTTCTTTTTCTTTTTTCATTACTAAAAATTATTAATAAAAAAAAAGTAGTGTTACGTTGTACAAACAAATATTTATGTTATTCTTACACACTGATGAATCATAAAATTATATTATATCTTTTGATATTTAAAAAAGAACAATTATTAAGTAGGTGTATTATGATTTTATTAATGGATGAAATTTTATATTAAGCATGCATGTAAGAAATAAATATAGACTAAATATAGACTAATTAAGTCAAATTACAACATAAATAATGTTGGGAACAATCCAAATTAATTGAATTTGAGTCTATGTCCTAGTCTAAGTGATCAAATGTTTTAATTTTTTTTTTTAAAGTAAATAAAAGTTGAATTTTTTTATTTCGTATCTTGTTAAATTCAAATATATAATATATATATAGGAGTAGAGCCTATAACGTGTGTGAATAATTTTATAAATTATCTATGGATTTTATTTGATTAAAGTCAATGATACCATTTGCTGTATATAAAATTAAATGAGAAGATATGAATTTGTCTCATATCGATCACAATTGTGAAAATTGAGTGAGATTATGCTTATCTTATCTACACTCCCTAATATTTATATATTTGCTATTTTCTTTATAGTTGTACAAGATTTTTTCTAGATTCTAAAACCACTTCCATATATTTTTAGGAAACTTTTTTCTAAAATATAGTGATTTAAAAAACTATTGACAAAAATGCGTTGGACCAAAACTATCGACAAAAATATGGTAGTTTTGAGCCCCACTCCTTCTTTTTAATTATATATATATATATATATATATATATATATATATATATATATATATATTACCGGTGGGTTTCATAGTTTCTTTTTTCATTATTTATATATTAGTGGGCCCTACATCTTTTTTTTCATTATATATATTAAATATTTCAATTATAAAATTATATTTACTTATTAAAATCAATATCTTTCCAATTTTAATTAATTTATTTGTATATATATACTAAGTATTTCAATATTCAATATTCAATTTTTCTTATTAAATTTACATTTCTTAATTTAATTGAATTATTTCTGGATCAAAATTATACATAATTTTTTTTTAATTTTCAATTTTTTTAAAAAAACACATACATTAAAAAAATATATTATTAAAAATATATTAAAAAAATTAAATGATAATAATAATAATTGATAGAAGTTAATGGTAATAATAATAATTGAGAGAAGTTGAATATCTCAATATTCAATATTCAATTTTTCTTATTAAATTCACATTTCCTAATTTAATTTAATTATTTCTAGATCAAAATTATAAATATTTTTTTCAATTTTCATTTTTTTTAAAAAAAACACATATATTAACAAAATATGTTATTAACAAATATATTAAACAAATTAAAATGGTAATAATAATAATTGAGAGAAGTTGAAGCTTACTCAAAATAATAATAAAAAAAAAACAATTGAAGCCACCAATGCACATTGCTCATGTGGGTAATTGAATAAAAAAAATAATGTTTATGGCAAAAGGAAAAAAAACAAGAATCGTAAAATAATTTAAAGCTGATTGGTGGAAATTATGGTTCGATTCCAAATTAAATTTAGAAAACCTAACCTAATCAAATTAGGAAACTGCACGAGGAATTTATTGTTGTATCTGTTACGAAAATTCAATAGGAATAAAATCAAATTAGATATCGTGTGATTTTGTGTAAAATAAACTAATTTTATTTTTTCTAAAATAATATAAATAAATAAAATTAGATATTGTCTAATATAAATTGATTTGCATTTTCCCTCTAAAATGATAGGTTTTATTTTCAATTTTTTTATAATTTTTTCTTTAAAAAAACTGATTATTATAAGATTTTATATTATTACAAAATTTTTACTTTTTTAAAAAATTAAAACCATAGCCATTATTACTATTATTATTTTTTAAAGAATAAAAAAATATGTAGGATAAAAATAGGTGGCTAAACATAGATAAAATACAAATATAAAAAAGTAAGAGTTAGATGAGATAATAAAAAGTATTGTTTATTAAACAAAATTGGAGTAGAATTTTGTTTAATGTATTTTTTAATAACATATTTTGTTAATATATGTGTTCTTTTAAAAAAATTAAAAATTGAAAAAAAATAGATATGTATAATTTTGATTAAGAAATAATAAATCAGAAAATGTGAATTTAATAAGAAAATTAAATATTGATATATATATATATAAAGCCAAAAATAAATTAATATTGAAAACATATTAATCTTAATAAGTAAATATATTTTTATAATTAAAATATTTAATATATATAATGAAAATGAAAAAGTGTAAGGTCCACTAATATATAAATAATAAAAAAAGAAACTATGGAACCCACAAGTAATATATATATATATATAAATAATTAAAAAGAAGGGGTGGAGCCCATAACTACTAATAATTTTGGCTGAACCCCATTTTTGTTGATAGTTTAAAAAAGTTCTATTTTAGGAATGTACACTTATCTATTCTAAAATATGTGCATGCATGGAGTAATTTCTAATAAAATTTTCAATCCTACTTATTATAAACTCATTATTAAACTAATTGTAAACTCATTGTTCATATTACTAGTAATAATGTGATATAGTGTAATTGTGGTGTTAAATCTACTAGGGTTTTGCTTTAAGACTAAGAACAAACGAGTTTGAATTGATCTCTTCTTTGTTTTTTTCATATTCATTTATTACTCTTTTTCTTTTCTTTTAATATAATTCATATTAATTGCTTAAATCTTTGGGTTGATTGCTTTCTTTTATTTTTAGATTGCATAAAATATATTTCAAAGAGAATAAAATTGATATTTTATGAAAACTTGTGGATCAAAATAAAAACAATTTCAAAATAAGTGAAATTAAATGAGAACAAACATTGAAAGCAACCATAGAACTTAAATTGAAGAACAAAAATTAAGTTTAGGGTTTCCATTAAAGAAACGGTATGAAGATCAGAGAAATAATCAAAGCATGATATAGAAAAATGGGAACAATTAAATTGAAGAGTGTTTCCATTCAAGAAACCACTCAAACAAGCTACAAATTTCATGAACAAAGTTTTCTTTCTCGATAATCTAAACTTTCTGTTTCCAGATCATGATTAATAATTATACACATATTACACTTCAACCATCCTAATTGATAAATCTATATATACATATAACATATATTAATATATACATATACTAAACACCCCTGATTGATCGGAAAGAGGAAGCCTAAATTGCATCAGAACAAGAACGGAGCCGGAGAAAATGCCGGGATCACCACCGGAATCGCCGACGGACTTTGCCTAAGGCTGAGGGAGACAGAGAAAAAAAAAATTAACGGAAAGATTCATTTCAGATGTCGTTTTCATTTCACGGATCCTTACGGTTTTGAAAATCATACGGAAGATTCATGAGCTGACAAAAACGTTAACGTACCTGAAATCGTTACTGTTATTACGGCCGTGAACTCCTCTGCTTTCTCCGTCTCGGGATCTGCTCTTTCTTTTCACCGATCGTTCCAATTCCGTGGTCTGATCATCGCTCTTCTCTCTCTCCATCACTACCAGAACTACCTTATCCTCTGAAATCGCTCCCAGCGACGGCTTCCAATCGGCGGCTAGTTTCGCCGCCGCCGAAGGTAACAACGCGCTTCGTTTTCTCCGCCGGTGTTTTCTGGTGGTAATCGGAGCCAGAGATCTCATATCCTTCGAGCCTGCCGCCTCTGTCTCCTCCGGATTCTCTATGCGCGACATGTTCACCGGCACGCAGCAAGAAACGAACTCAAAAAGGAATTTCATCTGGAAACTTAACAGCTCCGGGGAGTTTCAAGAGTGGTCAGAACGAGAACGAGGGCTCTGAACTGAACCGACTCCAGGAAAGAAGCGAGAGGTTGAAAGTAGGAGAAATTTAGAATGGGTAGCATTGAGTGATACGAGGGGAGTCCATTTTGTGCTCCGTCGTAGAATTCCGGTAACTCGTGGCGGTGGTGAGTTCCCACAGTGGAGAGGACTTGGTTCTCAATTTATAGAAACCGTTGGGTATTGAATTTCCGGTATCTACAATTGTAGCAGTCTATACAAAATTACGAAATAATCCTTCAACCCCTTTTCTGAAATCACAATTCCATGGGTATTTTGGGGATTTAGACTTTCCCTATTAATTTTCAACTATATATATCCCATCATTAACTATTGATGTGATAGGTTACACATGGTCATGATAAATGGTGATATAATATAGTCAATGAAATTTAATAATAGTAGTAATCCCCAAACTAAAACATTGAAATTTAATAATATGAAAATTAATATATTTTTTGTTTAAATAAAAATCAACCAAGCAAACAACAACCTCAACTAGAGATTCTTAAACACCCCCATCCTTCATGGGGGGAGAATACAATTTGAAAAAAAAAAAATTCTTTTAGATTAAACAACTTTAAAAGAATGTGAAAGTTGTAATAGCATAAACAATTTTGTTTTTCTCTTTGTAGATTTAACAAAAAATTAAATTCTTAATAATTTTCCACAATAATATCATCAATGAGCATCTCTAATAGCATAGGCATGTGAATAAGTAGTAGTGAAAACTACGATAGAAGATATCAATGTTAGTAACATAAATATTTTCGTTCTTTTCTATAGGGATGTGACAAAAAAGCAAAGGATTAACAAAATTCTCCACGAAAAGAATATCTTAAATGAGCATCCCCTAATTTCTCTAAAGAGACTAAAAGTACATCTTGCCCTTAATTTAAGTTAAATGGTTAAATATATTATACTTAATTCAATAAAATTTCAAACATATTTAAATAACTATATATTTATCTCATAACCTACGATGTTATTGTGAACTCCTTCTTATTAATATATTAATATATAGTTTTAATATAAATCTTATTTATATTAATTTAATATTATTTGAATTATGTTCAAATACATTCACTTTCTCATAATATATAGTTTTAATTAAATCTATATTACAATGTATCAAGATATATTATATTTTATACTAATCATATAATATACAATTAATATATTCCTATGTAACCTAATTTAAACGATTCAAGTTATTCAATTAAAACTATGGTTTTCAGTAATCTGTTGTGAAGAAACAAGAGAACCTAATGGACCTATAAATTTATAAGCTTCAATGATGTAGATAAATTAGTTATTTACTTAATTAATCAACATTCACTACTTCAAAACTGACAATACTTGACATTTCTAATCTCAATTCACTGCTACTACAAAACTATTTACTTAATTAACGCACAGTGGCAACCAAAACAATCAAGTTCGTATAAATAAAATTTTAGCTCGAATCTAAATTTATGTCATATATGGTTTCTAATCCTTAAAGAATATATAGTAGACCGTGACATTTCTATTGTGTGTCTAATATGTCATATCAAACATGCTTTTAAATATATACATATATATATAGTTATTGACTACCAAATCAAAACTTTAAGGTTTAATTAGAAACAAAAAAATATTTTTTTTGTTAGATACAACGACTCTATATTTTTAAGCATTTTTTTAATATTTTATGAGATTTTTGAATACTTAAATTAAAAGTTTATTTGTTTATTAAACATTTTTAAGAGATTTATTAAAATTTTAGAAATTAAGAAATAAGCTTGTACTAACTTTAATTTAGTTTTAAAGTAGGAGAAATTGCCTTGGATAGCAAAATATACTTTTATATTTGCAAGCAATTTTTTAAATTAGTTGCCATTTATAGAAAAATTATTTAAGAATATTGAAATGATTTTTAAGTTTGAGGACAATGAAGTAAATTACACTTAGTGACAAGTTTGAAATTATTTCTTCCTTTTTCCTTTAGGGATCAAATCCTGAGAAACCTAGAACCTAGAAAACTTAGAGGTAGCCAAACACGGATTAAATACCAAAATAAAGTTGTTTTGAAAACTTATTACCGAAGTATTGTAGTTTTGAATTTTTACCTAAATAATGTTGATTTTGACGTTTTTTTTAAAAAAAAAAAAGAAAAAGAAAGAAGGGGACGAGTCTAAAAGAGGTAAGAGAGATGTTCGAGTCTCCTCCCCAACTTTTGTTTATAAGTTTTTTTTTTTTTTTACATTTAAATATTTATATTTCTTTTCTATCCTTTTCCTAATTATTTCCTTTTTTAAAAAAATGTAAAATGTAAAATTTATTTTTTAATTATTATATATATATTTTTAAATAGTTTTTTTAAAAACTTGATTTTAAATATTTTAGAATCATTATTAATATTAATATAATTTTCCGAGCAAATAAGGCCAAAAAGTGAAGAAAATATCAAATTTGATCCTAGCCTACTAGATATTAGAAAATTTATATTCTAATTTTGGTAGGATCAAAATAAATTTCTTAGACACTATTGATGTAATGTAAGGATATCAAATCAAAATGTTCTTGTTAAACAATTGTTTAGACTTATATTGAAAAAAGGACACAATACCTGATAATAAAAAAAGAATAAAGAGATGACATTGAAGACGAGAAATGACAAAGACGAGAAATGACAAAGAAGGGAAAAAAATAATGGAAGAGGAGATGGAAAAATCATGAATAAGAATATGTGGAATATGAAAAAGGAGAAGTACTAATATGAAAAAGATGTAGAAGCATTCAATGCAAAAATGAAAACCAACCACAAAATGACAAGCAAATATGTGTCATTTACATTATTTACAATTGGTCATATTATTGATGGTGTCCATGGGGTTGATTATAACCAACCTCCATGTGAAAACTTAAATATAACGTAGGATCTAATTTGGACATAAACTTAAATACACAATCAATGTGCTATGATAAAGAAATGATAGCTAACAATAAATATAGACTTTAAAACAGAGACGGGTGATGAATTCAAAGAGATGGGCTTCGATGGTGAACATGAATTTCCTTCAAATATATTCAGTGAGTTAGACATTATTACACTAGGTAGCGTTCGGGAACACTATCCATTTATGGTCCCAGTAGTGAGTGACAACATAGAACTATGTAAGGAAATGATTTGTGAAGACAAATAATGCTACAATATATGGTCAAGTGCTTTGTTATTAATAGTCACACACATGTGAAGTAGTAGAGTCAACATCGACAAAATGGATCATTCAATATAAGAAGTCGGTAGGGGTGAAAAATAAATTAGTTCAAATGTGAGAGAGTGGATTTTTTCGTTAGAGAAATAAAAATAAATTAATATTAAATTAAAAAATAATAATTAATTAAAATGTAAGGAAAGATTAAACTAGTTAAAATAAGAATTAATTCAAATAATTCTTATTTAAAACGACTACCATTACAATTTTTTAATTCAAATCCTTAATTTTTAATTTAAGTTCTTATTCTTTTTAACTTAAATTCTTAATTTAACCCATTTTAACATTCATCGATCACATTTTAACTAATTCATTAAAACTTTTTTATCACATTTTAATTAAATTAAAAAAATAACTATAAGGATGGAGAAAAAAATTGAAATTTCACGCACACGAGGGTATTCTAGACTTTCTAGTTTTAATTCCTCCTTTAAATCAAATTGGACATCCAGTTTTGCTATTTTTTAAAGAAAAAAAAATAAGAACAAATCTTTTGGTCATAAGCTTAATTTTTTCAAATGTTTTCGTCAATCTTGCAATTGTCCCTTCAAATAATGATAAAATAAATTTTTTTAAAAAAAATGGAACATTTTTTAAAAATAACAAAATAAATTAAAATATTTACAAGCTATAGCAAAATTTTGGATTCTATCACTATAACATATCAAGTGATAGAATTTGCTATAGGTTGTAAATATTTTGTCAAATTTGCTATTTTTGAAAATTTCTCAAAAAAATATTATATGTGAAAATGATATTTATATGCAGTAATTTTTTAAAACTGAAAATAAAGAAATAAATAATTACTAAACTAAAGCTAAAACTAAAAAAAAAAAAATGTAAATAAACATGAAAAAAAATAAAATAAAATTTGCTATTTTTTTGGTTTTAAAAAAGTTTCCGTGAAGGTAACCAAATATTTAAGTGAGTTTTTGTTTTGGAAAACCTCAATTTGCATTTTAGATAGATGGAGGAGAGGCATCACTACAAACACTATTTGACGGAATTGTATTCTAAAATGAATTAGGATTTGACATAATTCTATTTTAAAATGTTAAATTTCCATAGACCTAAATGTGCAATATATTTTCATCTGCATCAACCTTATGCTATGTGGTGAAAATTAACATTTGTATAATAAAATCATTTCTTTTTTTTTTAACAAAAAAATATCAAGAGTTGGACATTGGGTCAACATCTGCATCCAAAATGTGAACCAAAACACACCCCACTTTTATTTTTTCTCACATTATATTTTTATATATTAAACATATAACAAAAATAAAAACATTTCAGCACATAAACTTCAATGTTGGGTCAAATGTGTCATCTATGCATCGTTTCCCAAAACCAATAGGAAAATAGATTTATATTAAATGACAAAGACATGAACTAATTTCGTTATCAGTAAAGAAAAATGGAAAATAAAAAGTAGTTTTCAAAAATACAACAACCATTCCAAACTAACAATTTTGATGTATATAAATTAACTCACCATTGTATTATAATATTTATGAGGTATGTCTGTCTTGATTTTTCTAGAAATAACTTCAAAAACATTATTCCAGAAGAAAAGAACAACACAAGAGGGAAATAGTCCAAAGCATGAGGAGATATGACAAAAACAAAAATGTGTCCATTCAAAAACATAACATAAACTGCATTTAAACTTGCAACCAAATTTTTTGTCCTCATATGATGACAAAGCATATAAGATTTAAATTCATTCAATGTTTTGTAATTTTCATTCCTAGTAATTGCTTCAACAACAAGGCAAATATATGTGGTTTTCATTTTTCATTTTATTCTTCTTTTTTTTTCCCTTTACTCTCTTGTTACTATTATTATTTTGGAGTTATTATACGTGGCAGTGACCATTTTGATTTTTTCTTTTCTTTTCTTTCCTTTTAGTGTAGGCCATATCGATTGTTGGTGTAGTATGGAGGATGGTTTTTCATTAGGACAAAAGGTTCATTTGAGTAGTTAGAAGCCATTAACTTGAACCAAATTTAGGGGAAAAACATATTAAATCAACTAGTAAGTATATTTATTTCAATTAAACTATGATTTTTCAAAAAAATGATTATAAACTATGGACTTTTATAGGTATTCTAATCTAGCAATTTACACTAGGTTGAAAATTAAACATGTTTTAATTAAATAAGTTATAGGAACATGTTAAAAAGTAGCAAAATATAAAAGCTATTTACAAAATATAGCAAAATCCATCAAATTCTCTTTACCTCATTTGAAATTTTTGCTATATTTTGTAAATCATTTCACTTTTTATGCTACCCATCACAATTTTTCTAAGTTAGGAGATATGTGAATTGATTTATGGGAGTTCACAAAAATTAAAGGATGTGAGTTAATATTTAGTATGAGTTTCACGTTAATTAAGTGTAGGATTTAAATTGTTGTGTTTAATTATGGTGTGAGTTATGCTTATGACAATCCTATAAATAGGATTCACATTTGTGTTATTGAGACACTAGGTGTGAAGAATAATACACACAAAGAGACTTAAAGTCTTCCCATGAAAGTTTTTTACTCTCTCAAATATTCTATTTTTGTGATTATTTATTTGGAGTGTTCATTACACGCTTCCAACAAAGTAGTATAAAAGTTTGAGTTTATAGTATAAAAAATTATTTTTTGCAAATGGCAAACAACAATTTAGTTTCCCTCCAAGTGCCTCAAGTTAAAAAGAAAATTCGAATGAAAACTCTACTTGGTTCACAAGATGTGTGAGACATTGTTAAGTATGGTTATGAAGAAACGAAAAGTGATGAAATTTTAAGTCAAGGTCAACGCGAGAAATTATACAAAATACAAGAAAGAAATATCAAAAGGCTCTCACCATCATTCATCAAGCCATTGATGATTCAATTTTCGAGAAGATTTATGGAGCTACTACTGCACATAAAACATGACAAATTTTGGAGAATACGTATAAAGGAGTAGATTGAGTCAAGAAGGTTTGCCTCCAAAAATTAAGAGTTGATTATGAATCACTGCATATGAAGGAATCTTAATCAATTTCAGATTATACTTCAAAATTGCTAGCAGTAGTAAATGAAATGAAAAGATATGGTGAGGCAATAAGTGATGAGCAAGTAGTAGAAAATACGTGGTGGTAATCATGGACGTGGTGATTTCAATTTCATCGTCGTAGCTATTGAAGAATCAATTATTTGAGCCCAATATCTATTGATCAACTTATGGGTTCTTTAGAAGCCCATGAAGAGAAGCGTCTAAAAAAGAATGAGCAGACGATTGAGCAACTATTTCAGTCAAAGTTGCAACTGAAAGATACAGAAGATAGTCTAAAAAAGGCAATCGAAGTCGAGGTCGAGAATACATGGTGGTAATCTTGGACGTGGTGATTTCAAAGGTTGAGGTCGAGAAAACTACGGTCAAAGAAAATAAATAATAAATTAAGAAAATAAGAAAACCTAAAAAAAAAACTCAATTTTCTTCCATTTATTTGAAAATTTCACCCATATGAGTGTATCTTCCAAAACCCACCAAGTGCAACTATTTATAGGCAATTTGGCAAGTATGTGGTGGATTACATAGTTATTAAGGATTAGTATCTTCAAAACACATGACAAAGGTGTTGGATGTGGATGTGAATGGCACATGGCATGCAATGATACTGAGTATAATGGATAATGTCATATATTTTACTTAATATTTATAACTTTTCCAAAACATTTTTGTCCTGGGTAGTAACATGCACCAATTCAAGTTTTTAATATGAAAAAATTTAAGAACAATAAATTCTGGTTTTATATAGGCATTTGCAAAAATAGAAGGAAAAAAATTATGATAATAGGGTTCACTTCACCCCATTTTTTAAATTACAAATGTAGCAAATTTTAACAAATTTAAAAGTGAATAACCTTTTGATAGTCCTTTGATGTATCTAATTATTTATCATATTTGTCATATTTACAAAATGCAAAAAATATGTGCTATGGGTTGCTTTCTTTTTTTTTTTTTTTTTTTTTTCTTTTTTTTGTCATCTAATACAATTTCTTTTTTTCTTAAAACCCATTTTATTAAACATCCCATGTTCTAGCTATAAGAAAAACCTATATAATGCATACATTTTTTAATATGGCATGCACATTTTTTCACCTGACAAATAGATGCCTTTCTTTAGCATGCATTCTCAAATTTAAAGAGTGTTGTTAAAATTTCTAATGTCACGTTTATGAACACTGTGGCACATACAATTGCTCTAAACCAACATGCATACATAATAAATCCAAACTTACAATTTGATATAAGATATTATAATATACCTTTAAGTTCTTCGTAAGTAATTTCTTGATCTTATGAAAAATAGCATTTTGTCTACCTCAAATATAATCAGTTACATGGAGAGAATTTGTAAAAATGTGATCCAACTCAGTTAGTTGCACATGTTGTTGATTAAGTTGGTAAGATATTCAAATTCCCATACCTAATCCGTGTTTTTAAATGATTCTTTAAAAAAATGTCTTTATTTATAACATATGAAATAATTTTAATCTAACGTAGTTATCAAACGTATTTAACATTGTGAACTAAAGAAACATGAGTAGTTTGTATACCAACTGATCAAATCAAAATTGTAAAAAAATAAATAAGTTTTAAAGTTGGCATCTTAATCAATTAAGCGTTGTTGAGAACTTAGTAAAACATGTGCGAAATATTAAATAGTTGCACAAAAAATGATGCAAACAAAAGTATCCTACAAAAAAAAAAAGTTAGAATTATTTGTCCTAAAATGTCATGATATTATCAAAACAATTTTACGCCTCAAACGTTAATAAACATATAATTTAACTTGACAACTATTATATGCTCAACTCAACAAAATTCTGCCCGCCATGCCTCTAAAGAATACTTGTGGAATCTACGTTTTGTGAAACTTTTCTTTCAAAACCATGATTTTGAATTCTTAATTTTCATAACCATGATTATATTTTAAGTATTTGTTATTGGTACCATTTTACAAGAGTTCCCTTACGAAAGAGAATTTATTTGTTTTACCCTTTGATAAACTCATCGAAATAAAATAAAATATCACAAGACTATGTTTGATCAACTCTTCAATGCTAACCGGCTTTGCTTCTAGGAAGAGAAGAGATGATCTACAACCTCGAGTTAAATTGTTTTCCATAAGCCAAAACAAGTTTCAGAAAACAAAAATCACTTTTTATGATGGTAAGAAAGTTGTAATAAAAATCTCCCAACATTGCCAGACATTCAAGGAAGAGGTGGTTAACTACATTGCGTGGAAGGGTTTCCTATTAAATGCTTTCAATTCCTAATTCTAGTGTATTCTCTTCTTCAATATTGCTCTGAGTCTTACGGCTTCAGCATAACATCAATCCTCACCACAAATATACTTTCATTGGTTTTAAAGAAGCTCTCAGATTATGGCCACAAACTTCTTCATACAGTTCTATAAAAAAAAAATTGGGTGTCTCGCAATTTCTCATTCTAGCCACGAATAAGAAAATAGAGAAACGGTTGGACCTTAGTTTGGCCTTTTGTTTTAGCCATGAGTGTCCACACTCGACTAATTTTATCGAACTATGAACGGATCCTACAACATTTCTACCCAAGTGGTGGTAACCTACATTAAAAGGAAATAACAACAAAATGGAAAAGGTTGATATCTTTATTCCTCGTAGAGAAGTGAGTTTCAATAAACTCCATAATATCAATCCCATTATCCAGCTAAAAAGAGTTGTTAAGATAAAGTATTTCCCTTGTACTATCTATTAAGATTTAGCAAGAGAAAATCTCGTATAAGTTATAACATACCTAACAAACTCTGGAGCCTTTAATTGGAGGTCTACACACTGCTTCCACAGGTCCAGCAGAATATTATGGGGAGTCTAAACTCGCTTGAAAACTGCAATCATAATAACCATGATTGCCAACCCTGTAATAGATGTTCCTATAACCAATTCAGGGACAGAACTTTCGGAATTTTCTTTATGATCTGATCCAGAAACAGAAGATCCATAAAAGTTAGGAAGATAATTGGGTATGTTAGTCGCCATTTCAACAACTGAATTTTTTAGGTTCCTGAGCTTTTGCACAAAGCCTGATCCAAACTTTCCACCTTTCATGGTTGAGTTTGCTTTATCATCTGATCCAGAACTACTCTCTACAACTGAAGATCCAAATAAGTCTGGAAGATGACTAAGTACATTCTTCACCACTTTAACTACGAAATCTTTCGGATTCCTGGTCATTTTCATTTCGCTTGCTTTTGATTCCTCCACCTGGGACACATTTTCTTCATCTTTATCCTCATTGGTATGACAACCTTCATGAAATTTAACCTCATCAAGTTTTGCAACAGAAACACAACATTTTTTCAGCCGCAAAAAGATAAATTGGATTCAAAAGAAAATGAAGATTGTGATTACTGGTTTGAAATGATTGGATGAATTTCTTGACTTCAAAATTCTCAAACACAGCTTCCTGTACCTTCTGGTCCGCGGCGGCGGAGGCGACAGCATTCTGAAGAGCAAATGGAAAATTGAAACAGACAGATTCAATTCAAAGACCTATCATTTCTCTAACACTTTGAGAAATTATTATTAACTGATCCATTGAACCTCAATGCTGTGGTTACTAATCAAATTTAATGGCGTGAAAATTAATTGCCTGAATTTGAGGGAAATTGCAAAGCAAATGAAATGCTTGATGAACATGCTTCACCCCTGGTCTGTAATCTACTATCTCAGAGTTCAGAGGCAAAGAAATTTCCGATGAGAATGGAGACTCTGGTTCAAGATACATCCTAGAATTAAGACATGCAAACAGAGTTTCCAGCAAAATGTTACAATCATGGGCGAAAAACTGAGTATAGAATCAAATAAATTAGGGGGAAATGAGGAGTTATGATCGATCTTACGGATCCAAGACCTCCTTCAAATCTGCTGTGGACTCCTTCGATTCTTCAAGGTTAATGACGCGATCAAATACGAGTCTAGGGACTGGCTCCCCAGCCTCCATGACTAGCTCGGTTTCATCGGTGAAGACAGGATTGAGGGAGAGAGAGGAAGAGGATGTGAGAGCGGAAACAGGACGAGTGGAATTGCAAAGTAATTGCTCCGGTGACTGAACAGGCGGGGATTTTCGAAGACGGTTTATGATAACTCCGACTCCCGCAGTCGCCATTGAGGTGAATCTAGTAGCTACGGTCGGCATGATTTTGGAGAGTGATGGGGAAAAAGCGTGAAGGCAAGGTTTCAAACCCTAACGACTGTGGAAGTGAAGCTATGACAAAGGAGTTTTGAGAAAAGGTAGGAAGGACGGGAAGATCGAAACTTCAGAGGTAAGTCATTGCTTTTAAGTCTAAGTCTTCTTTTAATATTATTATTATGGTTATTCTTCCTACAACGACAACCTCCATACTCCTATATCCAATATCCAATACACTCTCTATAGTATAAAATTTCTTCCTAATGTATTTTTTAAAACTTATTACAAGATGGGGTTATTTTTTAAACCTTTTATCAAATTATTGTTGATTTTGATATTTATTATTAAAAAAAAAAGAAAAAAGAGGACAAGTCCTTTTATACTCCCCTATTTAAATATATAAAAATAAGAAGAAGAAAGAAAAAGGGCGAGACTTGCCCTATTACTGTTTTTTTCTCTCCATTTTTTTTCAATCTTTTTTGTTTCAAAATTTATATACCAAATCTTATTTCCTTTTAAATTTTCTTAACATCTTTACCGAATCTTATATTAAAATCCTATTTCTATTTCAATTACGTTAATTTTCAAATGGTTTTATCAATTAAGAATTATCTAAATAGATTTTACAAATGATCCTTGCAGTTTCATTTATGTATTTTTCTAAATTTTTAAATATTTTGCTAATTTTTAAATATTTAACAATTTTCAACCTATGATCTTTACATTTTTTTAAATTATAAACAAGTAATAAATTTTGTCTAGATTTAGTTTAAATTTTAAAATTTAAATCTTTTGTATTTTTATTATCTGATTTAGTTTGAATTTTAAAATTTCAGATTTTTGTAAATCATACTAAAAAACAACCCCATGTGCCAATACCATAAACATACAAAATAAAAGTTCAGACTAATTTTGTATAATCTTTTAAGGTTTCTTTATTTGTTTAATTTTCTTTTTCTTTTTGCAATTTACTATTCTAATGTTTATATTAAATTGGTCTAATTTTTATAGTAACATTGTTGCAAATAACATTTGTATGAACTTAAATCTCAATTATATATCTAAGATTTGGCTAAAATGAGAAATCTTTGTCTAACGTATTGAATTAATATTAAGAAATTGGTAGTTAATTTTCAAAAATTAAAAATTTTAACCGATAATTAATTTTCTTTGATGGATAATTATGATGATGTGGTTACAATGCACTTTTAACTAATATTTTAACTTTTACTCAATGTTGTTTAGTAATCTTCAACCATTACAAAATAAAAAATAGATAATGGAGTAAAAAATTAAAAAATACAACCAATAATTAAAAAAATTAGAAAAAAGAACCATGATTATGGGTTTTTTTTTTTAATATTATGATTACGTTTTAATAATTTTTTCAAAATTTTTCACCTACAACGAGATTAAGAAAATGATGAACTAACAAAATTGGATATAATTTTATTCAAACTTTTCAAAATTTTATGTTTGACATAATTATAAAAAAACTGTTACAAATACAATTAAAAAAGTTACCATTTCAAATAATATAAATAAATGATTCTCATATGTTTTAAAAGTTATTAAAATTATACCTATAACAACAGAGTTATTAAATTGAATAATATATTATTAACTAACTATAAATTTATTTGTGATTTTAAAAGATTGAATCCTTCAATTTTGAATATGAATCCTTTAAAAATTTACAATTAAAAATTAAAAAGATAGCACTGACACAATTCATAAAATTCAAGACTAAAAATAGATACGACTATAAATCATTTAACATATGTTCTCTAAATATATTATCTAACATCTTGAAGTATTGTGAAGGTTGATGAGATTTACAACTAAGCAAAAAAGTAGAAACTTTCTTTTTTCACTACTTCTTTGGAATACGACCAAGCAAAAATAATAATTAAATAAAAAAACATTTTAAAATCATTTAACATATGTTCTCTAAATATCTTTTTTCAGTACTTGTTGAATTAAAAAAATATTTTATATTTTTTAACGGTTTGTTTTAACTAATCTGTAAACGGTTTGTTATGTTTTCAAGTTGGTTAGGTTGGCAATCCGAATAATTAATGCTCATTTCTATTTTTTTCATGCAAATTCAAACATTTCTGATTTTATTATATGAAATTTTTGTGATTAATGTGATCGTATATTTTTGTAGTGATTCAATCTGTTTTGATTTTAATTTTTGTAATTTATATAATTTTAGATTATGCTTTAGAGTTTAATTTATATTATTAGCATTAAGTATCATTGATAAATTTTTTTAATAAAAACAAACAAATGTATATTATGCTTAGAGTTTAATTTATATTATTAGCATTTTATTAGTATTAACTATGATTGATAAATTTGTTTAATAAAAATAAACAAACAAATATTGACCCGATCGTCACATATATCAAATTTGTTTGGCCCGTAAGTACTATATTAGCACATATACTCTCCTTGTTATTTGTCATATCATAGTCAACTTATAGAGATTTAAATACTATGTTCGATATTTGTCTATATTTATCTAATTTTACAAGATTTTGTATATTTAAGATTTAATTATGTAAAAGATTTATAGATTATTTTTAAAATATAATTTAGTTAGAAAATATATTAGGGGTAAATTAAAAGAGTTTTTTTTTTAAAAAAAAAAAAAAGTAAAAACTTTTTATATTCCTAGAAAAAAAAATTTGTTATTTAGATATCTTTTAATTTTTCAAATAAATCTATTTTTTAAAAATATTTTGCTAATTTTTTAAATATTTGATAAATTTCAAATTTTAGGTATTTTTAAGTTTTAAATTACAAATGAGATAATAAATTTTAGAGGAATTTTCAAAAATAGCAAATTTTACAAAATATCAACAACTTGTAAATATTTTAATTTATTTTGCTATTTTTAAACATGTCCCTAAATCTTATTTAGATTTAGTTTGAATTTTAAAAATTTAGATCTTTTGTATTTTTATTATCTGATTTAAATATATATTTTTTATACTGTTTTATCTCGTATCTTTATCTTTTAAGTACTAAATAATAATAATAAGTACTATAGTTTATGTGAATATAATTTAAATGTAACCAATGTACTAATAATATTTTAATTAACTTTGATAACAAAAAAAATTGTAACAACTAATTTTAATCAACAAAATATTTAGTACACATTGATCTTTTTTTCATTGAATGAAAATGGTTAAATTATTGTATTAGACACTCTGTTTCATCTTTTAATTATTTTCTAATCAAAAGCACTTACTATAAATTTATGGCGTTCAATTAATACAAAACTTAAAAGCACTTACTATAAATTTATGGCAAAACTAGTGGATCACAACAATAAATATCCACAAATTATAAAATTAACGTAAACATAAATTTAAAAATTAAAAAAAAAAGGTTGAACAAAATTTCATTAATTTAAAAATACAATGAATATACATTTTCAGAAAAAATAAATAGATATTTAAATTAAAAATTAGAATTTAATTTTGTTAAAAAAATAAAATTTATTTGTAGTATAAAATAAAAATTAATTTTAAAAAGATATTATTTTAAAATAAAATTCAATTGCGTGAAAATTAAAAAAAAAAAAAAAAAAGAAAAAAAAAAAAAACAACAACCATATTTTGGTAATTAGTTTAAAAACTATATTTTGATAATTAGTTTTAAAAACTGCATTCTTGATATAATTTTTTCCTCTCTATAGGGTACGTTGACAATGCTCGTTTGAGCATTAAAACACTTTCTTCTACTCTTATACTTAAATCTCATTTCTTCACCTATTCCGTCAAACTCTTTCAATTTTCGTCCAAATGCTTTATTCCTACTGAATCTACATAGAAAGCATCAAAGCATACGAGTGTGACTGCCTATAGTTGGACTGGGTCGAGTTAGTTTTTTTTGGGTCAACGGGAAGAATAACAATTTTAAAGTTATCATCCCAAAAAATTCCTAGGTACATAAAGTGCAACCTACTTTCTTAAACTAAAATAAAACAAAATTACACTTTAAACAATATGAAATCGAAAAAAAAAACTTAGAGAAAAAAAAACCCAATAGAGCTAAAGTATTTTTGGTTCAAGTATATGAATTTTGGCAAAGTTATTCCATGGTTTATTTGTGCATTGGTCAAACTTATATTTGTACAAAACTTTATTTCATTGAAATTAAGGAGTTTTTAAGGATTTTTACACTATTGTCTCTATTAAAATTCGTGGACGACTTAACGGAAATTGATTAATGGTAAAACTATAACACATATTTTAGGATCCAATTTGATGAAATTCAAAGTTTAGGGCCAAAATTAATCCCAACCTAATCCTTTGGCCCCTCCCACCAGCCAGGCCACCAACCATACTGAACAGAAACTTAAATTGGAAACACAAAGGAAAGTCTTTAGTCATTTCCACTAAGGGAATTTGCTAAACTTCTATATTTTCATATTTAAGTTATCATATAGTTAGAATTCTCATAATTTGTGAAAATATGACTCCAATCTAATCCTTATCCCTCTTCACCCAACACAAACATCCACACACACATCTCAATGTTAGATCCTGACATAATTCACACTAGCCTTCTCAGTTCTTAATTAATAAAATATTCGTGAGAATAAAAAAAGTTACCTTCTTATGCTATAGTCAGAGACTTCTCTTCATGCCACTGAACTCGAGTTAGAAGTTCAACTGCCACAACATCACCATCAAAAGCCCAATTCATGTTGGTACGCCCATAAATAATAATTTCATCACCAATACTCTCACTTCCAACATATGCTTCAAATGGGTTGTATCGCTTAACACGGAGCTTTCCTTGATGATATATACCACGATGCAAACCAGAAGTAATTTCTGACAAGGGTTTATGCTGAAAGAAAGAAGAGTAGGATATGTTAAAAATCAGAAACCTTACAAGACACTAGTCTTTTTCCTGAAATAAATATAGTTTAGCATATTCATTGTAATACCTCGGAGTAAAGAACCTTTCTCTTCGATGGCCTCAAATCTTCAACATCCTCCTTATTTGCATCTGCATTTGCACTTTGCACTAACAGATCAAGTAAATGAGTTTGCCCCAATGATCTAACATAAGATTCAACTGTAAAGACAAAACAAATTAACCAAGTTAGCTAAGCATGACATAAAAAGCTTGAGAGCAAGGGAGAGAACATAATCATTACAAGCACGCCACATGGTAGACACCAAGAGGCTTTAAGCAAAGCTAAAAATAAATAAACATCTAACATACTTGTCTCTGCACAAATTCCCTCTTCAATAGCCTTTCTCCTATTCTCTCTGTCATTGGTTATGAGTAGAACACAAGTAGCACCACCAAGATGATTCTGATACCACTGAGCAGCCACTCAAATGGCTGAATCACAATGTTAGAGATTACCGTTAACACAATTTAAGCAAGCATTTATGATTTATCTCGGTTATTAGCTTATGAAAGGGTTATGAAAACAAACATAGAGAATACTTTGGCAGTTACTGTAAATGATGAACTAGAACGTTAGCATGAATACGATCAGCTATAAATACTGTCCAAGTGGAATAGAGAGGATGGATGAAAGAACTATATATAGTCCAGCTTCAATACAACATTACAGCATAAACTTATGTAATATCAAGAGAATACCTCTATCATTTCTATCATTTTTACTTTCTCCACTCATGTCCTTAATATATGTATCCCTGCCAAAAAATAATATCATTAAAAGAAGCTCAAAATTCTAGCCACCATGAAAGCTCAAGTTTTTCCGTACAGATTTTGATAGTTTATCCCATGGGAGGTTATAAAAAGATTTATAGTGAAACACACCACATTAGAGTTGTAGGTTCATTTACTATGAAAAACTTGGGCATCATACTTCATTCAGCAATTACAATGACAAGCTAAGCCCTAGTAAAGCTCCTATAAGTCGTAGTTAGTTTTTTCTTTCAGTTTTTACCTATGATGCATAAAACCACACACTAGCTTGATGTACGTAGAAGTAAAACCAAACGTACCCCAATCAACTCTTGATTGGCACAGTTTCTAGTTCTTAACCTCGTCCAGCACAACTGATAGCATAACCACATCATCAATGCAGAATTCTCAAGCAAATCAATCTGTAAAAACGCATCATTTCATAAAACACTAAAAGTTGAAAGCTCAATGTTGACAACAGAAACCAGACGAAAATAACCTGAGTAAGAACAAAATTGGTGTCGAGAACTAGAATTGGCGATGTAGAAGCACCCAAACAAGCAACTGAAGAATCACATTTTTTGCAAAGCGAAGCCCCACAATATATATCATCTCGAAGACAGTGTTCTCTCAGTTGCTGTCATGAAGAACAGAAACCCAAAAGAACAAAGTAACAATAAAAGGATGGAACCTAATGAGATGTATAAAATAAGGCCCAAGATTAGTAATTTACTGACCCTTATCACCTTCCCAGACTTCGTCTTTTTAACAAACGCGACTTGTTGTGCAACATGTCTTCTGAAGGCAGCTTCAACTATTATTCCACTAAAAGCTATAAGAACAATAATGAATTTGAGACATATTCTTAAATGAAAGTAACTACTCAATCACCCAAAAGCATAAACAACCACAAGAACCGGTGAAGTGCTAAAGCAGAGCTAATTGTAGCAAAAAAGTATGAAAATCATGGATGCACAAGAAGAAGAAAAAAGAAAGGTGAGTAACCCGACTTCTTGAGATCTCTAATAGGGGTCATTACTACATGCATACAATTTTCCAAACCAAAACTAATTGACCAATTTGAGGTAAAATAAAATTTTGTAAATAAATAGAACATTGTAAAGACAATTTAATGGGAAAAAAAACAGATTTTTTGTTCGCTCCTAAAAACGTTGATAAAAATACATTTAGAGTGAAAACTGCTAAGTCAGGGGATCCATTACAATAGAGATAGCCCCTAAGAGGAGAACACCCGATAAGCCAAAAGCAGAACCCAAATAGAAAAAGATACAACCAAATGAGAACGAGGAGAAGAGGGATAAAAATGTACTAGCCAATCAATAAATGATAAAATACAAATGAGGTAATTACACAAAAAACAACATAGTGGTCCTTTTTCATAAAGCAAATCAAATGCGATATCGACCAAACTTCATGAAGCCCATCGATGTAGAAGGAGAGCCAATAGAAAGCAGAACCTTAATCCCAGAACAAAAGAAAAGGTCAAGCCATAACAATTTAATGTTAAGTTGAAAAAAACTCCTCTAGCAGTGGTTGTGCTTTTTTGTCATATGATATAGAACTGTCTAGGATCCTTAGTTCTTTCATTCCTCTTTTTTTTCTTTGTTCATAACCAGTGGGGAAACTCTCAGGCTAGGATCGCTTTGATGGAAAGGCCAAGATCTCTAAACCATGCACAGCCAATGCCATAAAATGTGAGGCTAGGTTGAAGGAGCCAGCAGATGGATGGTGAAAATCGTACCATTCTTCTTCTATGTGAAAAGGAGAAGCCGGTGGAGAACTCAAGGATTGTAAGTCAAAACATGAAATATCTCGATAACAAGAAATCAAGCATAAACATTGATACTAGTGCATGGTGTCACAATCGTAGCGTTTCAACCTTGAGACGGACGATTGTGCGGCACTTGTTCTAACTCGATGAACAAGTCAGCCGATCAAAATCCGAAAGTTGCGGGTAACGTCGACGTATGTCGTAACCTTCCTTCGCGTTCTTGGGAAATTTTATTTATAAAACGCGGGAAAGAAAGAAATACATTGAAATAGACGTTATAATAAGCATTAAAGACTGTCAGTTGCAAGGAAAAAGGGTTGCCTGCAAAGAGTACAACTAATGCTTGGGCGGGGATTCAACTGGTGTGCCTCCCCTATAGTACATTTTTAACTTTTTCAGCTCTGGCAGGCTTGCATATGAAAATGCCGAGGAGTCACACCCTAGCATATCGACTCAAAATGAAAAGCAAATGCCTAAACTAACTATGGTGCTTAAAGATAAGATAAATGGGAGCTAATCGGAGCATATAACCAAAGGTAAACACACTTTGGAAAAATATGTCCGTGACACATGGCACCGTCACCAAGTTGCCTCGTCATGCACTTCCAATGTTTATTGTTCCTAGTTATCTTATATTTTGAGGTAAAAACCTCGATGCTAACATTGAGTTGCATGACCAACAGCCTAAGCAACACATACTAAGGACCAAACTTCCAAGTAGTAATAAATACTTGTACCAATCAGTGGGGAATAATTATATCAATAACTTTTTTTTTAAAACTATTTAGCAAAGAGATAGTTGCAAATTTAGCAATTAGATTAAAAATAATTAAGTATATAAAAATATATTAAAAAATTTACAAATATAGAAAAATTTGTCAAATTCTATCAATAATAGAAGTCTATCATCGATAGACCATGTTACAAATATTGGTCTATCACTTTATACACCATACGAGTTTATGAGCATTCTATCGGTGATAGTTTTGTTATATTTATAATTTTTTTTAAATGTTGCTATATCCTTAATTATTATTCTTAAAATGTTCATTAATTACCTTTACCCATTTAGCAAAATAGTGTAGTTTTAAAACTATGCATTAAAATAGGGTTGTTTTTCACTTTTTTTTCTTGTTTTCATATAAAAATTTCTTTTTCTCAAGTTTTTAAAATTTTACTTTTTTTCTTCCAAATTAAATTCTACTTCTTTTTTATATATACTTTTTTTCTTTTTCCAATTTGATTTTTTTCTTCAAAAACTAAATTCAACTTCGTTTTCTTTATTTTCCATATAAATTTCTTTTATCTTTATTCATTCTTAAAAATAAATTGTATTTTTTATAAAAAAAAATCCATATAACTTTTTACCTTTATGAATTTTATTTTTGTTCTTAAAAACTAAATTTTACTTTTTTTTGGAAAATTTTCAAAATTAACAAATTTGACAAAATATTTACAACCTATAGCAAATTTTATCACTGATAGTCATTTATATGTTATAGTAATAGAATAGTGATAGAATTCAAAATTTTGTTATAGCTCGTAAATATTTTAATTTATTTTGTTATTTTTAAAAATAACTCTTTTATTTTTCATATAATTCTTTTATTTTTATTCAATTTAAATTTTATTTTTCGTTCTTAAAAACTAAATTCTTAATTTTTAATTTAATACTAATCTATTTTTTCTGTCCAATAAAAAATCTTTTTTTTATGAAAATCAATTTTATTGTTATTGAAACTTATTAAAAATGTGTGCTATTTGTATTTTTAAATTGATGAAATTTCTTTCAACTTTTTTTTTTTAATTTTAAAATTTATGTTTTCGTTAATTTTTTTAATTTATAAATATTTACCATTGTAATCCATTCATTTTGTATTAATTGAAGGTCGTAAATTTTTAGTAATTGTTTGTGATAGGATAAAGTTAACATAACACTCATCCGTAGCATGTAATATATCATAACTATCATAACATGGCATGAATATCAATCATAACGTCATTATCATGTGATTAATATATCATTTATCATAACATATCAGTTATCCATATCAATCACATTATGTTTCTTAGCTACATCAATGCATAATGAAAAATACCTCTTAATTTTATTTTTGAAGGTTTAGTATTAGAATCTCTTACATTGAGATTAGTTAAAACAATATTTCTTGTGCTGACAGTCAATTCCCATTTAACTCAGTCAAACAATTTTGGTTGAAACCACCAAATCAACCTTTGGGTATAATAAACACATATGACTAATCCAAAAAAACCAATCAAACCAAAAGAAAATAATCCAATTTAAATCCATAATTTAAACTATTTAGGATAAAAAGAATAAATATTTGATGGGAGTACCAAAACCCAATCAAATACTCACCAAAATAGCAAAATGGCTCAACTGATGGATTGACTAACAAAAGAAGGCAGAGTCACATATAAGTACACCAAAGTTTTCATATTGAGGTTTATCATAGGGTCATTTGTGAAAAACATAGATGACACATATTTGTTGTCATTATCTATATAAAAAACGACAAACAATATACATAATTAATAATTATAATAAAATTTGAATTAATAAAAAAATCACATAAAAACAAAAAATAAATTAGATTGAATCAATAAATAAAAAGGTTAGTTACATATATAAAACAAAACTAAAAAATATTTATAGCCCATGTAAAAAAAATAAAAGTTCATGAAACCACTCAATATTTGTATGAATTCTAGATTTGTCCTTTAGTTTTGAATTTCGCGTTGAATTTCTGCTCATCTTCTTTATTTTATTAGTTCTCCTTCTCCTTCTCCATATTCCCACATCTTCTTATTCGTGATTTCTTGGTGACTCTTCAATATTTTTTTCATTCTTTGTCATATCTCACATTTAGCTCCATTAGCAGTATCATGTTCTTCTTCTTTCACTATAAATATACATGATCGTTTACCAAGATCATTTAGATTTGGTATATGATCATGTAGATCTCTCCCCAATATCTATGCTCACCCCTGTACTATTTTCTACATGTTGCACACACGTTCAAGTAACATGCACATGATATCAAATTTTGGTCAAAGAAAACGTACCACCCTCGCGTTACATTAGTAATGTCTAAATCCAATAAGAAAATTGTATATTAGAGAAGAAGTAAGAAATTATTAGATAACTTATATGAAACTATTATAGGGAATTTGAGAGTAAGATTTATTTTGATCCTACCAAAATTAGGATATGAATTTCTTAATTTATAGTAGGCTAGGATCAAATTTGATATTATCTTTACTTTTTGGTCTTACTCTCACAACTAAATTAATATGTCTAATGATTCTAAAAGGGTTAAAATTATGTTTTTTTAAATATTATTTAATATATATATATATATATATGATAATTAAAAATTAAAAATTACCATTTTTTTTCAAAATTAAACAATTAAGTTTTTTAAACATATATATATATATATATATATATATATATAAAATAATAATTTGAAATTAAATTTTAGTTAAGAAAGTAACTAAAAAAGGAAAGAAAATTAGATTGGTGGGCCCACTTATTAAAAAAAAAATTCTTAAATTCACCGCTCGACTTTCTGATTTTTTTAAAGCGCATTATTTCTCTAAATTTGTTTCTAAACAACATCATTTTGTAATAAATTTTCTAAACAACATTATTTCAATAAAATATCCAATTAGTGGTTCGTAAACACATAAATCTTATTTTAGAAACAAAACTTTACTTAAGCATACAGGAGTGTTGACACATAAATTCTTTTTCTTTTTTAGGGAAATTACTCCTTTTGGTCTCTTACTTTTGGATAATAGGTACATTTAGTCCTTAATATTTTAAATTGACCAATTTAGTCCCTGTTCTTTAAAATAGATTTGAAAGGACCATCTACAAATAAAATTATTAAATTTAGACAAAAAAAATTATATTTTTAATCTCTCTCATCTTTCTACTTTCTCTCTCATTTTTCATTCAAAGTCTCGACTTCTTGGTGCCAATTTCCATGCATCATCCTGTTCTTCAATAGTAAATGATAATCAATTTGTTGTTCCCTATTCAAAACGATGTATTTAGAGTGAGAAAAGAAGGAATATCACAACCAAACTTACTCAACAAAAAGAATGGAAACGAATTTTGGCATTGGAAGTGATATAATATGAGTTAGATTGTCGGGTTATTTTTACACCCACAGTTAAAATCACTCTTTGTACTGCTCATTTAGAAATGACTAATAATCAATAAAAATTTAACTCAACCAACATCTATATGTTGTAGATCGTTTAACTTAACTAGCATCTATGTGTTGTGGATAATGAGATGTGTAGAGTTCAAATTTCTCTACCTCAATTTGTACTGGAAAAAGTTACAATAGATTTTAAGAATTCAAAATTTTGTTGCTTTCATTTTGTAATATTCATTCACTAAATAATAATAAAACACAAGTATCTTGTAATATATATATATATATATATTATATCATTAATTTGGATTGGGTTTGGTATGTTTGAACCTAATTTTTCAACCCAACTTGAGATCCAACCAACCAAAATAAATAATAATTAACTCAAGTTTTAAATTAACCCAACCTAACCCCTATAATATGGGTTGGGTTCTCCGTTTATTCTCACACTCTTAAAATTACTTTTAATACTATTAGTTTGGACATTATCAATAGTTAATAAAAGTTTAACTCAATTAACATATATATGTGTTATGGATTATAAAAATGGTATTACGTCCTTTGGTAATATTCATTCATTAAATAATAATAATAATAATAATAATAATAAAACACACATATCTTGTAATAAGTGCCTAAAAAAAAAAAAAGTCGACCTATATGTATATATTCATAGAGAAGAATTAACTTTGAAAAATGTAGAGTTAAATTCATTTTTTGAAGGGGAAAAAGGAAAAGAAGTGTGTTAAAAGTCTAAGAGGTGGCCCCTAAAGTTTGAAAGAACTCTAATTAACACCAACAGGTTAGCGACAAATACTTGTCTACGCCATAATTTTAGTTTGTTTTTTTAATGTCTTCTTTGCTCACCACTTTATTTATTTAGAACCTATCAAAAGCCCATACAGGACCCCATACATGATACAACCTACCAATACAATCATTCTTAATCATTTTATTCTACATATTAAATAGAAGAAAAGGGTCTCATAAACAAATTACTTTGTTTCATTCTTTTTCTTTCCATCTTTATTTCCCTCTCTTTTTCATTTTCTTTTTCAAAATGCTTTTTTTTTTCAATCTTGTATATAAATATTGAATGATTAGTATCTCTGCAACCAAATCTATTTTTACTTTTAATCTATAAAACTTGTTTTGTGGAAGGGTTTCAATCCCTCCTTAAATTCTATTTTGTTTTAATTGTATTTGAAGTTTAGAGAGTATTTTCATTTTAGTGTCTGTACTTTTAAATTTAAAATTTTATTCAAATTAAATTGAGTCTTTAAAATTAGTTTATTGTCGGTGTTATGGGTAGATTCTAGAATCAATGGTAAAATTGTCAAAAGAGAGCAAGAAAAATCTAAAGTAATCGGTTCATGAATACATTGGCCATGGTCGATCTTAATTGACCGAGGTCGAACCTCTTATGTTAGTTTGAGGGTCAAAGGCCCAACATAGCCTAGGCCTTAACATAGTGTGCCTAACAAGGATGTTGAGTCGATTAACCACGGCCCAGAGATGATCTGCATGTAATTTGTCCAATGTGTAGGACCATGATAAGATAAAGAATGAGAAATAGTTGATAAAGCAGGCTCAAGGAAAAAGCCTAATTGGACCTGAGCAAAATAGTTTTATTGGACGGTCCAGGGATAAGATTGAGATAGACCTTCTTTGTTTAACCATTTGAGAGCCTATGACCTATTTAGGCATTGGAAAGATGATTGGTATGGGTCAAAAGCTCAAACCAACCTCCTCAGTCAAGGATCAAAGAGGATGAGGTCGAGGTTAATTTTCTCCATTTGGCATGCCTTATTCAACTTGAGAGATAACCTATCTTATATAAGATTACGAAACTCATATCTTGATCCTAGTTGGACAAAGATAAATCTTTATCTCAAATTTCCTGTAAATACACTATTATGATTTCATATAAGCTAATTAAAACTTTGACTTATTCTCTATTCTCTTACTGGCTTAGGCATTGAAGCTCTTTTTCTTTATTTTGTTGATTATCTCTTCTTCAAATTAAAAATTCAACTATTGGTGTCACGTGAAGGTCAGATGTATTTTTCCTTGGCCAAAATTTGATATCAATAGTTGGTTTTTTAAAAAACATGAAAACTCTCATAGAGTGTTGATAACTTGTAGAAATACAAGTTATTGTAGTCTTTTAAGTAAAATAATGAGGTCTTATCGCATGGAAAGAGAAGAAAATAGAGAAAAAAGTTAGTGATTTGGTTATCTTTCGAATCACATAATACATAAGAACCTTATCCCTAATTCACTAGTATTTAGTGCTCTTGTGGCAAGCTTTTAGACAAAAAAGGAGTGAAGCTCGGCGAGAATATGTCTATGCGAGAAGTCCAGCCCCATCTTTGTGGAGATAGAAGTATAAGCTATGCGATTAAGGCAATAGCAGACAAAATCGGTTGGTGGAAAATTTAGATGGATAGGACAAAAGGACGTCTACGCAACGCCGATTGCAGCTTTTCAGAGGTTTTAATTGTGCGTGACACTCTGTCAACACCAGTCCTCGTATATAAATAGAGTGTTTCACTCCTCAATCGATGTGCAAATTTTGGCCGGAAAAGCAAGCTCCTCCCTCCATCCATTCATTCATCACTCTTCCTTTGAGGTTTAGTTGAAAGCCTACATTAAATGAGAGAGAGATTTATACCTTCCATTGTTCTCCTCAGATATAGGCAAAAATCAGAGCCAAAGAGTATGAGAGATCAAACTTTGTGGTGTAACTCATCTTTTGTTTTTCCATCTTGTAATTTTTATATTGTATTGTTTTGTAAGCTAAACCATGACTGAAAAGCTTAACATATTGTCTATGAAAGCAATTCATTTCTTCTTCCATTCCATATTTCTTATATACCTATATCTACATAGTTGGTTGACTGAATAGTAATAATTGATGTTTGTGATACTCAGAGAATCATAATGAATGCAGTAAGAGTTCTGCTTAGCTCAGTGTGAGTATCTCAACCTTGTTCATTTAAAATAATGGCTTGAGTGTAATTACTAAACAAGTAAAAACCACTTTTAGCTGAGCAGGTGGCTGGAAGAATGCAGTGGTGCATTCTTGTCGCCAAGCTCATCCTTTACATACATCACTAAAAGGTTGGTGTGTGTGTTGAAAGCACTGAAAGGTGTACGTCCTAAGTAAGGATTAGCTACTGTTATTGTATTTGAGATTATTAGATATAAATCATAGCTTAACTAAGAGTATTTGCATCCCGAGAGGCGAGCAAGTATGGCAGAAGCGCTGAGAGGTTACTCGCCTTAATTCTTAGTTAGTACATATTTTATGTCGCCTCAAAGTATTAAAATATTAATCATTGTCATTAGTTAGTTCAATTTTCCTTCCTCGTCATGCCTACACTAAGTTCATATTTCATTATGTCATACTCCCATGTTCACCTTGCACCACCAAGCACAGTAGTGTAAATATCTAAGACCAACATTTTAATGTTCATATCCTTATTGTATAATGTATACCGCATCATTTAGTACGCGATTAGATAAAATAGGAGCTTAAATTTCCTGTGTTCGACTTTGGACTTACCAGGAAACTTCTCTTCGCTTGCACTTGGACGGCAGAGGAGAAAACTTGTGTTTGATTCTCATGATAGCAATGCATGAATAAGAATGCATTTTTTATCACATACCCCTGTTTACCCGTATATTAGTCATAAACTTAGAACTACTCTTGTTAAACATACGAAATTGACACTTGAGAAATTAGAACACATGAATAAAAATTTCATGACGACCAAGTGTTGACAAAAATTTCAGAGATATAAAGAGATGTTGAAATCTTTCATTAGAGTTTCTCATCCGACAACAATGTTAAAAGAACTTTAAATGCTAAACCTAAGTGGCAAATGTAATTAAACTAAGTTAAATAACATTTAATTATCATAATATCAAACTATACAGATTAATTCTAAAATATGCTCTAACAAAACCTTTTATCATCTATTAACATTTCTTTGCATGATTTTAAAAAAAATTGTAAGAAAATTATTATTGTTATTAGTTAATTTGAGACAAAATTAAATATATTGAAAATGTATGGATTATAATTAGAGAACTAAAATCGAAAAAAATATATATTTTTTGAGATTGGGTTCTTTAAATAAAAATATACATAATTATTGCAAGTTCCTTATTTTTGCCCCCACCAAATTATTTTCAATAGACAATAAAATACATGAAGATTTATATACAAAATTAGTTATATAATAAGTCAAGTTGGGACAGCTCTTGATCATAACATTGCACCTACTAAATAATGATAATCTCAACATTCTTGCTTTAAAAAAAAGGAGAAATGACCTTTAGGCACTTGAAACCAAATTAAAATGTACAACTTTCGAGTCAATTATTTGTTATATGTTCAATTTTTGTTTTTCTTTCTTTGACAATTATGTTCCCGAATTATATTCATTGAAATTTAAAATGAATAAAGCATAAATTTCTCATAGATAATCTATTAATCATTGACAATGAATAAAATTAATTTAGGTTATAACCCTTTTCAAAATTTACTTTCAATACATATAAAATGGTTAAAAATCACGTTCACTCGTTAAAGTGAATTTTTTATGTTATTATAATTAGTCCATAAACTTTATTATATAATAATTTAGTTCTTGAGCTTAAAAATGTATAATGATTTAGTCTCAATTGTAGAAACTAATGTAAAAATTTAATGAGATTTCATGCGTAAATAAATCGATAAACTGATGAGAGACTACGTTATGTTATAAAATTATATATAAGGTCTTCTACATCATAATATAATAAAAAATGACATAAAATTTTGATTATTTATTTTACATTGAAAACTAAAATGTTAATATTTGAAAGTGTAAGGATAAAATTGATACATACCAAAGTTCAAAGACTTGCTTAATTAAATTGATACAAAATTAAAATCGTCGTAGGGACTAAATTGTTACTTTTATGAATCTTGAGGGACCAAGTGTAATGCCCGTGATTAGGAGGGAGACATGAATGAACCAATATCACATCTGAATGAGAGGGATCCTGAGGACATGAAAGTAATGTTAAGAAAAATTTAAAAGAATTAAAAGTTAATACATATACCAACAAGGTGCACCTTCTTTTTCGGTGGCTCGATCATAGGAACTTCAAAGTTAAGCGTGCTTAGCTTGAGGTAATTCTATGTTAGGTGACCTCCTAGGAATTTTTCTAGGATGCATGTGAGTGAGGATTCAGGACTCGTGTTGGTTTGTCGGAGATATTGTTTTTATTATCTTGCAGCTATGATAGTCTTTTTCTTAATTTTATTTTAGGTGTGCTTAAATGATCATTTGTTCCTAAACGTGTTTTGATTAGGATTTGGTTAACTTATTGGTTGTCTCTTTTGATTAACTTGTATTGTAACTTTTATACTTATTAGCTGTTGAAGTGTTGCTTTTGATCATTTAGACATGTCCCCCCCCCCCCCCACCCATTGTGGAATTTCTATTGTAGTTCAAAACTCTCAATGTAAAGTTTTTCAAAACTCTCTATTGTAGTTTTAAAGTGATTTTGACAAGAAGTGAGTTTTGACAATACCATCTTGTCAAGTTCTATGTTTCTTTAGGTGTTGGTGTCAAAATCTTTTTGTAATTATTCTTCATGTCATATTTTGTTTGTTTGGAGTCTCTTTCTTTGGTGGGATTTCTTTTTATGGGCTTGGCTTTTTGGATGCTCTTTCATTCTTCAACTTTGTGTCACTGTATTCTTCCCCCCATGTAAAAGAAATACAAATTAGAAGAGGCTTTATGTGAAACCCCAAAACTTCTTAAACCTTTGAAACTTGTTAAGATCAGTCAAGGACAAGAGAAAATGAAATTTATATAAAAAAAAAAGAATAAAATACTTGAAATTTAGAATTTTTTTAACTTGAGGAAAAGAGAAAAGTTAGAACATTTTTACTGAAGTGTCAAAATTAAGTCACTGGGCATTTGGAGGTTGTATGAACGACAAAGGAAGGCTAAGAAAACGTCCAAGGAAGGGTCATTGGACGACAAGAAGAGGTTTAAGAACCTCCAAGCTAGGCATTTGGACATGGAGTAGGCGACCAAGTAAGGAAACTAACCTCCAAAGGTGATGCTTAGGTGTTTGGTTGGCTAGGTGAGAAGGATACCTTGAGGGGTTGCTAGGCGTTTAGGCTTGGCAAGTAGGCTGGAATTGGAGGTTAGTATGGCTAAGGAAGGCTTGTCCACGCGAGGAGGGGTGCTAGGCGAAGAGGCTTGCGGCCAAGTGTTTAGAGGTTATCATGCGAGGAAGACATGGGCATGTCCGTGAGAAAGACTTGCTTAGCATTTTGACTTGACGATTAAGAGGTTAGCTAGGTGAGGAAGGCTTGGATATGCAAGGAGACTAGGCGGCCAAGGGCTTTGCAGCAAAACCATGGAGGTTAGCCATGTGTTTAAGACATCAACGTGGCATGACTAGGGCTTTCGGTTAAAAGTAAGTCCAGTTGTCCTAACCATGTCATCATGCATTTTATGATCAAGGAGGACATGGAGGAGGTGATGAGGTGTAAGTACATGCTTAAGAGGTGAGTCTAATCAAGGATTAAGTATCACCTTAATCGCATGTAAGGGAATTTATAAATAGGCCAACTTCAGCAATGAATTTCTCACAACTTACTTATGCAAAATCACTCATTTTGGTCTTGAAAGTTCAAAAATTGAGTCTAGTTTGTGAGGGAGGGTTGTTGTATGTTTTGGATTTAAGGATGTTTCATCAAGGGAAAGTGAGAAGGTCATTTCATGGGTGAATCTAAGTAAGGTGCACTTTCACAGGGCTACATGACTCATTATTTCCTTCGCAAATTTGAGGTAAGAAAGTTAATACAATTTAGAGTAACTTTATAGAAGGAAGTTTTATCAAAAGAATTATGAATTTTCAAATATGGGTCATGATTTTGAAAGTTAAACAGTGTCTGGATAGTGGCTATGAGTCATGCATGTAAAGACGAGATGGACGTGTGTTTTGGTCATTAGAGGTTATTTTAGGTCAGTCTGCACGCACATGACAAGGTCATGGCACAGCCGAGCGACAAGGCATGTGCTCAGGTTGCGTGCACGACCCTACCTTAAGTGGTTAATGCGGCACATGGTGTGCGGGAAGCACCAACGGGCGTGTTATGCATGCAAAGGGCGTTGGGTAGGCAGCAAGCATACAGCAGGCCCCAAGGCCATGCACACGCGTGACCAGCCCCCTGCACCATGTCAGTGGGCTCCTATGGACTGTTTTCAAGTTGTTTTGGACTGTCTTGATATTTTTGGAAATTTTAAAGGAGCTTTTGGATATTTTCATGTTCAAGGAATTAATTAAGGATAAAATATAAATTTTTCAGGACAAGGAGGATTAGGAGGAATCCACGAGACCAAGGCTATATTCAAGTGATTGTGAGTAACATCATGATTTCTAAAGTATTTATTGAACATGTTTTCATGCTATACAAGCAATAGCTCATAAAATGATTTGGTAAACATGATCTCAAGTTCTTATACATGTTATGCTATTGATAAATGTTTACTGAAATAATATTTCCAAGCTACGTTATTATTTCATGATTTCAAGTAAATATTTCAAAACTTTCAAGGAAACATTTCATGTTCTCAAATGTTTTTTATCCATGGCCGAATATTCCATGAGACCTAGTGTATACATGTTGTTAACTCCATACTAATGGTACAGTTGACAAACCTATATTTAACTATGGGCCATCATGAAGGATATATTACTATGCCTTAAAGGAGGAGGGTTAGCTACCCATCAACTGTTCTGTCTTCGGACAAAGGGGTAAATATTGTCCGTGGCTATAGAGGAATGTCTTCGAAAAGCTATGCAAATGTTTCAAGTTTCATGTTATGACTATTTACTGATAAATGTATTTAAGCTTCGGTTTTATACTAAAATGTTTATGAAAATCGTGTTTTATAAAACAGTTGCTCACTAAGTCTTTCGACTTATCTTTTCAAAAAAAAAATCCACTTTTCAGGTACAGATTATGGATCTCTGCATGCTGAATATACTGTTGTCAGGCCAACTTAATTTCCATTATACAAGGACATTGTTTTCTTTTAAGTAGTATTATGTTTGTTCAAATATTCATAACTTCATGATTTATTCAATTTCCATCATATGTTTTATAAAGATTTCATATGAGTTACACTGAAATAAAAAGTATTTCAAGTTAAAAGACTTTCGATGTTGATTGTTTCACGCTTCCATGTCATGTGTCAGTTGAGGTTATTTCGGAGGTGAACGGCTTCGACTAACATCACACCACATCTCGGGACGAGCAAGCAGGTGCCCGGGACGGGGTGTTATAACACTTTAAAATGAACAAGATTGTTCATGTGATCATGCCTTTTAATGTTTTTGGCTTAGTTACATCTTGCTGAAAATTCCACTTACGGTTTCTTGGATAATTTGTGTTTTCCACAAAACCAGAATGCTCATCTTTCAATTCTTAAACAACTTCATTGGGGCAGTGAAGTCATACTTGAGCAACTTATGGATTTATAGGACTTTTTGTAGGGTTGGTAGCAAAATTTTGGTTGCAATGTACTTATTTTACGCTTGTTCTAACCAAAAGATATATGTTTATGCTATCATTGTAAACCCTTTACCAACAATTGTACAAATATTACAAAGTGTATGATAACGTATATATATTGAAGCATTGACTGTTTGTTTCCATATAGTACTTTGTGATTGAACTGGTTTGTGTAATGGCAGGACAACAAGAAAAATAGGGATTGTTCAGGAAAATAGGGAAAGAAAAAAATGTACTAATAGAGGAGTATGACATTTTATTTCTTAAAAAAAATTGTCAAGGTAAAGGTATTCTTGAACTAATTATAGTCATGCTAGGTGTTTTCTTGACATTTAATAATCGTCATGATTGACATATTCTTCACAAGAAAAAAATGTCCAAATATAAGATTTCGTGACATTTTATAACTGTCATCAATATGCAAATAATGACAGATAATTACTATAATATGTGTGAATTGATGACAGTTAGTTATTGTCATAAAATATAAAAATAATGACATTTATTATCTATCAAGAATACTGGATATTTGACATTTATTTTCTGTCTTGAAAATACTTATTGGGACAGTTTTTCCGAACTGTCATAGATAAACTTTTCTTTACTGCCACATCAATGACTGAAAAAAACTGTCAAAAATTTTTAAGATGATAGATTTTAACTGTCGTCGTAGGCCATTTTTCTTTTGCTTTTAGGCTATGTAGCTTAAGTTCTTTTAAAAAAAATTGGTCTTTATTTCTACTTCCCTTGTTATGTTGGCTCGTTTGATGATGACAGGGGCAAGTGGGATTTGGATTGGCAAATGATTATTATTATTATGTGGAGTCTTTAGAACCTGATAAATAGGTTTTTTTCTTTAAGAAAGGTTTCCCTAATCTTGACTGCCTTAGTGTGAAGATTGATTCTTTCGTCAAGCTTGATTCTAGAGTTGCACTTGGTGGTCCTTTGGTTAGTTATATCTCAGGTTCCTCGCCCTCTTTCAATAGTCTCCTCCCACTAAAGGAGGTGTTGGAAGTTAAATGTGAATGTTGTTTGGTCGGACAAAATCTGGGAGTGGAGGTCTTGGTTGGCTTGTTTGGACCATTATAATCGTGCAATCTTGGAGGTTGTAAGTTTATTCTTCTAATTCTTAAAGGTTGCAGTGTGAGTTCACTAGAAGTTGAAGTCATTGTTGGGGAGTGCTTGGGTGCTTTTCTCCCCTTAAAGGTGGAGTCCTATACATTAGAAGTCACCAAGCTTCTTAATAGGGAAGTGTATTCTTAAACATAAATTGGTGTTCTTATCGAGGATATTTTGTATTTGAAAAATCTGTTAATTTTATGCTTTTTTTTTGTCATTGTTACCTAAGGATAATAAAGTAGCTCATTCTATTAATACTTTAACATCTTCTATAGGGCTTTATTTGATTTGAAAAGTTTTTTTTTTTTTGTTGTTGTTGCGGATAGTTTGCTCTTGATCCTTGATGTTGAGATCACTGGCAAGGAGAGTAGATGGTCTTCAGGTTTGTATGGTCCTTGCCTAAAAAAAACAATCTTTTTAAATCAAGTAGATCTGTTCCAAATTTAGCCATGCTATTTTCAAAAAACTGAAATTTAATTCAAATACTTTCAATAAATTACTAAATGTAATTCTTCAAATTTAACTTTGAGACTTTTTAAATAATAATAATAATTTAACTGCGGATATATTTTCAAAATTTATGAAACTAATGCCTAATACAAACTTTTTTTCTTAAAAAATAAATTAAAAAATACAACCATTTCTAACATACTAAATTTAAAAATCATAAATACATTACATGAACTAAATTTAGACATATCCAAGAGGAGTAAAATATATATCATATATTGTTAAATCCATTAATCATAAGGTTTGATAAAAATATTAAAAATCAAACAATATCTATGATATTTCTATTAAATACCCATAAAAAATGAAAATATACCAAGTATTAATTTCTAAAGAACAAAAAAAAACACTAACAGCAAGAATGTAACGACAACTTTCAAGATCGCTAGCTAAGGTTGTTACTTCATAAATTGTAAGATTCGAAAACATTTTGACTATTAAAGTAGAAATTTTTATTTCAAAATAAAATTGACGGCACAAAAGAAAACAATTTTTTTAAAAAATTAATAAATAAGTAGAACTTTTGTTCAGAGTTTCCTAAAATGTTATATAAAAAAATAACAATAAAATAAAACAAAATAAAATAATCCTACATCTAGTTTCCTATCAAATTAAAATATTTAAAATTATTTGAAAACAAATATGAGCGGAAGCAATCCTTTAATTTTAAATAACACGATCATGAGTCTCACTTGTTACTGGCTAGCTCTCGCCTAAGAAATAAGAAATGATGAGTATAAAAATTAATCCCCTACCAGGGCCTTTTAGGTGTAATATGGCGTAAGTAGTGAACGACCTGAGGGAACACAAACCATAGCATAAATAGTGGCCTGAAAGAAACACAAAACATAAGGTGTACACAAGAGTTTAACTGTTGCTTGCAAAATAATTCCCAAAACCAACATAGACATAGTGAATTTAATTAATAATTTTATCCAATAAAATTATTAAATGGTATCCAACTTTAGTTCTCCCATTTGGTTAATCAAATGGAGGTTGAAAACTAATTTACAGCTTAAATTAGGAGGGAGGTCCACAAATTAGATTCAATATTGAAACCCCAAATTTTCTTAGATCTTTGGAACTTGATAAGTTTTCGCTAGGACAAGAAGGTAAATTTCTTAGAAGAAACATTAAGATTTTATGCTAAGTCAAGTAGGAAATTTTTGAAATTTTGGCTAAGTATCAAAGGAAGAGGTGCTAGGCATTTTGGGGTTGGTAGGCGGCCAAAGGAGGAGTAGATAACCTCTATCTAGGCGTTTAGACAAGAGTGGGAGGCATGCTTAAGTTGTGGATGTGTGGTCGAGAAGGATGAAATAACCTCTAAGTATGCTTGGTGATTTGGCTTTACTAGGCGAGATAGGTGTCTTTAGAGGTTATCCAGATGTTTGAATGGCTAGGTAAGAAGACTTGAGAGATTAATATGGGTGAGAAAGGATGTTTTTGAGAGGTTATGTGAGAAGAGTTGGTGGTTAAGGCACACAAGGAAGGATAGGACGTTTAAGCAAGGAGGAGGTGTCAACTCATTGTCATGCAAGACTATCTATAAATAGGCAACTTCTGCCAATGGTTTCTCACAACGCATTCTTGCAAATTCTCTCAAATTAGTCTTAAAAGCTCAAAAATTGCGTTTATTTTGTTGAACAGGGCTGTTTTTCTAGTTGGATGTGAGAAGGTTTGCGTTTTGGTTCAGAGAAGGCGAGAAGGTCATTTGCAAGAAGAATTTGAGCAAGGTGCATTTTTAGAGAGCTATAAAACTTGTCTTTTGGATTTTTGCTCTAACATTTTGAGGTAAGAAATTTAAGACATTTTAGAGTAACTTTGTAGAATGAAGTCTTGCAAAAAAATTGTGGATTTCAAGTTATGATTTTCCAAAGTCAGTCCATGATTCCTGGATGAAAAATGAAGCTCTGGGCAATAGGTTAGTCTTATGCATACTAGGCGACATGGACATAATTTATTGTTATAGAGGTTATTTTGGGTCTATTTAGTGGACATGACAAGATCTGACACAACCCAGCGGCAAGGGGATGCGCTCATATTGCGCGCATGACTTTGCATTAAAAAGTTAGCATGCAGAGTGTGTGGGAAGCACAACGCGCACAAGGCATGCGATGGACACATTGGGTAGGTAGCAAGGACGCTCGCAACATCCTTCACTGTGAGATTAGCACACGGTGCGTGGCCCACATCAGCGTTTGCACGCGACAAGGTCCTAGGACATGCACACGCAACTAGCCTCAACCACCATGTCAATGGACACCATTGGGCTGTTTTGAGTTGTTTTGGGTTGTTGTGATATTTTTGAAAAATTTAAGGAAAGTTTTGGATATTTTCATGATTAAAATATTAATTAAGGATTAAATGTGAATTTTACAGATCAATGAGGCTTAAGAGGAATATCACGACCAAGACTTTATTCAAGTGTTGTAAGACAATGATTTATAAAGCATGATTTTTAAGTTATTATTTCAAGTTATGATTTATGATAAATGTTTATGGACTAATGTTCAAGTTATACCATATTTGAATGATTTCATGATCAAGGTCAAGAAAAATATTTCAATGTTTTCAAATGTTTTCTCCTAGTATGAATATTCCATGCAACCTATTGTATACATGTTGTTAACTCCATACTGATGATAGGGTTGACGAACCTATAGTTTATGGATCATCAGGAAGAGTATATTTGTATGCCTTAAATAAGGGGAATAGCTTCCCAACGACTGTTTTGTCTTCGGACGAAGGGGTAAATACCGCTCGTGGCTATGGAACATTGTCTTACAAAAGCTATGAAAATATTTCAAATGTATCATGTTATGAAATGACTATTATTGATAAATGTATTTAAGCTTCAATGTTATATTAAAACTGTTTATGAAAACTTGTTTTCTAAAACTGTTGCTCACTAAGTCTTTCGACTTACTCTTTTAAAATGTTTTCCATCTTTACAGGTACAAATTGTGAATTTTCGCATGCTGAACTTACTGTTACCAGGCCAACTTAGTTTTCAATCATGCAAGGAATTATTTTTCTAAAAGTATCCTAGTGTTTATTCAAAAGTTTATATTTTCATGATTTTTATATATTTTACTCAGTATCTATAAATGCATTTCAAATGGGTTACACTACTGTTTTAAAGTATTAACTTCCCCTGGCAAATGTTTCATGTATTCATGCCAAGGGTCAATTGAAGTTGTTCAAGAACTAAATGGCTTTAGCTGACATCATGCCACATCTCAGGTCGAGCAAGCAGGTGCTCAGGGTGGGGTGTGACACAATAAGTCTCCAATTGGCTTCGATAAGAAAAACTAAAATTAATTCAAAAAATAAACTCAACTTTAAAACTTTAATTGGTATTTCAAAACTCATCTAAAAAGACCAAAAACACACAAAAAAAAAAAAAAAAAAAAAAAAACTTTACCTAAACTCACCAAACCAAGACCGGTGAGCGGCAGCAGCGAGGAAGCTAAGCAATGCGGAATATTGCATAGTGAAGGATGGTTGCTAGGGTTTCTTAAGGAAGAAGATGAAGAACATCTCTTTATTAAACTAATCATCTCTTCTCATCCAATCAATTCAATCACCTCTCCTCATTAATTATCTTATTTTCCAACAATTATAATTATATTTCATTAAACATTTAACTTTTCTTTTTCATATTAATTATTGAGATATTTTTAAAAATAGCAAAATAAAATAAAATATTTACAAGCTATAGCAAAATTTTGGATTCTATCACTGATAGTCTTCTATCACTATAGCATATCAATAACTATCAATAATAGAATTTGCTATAGCTTGTAAATATTTTGTAAAATCTACTATTTTTAAAAACTCCCCTTAATTATTTATACAAAACCAAATAATTAATATAATATTCCACCAAAATCCAAATTCTTAATTAAATATGCATACTCATATATATATATATATACTTAATTTAATTCCAATTCCACCCAAACCAACTTTTCTTTTCAAGATCTCAAATCAACTCAAGTCCTCAATTCTTTTAATTAACCAAATATTTCTCAATAAATCAGTTGTTTTAAAATTTCATAAATTCAATCATGAATAATCTTTTAGCTCAAATCCTCAAAATAACTCTAAATTATTCAAGATAATTAATAAAAATTCGGGATGTTACAAAAAGAAACATTCATCAAGTATATGGATATCAACCAAACTAAAGTTAAAAAATGTCAATATTCAAGAAAAAAATATCAAAGTCATAATTTTCCATAAATTACAATAAAAATATGGATAAAATGTAAAAATTATTGATGAATAACTCTAAAAGATCATAAAATTAAAATTTTAAAAATAAAATTAATCAATAAATAAATATTTGTTGTTTATTATTTATATAAATAATATATTAATGATATGTTTGTTCGCGCGAGATTTTTCGAGAAATTTGATGTTGTATTTGTGTTGATTTGATGCGATGTGGTTCGGTCTTTAGAATTTGATTCTCTGATTCTCTCTCGTTGGATGCTTACGCTTGATTTGAGGAAGTGGAGCATGTGAGGTTCTTGAAGATGGAGTTTTGGAAGAAAGCTTGTATCTTCAAAAAAGCTTGTATCTTCAAAAGAGTTTTAATCTTCGATGGTTGTTGGCTTTAGGAGTTAGCACTACAAGAAAAACACTCTACTACGACAGTTATTTATATCACAAAATGGAGGGAGAAAAAAAAACTGTCACGAAAGGGAAAAAACGCATTTTGACGGGAAAAGGTGGAATTTTTCGGATAATACTTTTCGCGACAGTTATTTGATGTCATAGAATAAAAATAAAATAATAATAACAAAATCTAAAAACCTCCCCAAGCCTTTCTCACACTCTCATCCTCTTCGAAAACGCCCGCAGACCATCGAACATCTCCGAACGCCGTTGAACGTCGCCGACCATCTTCGAACACACTCAACCACTCCAAACGCAACCGACCATCTCTGAACGTCTTTGTCATTGGCTATCATCGCCCATCAAACTCGCCCGTCGTCGCCCATCTCCTCATGTTAGGGTTTTTTTTCCCTTTCTTTAACCAAAAACAAATTTTGGCCCATGTAGTAATATTATGATTATGAATGAATGTACATTAACTTAGGAACCCAGTTATGATAATGATGATAATGATAAAATTTCTTCCTTCGTGTAACTAGAATTAAGTTTAGAAGACCCAAAAAAGAAAAAAAATGAAGACTTTTCTTTTTCCACCACTTTGTTGACAAATTAAGAGGAATGAATGGATGGATCGGATGGGCGAAATCAAAGAGGAATTTATAAGGGGAGAAAATGAACAAAAGAAAAAATGATTTTCTGGAGAAAGGGATAGGAAAAAGAAAAGGAAAAAGTTGAGGAAGGGAAAATGGAGGATTCCAACAATTTTAGAGGAAGGAGGAGGCAGCAGGGGCCTACAAAAAGCAACCAATTGGGGCTCCTCCCTCCTTCCTACACCCCCAGCCAGTAACCACTAAAGCTTATATAGTGGTGTAGTGTAAAGTGTTTGATTGAATGAACTGGAGACAAGGGTCCAGCTCCAGCCGGACGCTAAAAAGAAGCGCCAGTACAGTTGGTTGGTGAGTTGTGTGGGCGGTCCCAGCCCCCTTTGTAGCATTCCCTTGCAACACCTTTCTATTCTATTTTACCCTACTTTCATTTTATTTTATTTTTCATTCCCCATTTTCTAAACTTTCTTTTTACTCAAATTCAATTGATCCACTGCTGTGTTGTCACCCAAAACTGGGTGAACAATGAGGAAGAAGGTTAACAGTTGTGAAGCATATGAGAAAGTCATTGTTACCTGGGGAGCTAATGTTTGGAATTTTGACAAAAGCATAATAAGGTGAGAGTGGCTTTCATAGGATACTTTATGCTGCTATTTTATGCATAATCTTGGCATGCTTTCTTATAAATTTTTCCTTGATTTTCTGGTCCGTGATTCCAGTTCAAATAACTCAAATTAAAGTAAAAAGGAAGATATACATTAATTGATAGTTTATACTAAGCTATAGTAGATCTTTTTGCACATCGTTTTGGAAATTATAAATTGAGAGAAGCAAATGTGATCTTGCATACTATAGTGGTACATCCAAGAATTTAAATTCCTTCCTTGTATGTTATACTCTTTTTCTAAACTTCCACGATTCACATTTCTTTTCCATATAATTACAAAAATTTTCAATTTATCTCTTTCATCATTTATACTCTAGGATTTACAATGAATAAAGCCTGACTAGAAAAGTATTGTAATATATTCTAATATATGATGTGCTCCAATTTTAAGCTTCACTTAGAAAAGTATTGTACTTAGATAAAGTTGAAGATGGAGATGCTAGAAATTCTTATGATGTTGTTCGTGTTTCAGTTATGGTATGTGGTTCCTATAATAATCAACTATTCTACGTTCTTTTGATTGCATTATTATTTTTGGGTTTATTGTAGAAACCATGTTTAGTACTTGATATGTGGTTCCTATAATAATCAGTTCTGGTATGTAGTTCCTATAATAATCAGCAACCATGTTTAGTACTTGATAAACATCAGTCGCAATAACCTAAGCCCAACTTCGGTTTATTAAAAAGATAACTAGTTTGTTTTGTATAATATATTTTAATATATATGTCTACAGGAGTATGGAATATGCAACCATCTTTGTAATGTGGTCTTGGCAGCTGCTGAATTATATGATTTCGATGATGAAAAGGTAAATGCAATTGTATTAGATTCTTGTAAATCACTTATACGATTTCTCTCAATCTCTTGTTGTTCACAACAACAAATTTTATCTTGTTTGGATATTAACCAAGCTGGATGCTAGCGAGCCTTCTCTGAGACTTTAGCTTGAGCGTGTATTCAAATTCTTCCATTAATGGTTGGAGAAGTTTGTTTTGTTTGGAAAATTCTTTCGAGGAAAGTAGATTCTGACTTCAATTTGGACATACCCTTTTGATCATTTCTGGTGCTAACATGTTTCTAAATTGTTTTGTTTGGAAAATTCTTAGGGGGAAATGGACTTTGCCTTTTTTTTGTACATGCCCTTTTGATCATTTCTATTAATAACATGTTTCAAAATTGGAGCTTCTGTGTTTTGTTATGTCGCTTGGAAAATGGAATGCATTCTAGATATGTGTCCTCGCTAAAATTTTTATTTATTTATGAGTGTTCTATGCATGATATCCAATAGGGGTCCACCAAGTTTCGGAGTGATTAAGTATTTTCAAATTCTTTTTGGCATGGACTCTCCTTCGTGCCTCATTTTTCCCGGTCATTCTACATATTGGGCTGATCGAACCTCATTTTTGTATACTCAATCTTCGAATTTCATGTTGCAACTTGTAATACTGTTTCTTGTCTTCTTTTGTATGTTTATAATTTTATCATTTAGGCACAAGTTATTTTATCATTTAGGCACAAGTTATTTATAGAGTATTGCACTCAATTGAGCAACGGTTCTTTCTTTCTCCTTCGCTCTTTGTTTCTTAGCTAGTTTATAAGTAATTGCATGTTCTGAGTTAGATTTGTTTATAGGAGATAGTTACAAGGTGTGCTTTTCTCTTTCCTTCGGTCCTCCACACTTCCTTTTCAATTAAACCATTTGAGATATATTTTTCTTTAACTAATTGCTAAGTTAAAAAGAATGTACTTTCTTGTTATTCACTCCACTGTGTTGTTGTAACCACAGAGTTCCAATTGGACAAGATGTTCACCATCAATCTGACCCCTCTACATTATGTTACTTGGTCTTCATGAAGTTATTTTATTAGCTAGTTTATATTATTTTATGTTTTTGAAACATCAAGATGAATTAGGCTCAACAGGATTTAGTATTGTATGTAATGTGCAACTCTGTATATTTGTTTTTTTTCATTTATTTTAAATTAATGATTTTTGTCCAGGTATACACCTATATCAGATCCTGATGCAAGAGGATACTTTGATTTACTAGTTAAGGTATATTTTTCTTCACCATCTTTTAGGACTTTCAAATCGAGAGAAAAAAAATAATTAATTTGATCATGGCATTGGAGAAGGCTAAAGTAGTTGGTGTTTTTTGTGTTCTTTACAACAAGAGTTACTGTCCATTTTGCTGTCCAAAGTGAATAGATTTTTTACTAAACTAGGAGTCGGTTTCAAGGCTATTGAATTGGACATTGAGAGTATGTAAACCATACTAGATATGATGGTATTTACACTAGTTTTGATTAAGGATTGTAATTCCATACTTGTAAATTGTTCAAACTTGATTGAAAATGTACGAATATTACAAAGTATATTATAGTGTATATATATTAAAGTGTTGACCATTTGTTTCTATATGAGTGTTATGTATTATAACATTATTGTCGTTCAAATGGTTCGTGTAATGTCAGAGCGACAAGAAGAACAGGGAAAAACGATAGTAATTGAATAATTTGCAATAGGAAATAAATGTCATAATATATGAATTCGTTACACACCATAATTGTCGTCAATATTAAAACAATGACATTTTCTTTATAAGAAAAACTGTCACGATTGCCCTATATTTAACAGGAAAAAAATGTCGTCAATAGCAAAACAATGACATTTAATTTCTAAAAAAACTGTCACGATTAACATATCCTTGACATTTAAAAATGTAATAATAAACGAATTTGCGACATTTTTAAACTGTCGTTAATACGCAGATGATGACAGTTATTTGTTGTCATAATATAAAATATGACAGTTCTTTGTTGTCATAAAATAGTATTTAACGACATTTATTTTCTGTCATGAAAAAACTGATTGCTACAGTTTTCAAAAACTGTCATGAAATGACTTTCCATGACTCCCGCTTCTATGACTGTAAATAACTGTCACGGATTTTATTCGCGACAGAAAATAACTATCGTCGTAGACCATTTTTGTTGTAGTGTAGAGAGTCTTCCTTCAGGAGTTAGGGACTCTTAGGAGAATTCTCTCTAGACCTTCTGGAGTAAAAAAAATTCTAACTCTTACAAATGAGGAGAACTCCTCTATTTATAGAGTTCTCTAGTGGACTTTATGGGCTTGAGTCTGGTTGATCCATGGACCATACCCATGGGTTCAACCACGTGAATTAGGTCACATTTAGGTTAAATTAAGCTTATTTTTTTGGCTCAATTGAACTTAGGTCAAGTAAATAATATTTAATTGGATCAAAATAATTAACTTGATCTAACGGTCATAATGAAAACATGTGACATCATTAAAATTGACCAATTTATGTTTTTAATTTTAATTTGGGACACATGTCAATTTTTTTTAATTAGTTCCAAATTAAATTATTTGTATTTTCATCATTAATTTAATAAATAATGTGATAATTTGTTATTGGTCTCAAAATTTTTCATTCAACAATGTTAATTGCTTGTTCGGGCAGATATTCAAATTGATATCTTCCGTTATGGATTAACTCCTATCTACCCCCCTCCCCCCCAATTAGATCGAGTAGATGCATCATAAATCAAAAAAGGATCCTACAGGGGATTGGACTAGTTTCGGAGGTGCTAGACTATCTTGTATAAGGCGAAAGTCAAACAGATCTAGAGTAAACGATTGTTCCTATCAATTTTTTTTATTTTATTCTAAATTTGAGTACCCTAAATAGGTCTTAAGTTTCTTAAGTTAATTGTTTGATGTGTTTGTAAGTTGTTGTGAAATGTAATAGAAATATAAATTAAAATGGTATAAAATTGAACCCATAAAACCATAAGAAATATGTTTAAAAATATGAACCTAGCAATAGCAATTAAAGAATGGAGCGTATAAATATTGAATAGAAGAATATTTAAAGAAAGAAAATAAAAAGGGTGGGGGCAGGAGAGACAAAATGTGGAGCCCACTCATAATGGAGTGTGAGATTTCCCGCGTAAAAAGGGAATTAAAAGTAGAAGATCCCTTCAGACAGCCTAAAAGCCCAAATTAATTCCTATTTCTTCGAAACTATTTTTTTCTTCTTCTCTCTTCTTTTTTTTTTTTTTTATTATTATTATTCCCCTTTACACTAAACTAATAATTTAATAAACCCTTTACCTTCCCGCAATTTCTGTCCGTGATCTCTGGCTTTTCCTTTCAAACTTATCGTTTCTTTTCCCCTTTTTTTTTTTTTTTTTTTTTTTTAAATTCATTACTTATCCCAATTCCCACCCTTTTTCCTCCTCCAAATACATCACATCACATTATGTATTCATTTGTTATACATAATCAAGCATTTGTATAACCAACAATACAAACTATATCATCTGGAATTTACAAGTTGAATAATCAACTCCATCATACACATGCATCAATTTAAATAATAATCAAACTATCTCTTCATTTTTACTTCTAATCTGTATCTTACTCAACATTAAAACACATTCAAATCTCCATATCCAATGCTATCTTCCTCCACCTTTTTTCCAACACACCACATCAATTGGTGGAATAAATTAAAAATAAATAAATGGTTCTTTCTTAGAAATAAACCTCAAATCACATAACCAAATTTAAATACAATCACGTTAATTAGTATTTACTCAAAGAAATATTAATTGATAAATTAGTTAAAAAGAAAAAACATTTTACAAAGCTTAATTATTTATCAAAGTAAAACCCTTGAAGTTTGAGCTTCAAACCTAACCCCCAAGAAAAAAAAATTAATTAATTGAAAAACATTATTAATGAGTTGGCAAAGGACAAGACATGTATTAACGCTAATGATATATATGTATATGTATATATTTTCTCCGTCATTATTAAAGATTTACCCTAGAGAATATCAAATAGTTAAAAAATATAAATTGCAAAATAAAATATAGGCATAGGATTCCACCAAAAGGAAAATCGTCTTTTTTTTCTTTTTTATACAAAAAATAAAATAAAATAAATAAAAACTCAACTCGTATTACAGTATAAACTATTATTTGAACTAATTTACTTATATAACCATTATGGAAAAAGAAAAAAGACAAAGACAAAATTTTGCAGCAGAAATTTTGGCATTTTCCTTCCTCATTTCTATCTGAAACCTTCAAATCCTTTCTCCTTCCTCACATGATTCCTCAAAACCCCTACACAAAAAATAAGTAAAAAAAAAACATATATCTAAATTAATCAAATCCCTCAGATCGAATATTCAACAGAAAATCCAAATTCAGGACAGCAATCGATGAAATTAAATAATTGGAATCCCTAATTTAATTTCACTATACCTTTGGACTGCGATTTGCAACTAGGCGGATCTTCGAATAAGGAGAGCGCGAGTTGTTTATGAGCAACACCAATATCGAACAGAATCAAACCAGATTTAGGATCATCAACGATTATATCTTTAACAGGAAGCCATAGAAAGAGTTCCTCCTGAGTGAGACCTTGAACGCCGATTAGACTTCCATAACTAAGATTAGCTGTAACAACGCTTTCAAAAATAACTCTGTTCTCGTATTTGGTTAAACAAGGACCATCCAAGAACACTTCGAGGAGTCCGTTTGGAGAAAGAGAATAGGATTTCACTTCTTTTGGGAGAAGGCCCGGTGGGAGGCCTTTGGAACGGAGGAGATCGTGAATGGTGGTGGAGGAGAGAGAGAGGGAAGAGGGAAGAGAGAGAGAGATTAGGGAAATGTAGAAGATGAAAATGGAGAAATGGGGGGATATGGCGGCCATGGCAGATTAAGAGAAGAGGGGATTTTAAGAGGAGAGGGGGGTTGTTTTGATGTTCTTTGTTTCAATGGGAGAAGTTTTGAAGAAAAACGGTGGAAGACTTTGGTGATTTTACTATTTTGCCCTTCTTTGTTCACCGCCCGTTCTTTCTATTTCTGGCCCATTGATTCTCAGCATTTCCTTAAGCCCACTTTTCTTTTTCTTTTTTGCAAGGAAAAATTATGTTTTTGGTGCCTAAATTTTGAACAATGTCTCCCTCAGTTTAGTTCTTGAATTTTTTTTTAAAAGGTTTAATTCGTGGTTGAAATATTTTTTTTTTTAATAATTATATGATATTTAAAATTATAAAACATAGTTTTAGAGATGGATGTGATTTTTTAAAATTTATTTTTTAATTTAAAATGTCATATAATAATTTAAAATAATGAGAGACTTTTAAAACCTAAGTTCTCAATTCTATTGACTAAAGAGATATATTTTGAAAACTAGGGATCAAATGAGTTTATTTTTATAAACTTTGAGGCTAAAATTATACCTTTTGTAAAACTCGGAACCAAATGTACGTCTTCTTCAAAACTTGAGGGCGAAAAGGATAATTTTTTCTTGTTTATTATTATATTCTTTGTTTATAAAAATATCAAAAGGATGAATTAGATAAGCATCCTAATTAATTAGTCATAAAAAAAACTATTTTAATCAGAATCTAAAAAGGGCTAATGACTATATTACCTTTAATGTAAATCAACAAACCAGTTCTTAAAATAGAGAGAATCTTAAATCAAATCAAAAATGAAAAGGTTAATAACATATGACTAGATCTCATGGACCAAATTTTGATAAACTTATATATTGCAAAGATATATATACACATATGCTATCTATATAAAAGGTAGTATAAAGGAGAATATTTTTTTACATGTTTTATCCTTAAAATGTTTCAAAATGCCTATTTTACCCCTTGGTCGATGAGACGATCATTTAAGTATATGTGGCTTTCAAACTCTTCATTATTCTTTCATGAGACGTGATTGTTCGCAAGTAGGTGTTTTTAATTTTTATTATGTTAAGGGATATAGGTACAATTGAGGTTGATGAAATGTGCTGGTTTCGAATATGTAATTATACTCTTGTTGTAAAAAAAGATAAAAATAACTCCGAAATAGAGTGAGTATCAAGAAATAGAAGTAAAGTTGGAGAAAAAGAAAAAAAAAATAGAGAGAAAACAAGTTAGAAAAGTCAAATAATATTTGGAAATATTAAAATTAAAGTGACACCAACAAATTTTGCAAATATAACACAAAGTTTTAGAATTTTGCAAATATGGCAAAAAAAATTTATAGAAATACTTTCCATTTTAAATTTGTTATTATTCATAAACTACCATTCAATAACTTATTTCTCTTCATCTTTTTAATGTACTACTCATTATTTATTTATTTTCCCACTTTTTAAAGTCCTAATTATTTATTTATTCTTATACGAGAAAAATTATTTATTCTTTTTGTATTAATCTTGATTTTAGAATATTAATAGTAAAATAATTACAATATGACATATAATTGTTGTTCATCAGAGTCATTTAACTTCATTTGTGATTTTTTTTACTTTCTTCGATGTGTATTTTGAGTTAAATCTGATTTCAAATTATTTTGTTTTATTTTTTTACATTGATTTTGTTTTGGTTTTACTTTGTCTTAGTTTTGTATATCAATGTTGTGATATACTTATATTATATGTATTAGATAGTTGATATACTTACTACATGATTATTTATTTTTTCAAATTCTATGGAGTTCATTATAGTATTATTAAGTATATGAATGATATAATTCAGTGTATCATTATCAAGTACAACAGTATATTGTTAAAGCATATCAATAAAGTGAATCATTATCAAATATATGAATCAAGTTTACAAGTGTATATCAATAGTATATCAAGTGTATAAGTAGGACTTCAAGCATATCACGTGTATTTAATCAATCAAATATATAAGTGAAGAATTCTAAGTGTATCTGCAGTTCATCGGGTGTATCAAACATATCATGTACATCAAATGCATCAAAATTGTTGAGTGTACCAATGAAGCATAACAAGTTTATTAGCGGTGTATCAAGTGTATCGAACTTATAAGTGAAACCTTTAAGTGTATCAAACTAATCAAATGTATCAAGGTCTTAGGGGTATCAAGTGTATCAAGAAAAATCAAGTGTAACGAGGAGTATTATGTGTATCAAGATGTTTCAAGTGTTTGTCAAAAGATATCAAGTATATCAAAGAGTATCATGTGCATCAAGTATATCTATCAAATATATAAAGTGTATCAAGAAGTATCAGGTGTATCAAAGGGTATAAGGTGTATCAAATGTATATTAGAAACGAGAGCATTTGTGACATTTTAACTCTTGATGTGTGGGTTGAGCTTTGTTTTTTGCCATTTTCGCAAATAATAAAATATGTGTGTTATAAACTTAATTATTATAACTTGTTTTTCAATTTTTGCAAGTTTTCCTAAATTTTTTTTATCTTCTAAAATATGTTGTTTTTCTAATACACAATTTAAGACGATTTATTTTGCTACTTTAAATTTAAACAATATTAATTTATTTTGTTTTATAAAATATATTATAGGTTAATTTTCATAAATAGGCAAAATATTTAAAGCCCATAGAAAGAACAATTTAAGAACAGCTCATTAAGGGTGATTATTTTTTTTTTCAGAATTCCATATTTACCCTTACTGAATTATTACGATTTTTCAATTTTAATTCTTCTTCTTCTCGACTTTTTCTGCATCATTCTCTATTCTCTCTTCTTTATTATCTTTGACAGTATTCTTTCTTTTCATCGTCTTTCTTCTCCTCTTCTGCAATTTTTTTTTTCTTTTCATTGTCTTTTTCTCTTTTCCAATAATTTTTCTTTTATTTTTTTCAAATCGTTATTTGGTTTAAGATTGTGCACCAAAGATACAATATTTTTTTTTTCAAACCGTTGTTTAGTTGTTTAGATCGTGTGACAAATATAAAATATCATGAAAAGATCATTGGGATATTAGATAGCCAAATCTAAATGATCTTGTATAGGCAAATGTAAACACCAAAGAATCTTTTAAAAAATCTTTTAGATTTGGCTTCCCAAATTTAAACGATCAAATTTAAACGATCGTGCAAAAATAGCCAAATTTAAACGATCGTCTTGTATCAAAGATAAACAATCGTTTTCTAAAAAATCTTGAAAAAAATCGTTGAGATTTGATAACCTAAATTTAAACTATCGTGTACAAAAAAAATTATTAAAAAATCGTTTAGATTTAAATCTAAATGATCATTTTCCAAATACTAAACGATGTTTCCCAAATATATTACATGCGCTGGATGCCAATTAATCGGAGGCATTTTTGGAATTTCCTATTGTACTCGGTCTGTGGGCTTTTTCCGTTTTCAAAATTATTCTATATGGTGTAAATATTTTATCGTTTTGTTTTATTTTTGAAAAGACCCCTATATTATATACAATTAAATGTTATTCTAAAAATTAAAATTAAAATTAGAACATTTTACTGCCTTCCCATGTATAACATGTTGTTGAATATTTAAGCTTATAAAGAGAAATGAGAAAATGGAAAGTATTTTATTTCACTAAAAATGCTCAAAATAAATACACATCTTATGTCTAAAAATAGATTACACAATGCTAACAACTAATCCCACTAACTTCATAAGAATAGGAAATTAGACTTGACTACAACTAATAATAACCTCAATTATTTCCTAGAATTTAGGAATTGACTAGACCAACTCAAAACTAATTTGCAATATTTTGAGTTACTAACATTCTCCTCCTAACTCAAATACTGTAAACACCTAACTTGCTTCTAAGAGCTTGAAAACGACCCATACAAAAAGACTTAGTGAAGATATTTGCTACTTGTTCTTCTGAGCTACATTGCACCAGTTGCACTTCTCCTTCCTTTTGCATCTCTCTTAGAACGTAATACTTGATCTTAAAATGTTTGGCCCTTCCATGAAAAACTGGATTCAATGAAATGGTTAGAGTGATATCCACAAACACCTTCACACTCTCTTCCTGCTTCAGATACAAGTCATGCATCAATTTCTTCAACCAAACAGCTTGGTTGACTGTTGCCGTTGTTGCAATGAACTTGACTTCTGCAGTTGACTGAGCCACTATAACTTGTTTTTTTAACACCACGTGAAACATCCTGAGCCAAAGGTGAAACAATAACCAGAGGTGCTCTTCATATCATCCAATGACCTGGCCCCAATCACTATCTGAGTAGCCTTTCAACTCAAAATTTTCAACTTTGCTAAATTTGATCGCAAGAGACAGTGTGCCTTTCAGATATCTCAGGACCCTTTTTCCAGCAACCATATGATTCTTGCTTGAAAAGTGAAGAAATCTAGATAAGACACTTGCAGTGTATATAATGTCAGGTCTAGTGGATGTGAGATACATGAGGCATCCAACTAGACGTCTATACACATTTTCATCCGCAGGTTCCTCCCCATCTTTCTTTTCCAACTTCTCCTTCTGAATCATTGGAGTGTTCACACTTTTACACTCCTCCATATTGAACCTCCTCAATATCTCTCTTACATACTTCTTCTGACAAAGGAATATTTCATTCTGTGTTTGCTGAATCTCCATTCCTAGGAAGTAATACATCAAATCTAGATCAGTCATCTCAAACACCTTCATCATATCTTATTTGAACATCTCTATCTGAATATCGTCACTTCCTGTCACTGGTAAATCATCTTCGTAGAGAGATACAATCACAATAGCAGTGTTTCATTTCTTCACATAGAGTGTGGATTCACTAAGACTCTTCACAAAATCTAGGTTCAGTACATGATCATCTATCTTGTTATACCATGCTCTGGGAGCTTGCTTCAAAAGAGCCTTCTTCAACAAATAAACCTTCTGCTCTTGTCCTGGTATGATGGATCCGTCTGGTTGCTTAACATAGATCTTTTCTTTTAACACTCTATTTAGGAATGCTGACTTCACATCTCACTGATACACCTTCCATCCATGCTGGGCTGATACAGCCAGTAGCAACCTAATTGTGTCCATTCTTGCAACCTGTGCAAAAGTCTAAAAAAAATCAATTCCACAGACTTTTGCATACCCTTTCATCACCAACCTGGCCTTAAGCTTGCTCACAGAGCCATCTGGGTTCAATTTGGTTTTGAAAACCCATTTGTCTCCAATCACTTTCCTGTCTGCAGGCTTCTCCACCAACTCTCATGTATTGTTCTTCTCTATCATACTTAACTCCTCCTTCATTACCTCTGTCCACTTCGTATCTCTTTTAGCCTCTTCATATCCTCCAGCCTCTAATACATCTGCATTACTTCTTTCACACACTTCACTCAATAGTCTAGTCCCTCTAATTGGTACATCCTCAACTATTTCATTTTTTTTTCTTCTATTGTCCAGTTCCACTCCTCATCCTCCAAAAACTAGACATCTCTGATAATCATCATCTTCTCTGTATGAGGTTGATAGATCTTGTAGGCTTTGGATACCCTATTATAGCCTACAAAAATTCCTGGTTCAGCCTTCTCACTCAACTGTGGAACATGAAAAAAAACACAAGCAACCAAACACCTTCAAATTTGTCAGTTTTGGTTTATTATCAAACCAAGCTCCATAAGGTGTCTTCTTCTACAATATCCTCGTAGGTAGTCTATTTAATAAAAAAGACTGTTGTGTATGTTGCTTCAACCCAAAATTCATTTGGCAAGTTCTTCTTATGCAATAAGCATCTTGTCATCTTCATAATACTCATATTCTTCCTCTCATTGACTCCATTTTGTTGAGGAGAATATGGAGTAGTGAGTTGATGCTCTATCCCAGCTCATTCAAATGGAATTGAACTTTTGCGATATATATTCAGTCCTATTATCAGTTCTCCCCACCTGAACCTTACAGTCGCTTTGATTCTCAATCCAACTTTTAAACTTCACAAACACTTCAGCTACTTCAGACTTATTCTTCATGAAATATATCCAACACATTCTGGTATAATCATCAATAAAGATAATAAAATACTTGTCATTTAGTAAGGGAGTTAGTTTAGGTCCACACAAGTCAGAGTGGATAAGCTGCAGCTTTTTAGTTGCTTTCCATTGTGACTTCTTGAATGGTAGCCTTGTTTTCTTTCTCATTAAACAAGATCTACAGTTTGTTTTTAGATCCTTCAGAACTGGTATTCCTACTATCATCTCATTCTTCTACAAATATTGCAACCCTTTCTGATGAAAATGCTCCAACCTCTTGTGCCATAACTAAGTGTCATTCACTTGACATTCCCATTGGAATCAGAAATTAGGAACTTTCCTTCTTCAAAGAACACTTTGAATCCCTTCTCTACTAGTTGACCAACGCTTAACAAGTTTTGATCAATCTCAGGGACAAACAACACTTCAGTAATCAACTTGGTTCCAACTCAACTCTATTGACACTGTGCCCTTCCCCTTTACTTCTAAATACACATTGTTTCCTATTTTCACCCTTGACTTGAATGATGTGTCAAGGTCCTTGAACAACTCTTTGTACTTGTCATGTGATTGGTACAGCCACTATCAAACAACCAGCCATCATATTGAGTGGTTGATGAGAAACAAGTAGCCATTAAAGAGTTGATCTTCTTCTTGTTGTACTACAGTATGTGCTCCTTCTTGCTGTTGAGTTTTTACTCCCTTACATAATCGTTCAATGTGCCCCAATAAATGACACCCTCTACACTTCACATCTGGCCTTCTCCAGCATCTGAAATGTGGATGATTCTGCTTCCCATAGTGCTTGCATGCACTACCAACATCCTTTGCCTTCTTGGTGACCCTTTCCTTGTGAGTCTTGATCTGATGTAATGTCGGATTATTAGGAAGTGAACCAATCTCATAGTCTTTCTCAATTGCTTCCCAATAATCACAACCCTCATGTAGGCTTGCATTCTGATAGCCCAAGCCTGGTAGTTGTCACCATCAAACACAGGTGAAGCTAATGAAGTAAAATTGTTTGAACGTAACTCCATCTCTAATAACTCTCACAAGCGTATCACTCAGTTTCTCTTGGAGATTCTCACTCACAGCTCCCTTAAGAATCATGCTCTGATACCAATATTGAATATTTAAGCTTATGCAGAGAAATGAGAAAATGGAAAGTATTTTATTTCACTAAAAAATGCTCAAAATAAATACACATCTTAAGTCTAAAAATAGATTACACAATGCTAGCAACTAATCCCACTAACTCCATAAGAATAGGAAATTAGACTTGACTACAACTAATAACAACCTCAACTATTTTTTAGAACCTAGACATTGTTCGAAATAATAGTTGTGAGTGAGAACCTAGGCAGTCTATTTCGATGGTTTTTCAACAAATCTAACAATTACGTTAGTTTTAGTGTGTCTGAAATAATAGTTAATGAACATATGTGCTATAAAGAACTGTACAATGTCCTTGGATCCAAGTTAGGTAGTTTTATTGATATGAACAATATTGATATATACCTTTGCCTAGGTCTTATAGATGTCTTGAGAAAGATTTGGTTATAAGGAATGATAAAGATGTTAAATGAGTTTACCATATAATAACATCAAACGTTGAACAACATATTGCCCTTATTGTTCATTCTGTTGGCCTTTTAGCGATTTCTTTGGGTTCATCGTCTTCAAGTTCATTTCAAACTGTAATACATTCAGATGGAGGTTGTTTTTTTTTAATACATAGAGGTTAGAGGTTCTCTGGAGGAATCCTACAAGATACTAGTCAAATTTGCTTACAAGTTGCAACTTAACAACCTAGGTATGTTGATAATATACGTCATTATATATGTAATTTATTTTTTATTAAAAATTTGTACCATTAATGTTCATATTTTTCATGTTCATAGGTTCTGTTGTTGAATACCAAGTTGATGTCGATGGTAGCTTTTTATACTTCTTCATGGCATTATCTGCTTCTATTTCTGATTGGCAATATTGTCATCCAGTCATATATATTAATGGAACAAGCATGAAGAATAAGTACGAAGATACTCTTTTATCTGCTTTAAGTCCTAACGCTAATGAACAAATATTACCACTAGTTTTGTGTGTGGTGGATTCTGAAAATGATTCATCTTGGATGTGGTTTTGCAATCAACTTAAGCAAATAATTGGTGGTAGAAATGACATTGTTATAGTATTTGACCGACACAAAAGTATATGCAAAGCGATATACATTGCATGTGCCTGGTTCACTTATTTAGGAATTTGAAGTTGAAGTATAGATCAATAGTCGATACGGTGTTTCATGCATATGGCAAGGCTTATAATGTTGTTGACTTTGAACACCAAATGCGTTTGTTTGAATTAAATGCACCTAGTATACGTGAGGAGTTACAATTAATTAATTTTTCTAGGTGGTCTCGTGCCTAATCACCACTTAGTAGATATAATATCATGACTACTAACATATTTAAGAGTTCGAATAATGCAATTATCAAGGCTAGGGAGTTGCCAATATGTTCCATGCTTGAGGTTTTGAGAATGATGTTGCAGAGACGATTTTTTGAGCGAAGGAATGAAGCAGACTATTAAGTTACAAATTTTACAAAACCAATTGAATGTATTTTAAGGAAACAAATTGAACTTAGTCAATCTATGAAGGTATATTTAATTTATACATTTTCTATATACATAATCTAATCATTTATATACCTCATTCATTTTTTATTTAATTACTTATGTAGGTCAATCCCGTCAACAATATGAAATATCAAGTCATCCATAGCACATCTCAATATGTTGTGTACTTACCTTCGAAGATTTGTACTTGTAGAATATGAGATATATTGCAAATACCTTATGCCATGCACGTGCTGTTTTGACTATGAAGCATTTGTCAATAAAGGCATATGACAATGGCAAGTATCTAATGATGTTTCATCCATTGTCATCCCCCACTGAATGTAAAACGTCCAGTTGGCAGACCAAAGAATATTAGAATTCCTTCTAAAATGAAGTTTAAGAGATGCGTTAAATGTGGCCGTTATGAACGTTTTAGGCATAATCGAAAGAGATGCAAGTTTTTCTTATTTAACTAGTTTAACATTTTTTTATATTAGACTTTTATTATGTTGTTTCAAACTTTTATTTGGTGTATACATAAATCAATTTTGAATTTAATTAAATTATTTCCAAATGTTTCAATTAATTTTCAACTACTGTACTACTAAAATATCATCATTTTACTAACGAAATATATTGCATATACTTGTTATAAAGTTCTATCATTCATGTTATTGTAAACAATTTACATCGTGCATATACACTTCAATATTACTAATATACTGGCAAAAATACAATTGAATATGTTCTCTCCATTCATACAATTTTTCATACAAATACCAGAGAATATATCATCGGTTTTCTTTTTAACATAAATAAGATTTCTATAATATCATCAAAGTGTCTCAATTACTAACGATATATATTACATAGACTCATCCTAAAGTTGTATCATCCATGTTCCTGTAAACAATTTATCATAAACCTTTAGTTCTACAACACACACCTTATTAATACATATACTCAGGAATCACAATATAAACATTTATGTATAAAATGTACACCGTATTATTACAAATACACTGCATTAAAATCAAGTGAGCATATTCTCTCCATTCAACCAATATCTCGTAAAATTTCCTACATTACATATACGCGAGAATATATCATGTGTGTTCCTGTTATCATAAATAACATTCCTATAACATCATCATTTTCAAACATGATATTAGATACACCAGTAAGGTATACGACATATATACTGTATAATATACTATATTATATAGAAAATATATGAATATAAAGTTTCAGTGTTTTCATAATTCTAGAAACATAACATTGTAATTCATTCTAACAAAAATTATACAAAGTTATTTTCAATAAACCTAATTTTTCCTTCATCACATAACGTTCAGGACTTTCATCAAAGCCCCTACCTTGCAAAAATATATACAATTTTTGTCCAACATTATAAGATAATATACATAAGCAGATTTAATACGTATGCAATTTTAATGTATACAAAATGTTATATACATAGTATTATTTCATATATATACGATATATAAACCAATTTAACGTATTCTCCGTATTTAACAAGCTTCTCATCAAGTTCATTTGATCTTCAAAAACTTGATAATGTTGCCTACATTGAAAACATACATTACATACATACTATATTTTTCACCATGCCACTCATCCATGTTACTTTAAACATATTCATCATTCAATTATAAAATCAATTAAAAAACATGCACTTGTAACTGTTTACCGTTGTAAATCAGAAAGCAATTTACCAAATTAGAATAAAATCAGAATAACATAACACATGTTTCTACATTCAACCTTTATCAATTTCTCTATTATATTGAACTCAAATATACTAAGATCCTTGTGAGAGCAGTTTAAAACTTAGTCCTTCAAATCCTTCATTATGAAACTCAACTTTTTCCTTTTTTGGCTCCGGCGATCCAAATTTTGTTGTGAACGAAAATCTCATTATTCTTGAAGGTAGAGTTCCTCTTCTCATGCTCCTCCTCATAGCCTGCTGATAAGAAAATATATCTCTTCCTCGAGCCTGTTATTATAGACAGTATTGAATATTATATATTTCACATATTATGTCATACATATACATAACATTAAATATATACTTACAATTATTGTAGCACTCTTCCCAACTACAATTTTCTGAATCGGTGTTTTTTCCATTTTTTTCTTGTACATAAATCACATTAAACATAATTTAAATATTTTCATACTACATATAAATTCAAAAGTAATAACTATATTTATAACTATACTTACCTTCATTTTGATTGTTTTCTTTTCAATTTTATCTACTTCTTTCAATAGAGTTGTGTTATATACAACGTCATCTACACAACCATTTTAGCCAGCTTGGTCCTCATGATAGTGAGTATGTAATATATAGATCAATACAGAATTATACGATATAATAAAGTATTGTCACATCTACTTATATTGATAAGATACATGTTGTCCTTTATTTTCATTTGCATTTTGTCCATCATGATCATCATTAGAGTGAGTATATAATATATACACCAAACATAATTTTACCAAATAATAACATTGAACCATATATATTTATATTTAAAAATTACATGTTGTCCTTCTTTTTCACTATCTTTATCCCTCGATCCAGTTTCTTCACCATTATTTCTCTCACTGTTTCCTCTATCATTCCCATAATTGTCATCCTTCTCTCTGTTGTCAATTTCTTCCACTGTTGGATTGTTTTTCTTCATATTCATTTGTGAGATTTTGTGTTTCTTTGTATTTCGGTATTAAACTATATAAACATAACAAATATATGATATATACACTATCATATTTGAAATACGATCTAAAAAACAGTACTAACCAGATTTAAAATGCATTGAACCGCTATGTTGTTCATTCAAACACCTTATAGAGAATGTTATACTCTAGATAACGACGAAAAACTCTAATCTTTTGGTCAGAAGTGACGAAGATGGACGAGTGGGAGCGTTTTTGAAAATATGAAGAACGTTTACACAATCGCCATAGTTCACGCCTAATTCGCCTCTGCACATTCCTTTTTTTTTAATTCTTTTATTTATTTCGTATTCTTAATCCCAATAGGTAATAAGGTAAATTGGGCCATACATTTGTGAAATTTTATAGCCCATTTAAAACTTTTCTTAAAATTCTTATTGAAATAGGCCAATTGTGTAAAATCATATACCAAATTAGGCTATTCTAGTTAAAAACCCTAAATAAAACTATTATTTATCAATTATGGTTTTATACTTTGTCTAGGTCCATCAATCAAATACAGTATACGTCGTGTGGCCATTGTTGAAGACTTCAACAAACCAACTACATTTTTATGCAAGTCTAAAACAGTAGTGCCTTTTTTTCTATTATTTACACAATATTTGTACAAACTTCTCAATATAAGAAATTTTCTAACTAAACCAATCACTAACTCAAGTCAAACCCAAATAACTAGAAATTTGTCAAAAAGTAAAGATTCATATAAGTTCACAACACAAATAGAGGATATGTCATATGTGTTACATCATCACCTAAAAGAAGAACAAATAAGGGTGAATACTAAAACGACCAATTTGGTTTTTTTTATTGAATCTTTGATTTGGTATATACCATAAACAAAAATAAAAAATTGCTTCCTTGTTATTTTAAACCATATAAATTGTTTCCAGGTTTAAAATAACAAGGAAACAATTTTTTTTTTGTTTAATTTAATTTTGGTTATATATATAAAATAATAACAATGTCATCCACATATACTAGTAAATTAAAGCAACAAAAATATCTATCATAGTCTCAAACAAACAAAGAATATTCAGCATGTGGCCGCTAAACCTAGAGAGATTAGAACATCATAAAACTTTGAAAACAATTGCTTATTTGAGGTCACAAATTGGTTTCTCCAATATACAAAACGAGTAGATATACTGTTAGAAATTAATAAGCTAGATACATTATGGATGATGTTGGGATTGATGCCCTAAATCTTGTGGTCTTGTAGTTTGTAATTGTATATATTATACAAACATTTTATTTATCTAATAAAATAAAGTGTGTTATTTTATTTGACATTTAGTTGCATTAACCCACAAAACCCATAATCTAACATCCAAGGTTATCTTATGTAACCTAAACATGTATGTGGAGATATACAAGTGGATCATGTTTAAATGATAACCTAAATGGTCTGTAGTAGATGGATAAGGTTGGATACCTTATCCTGATGACACTACGAATACGGTCTGCTTTGTAGTTGTTACAATTGTTCTAAAGTGCTACAAATGATTTGATCCTAATCATTCATGTCGAGACATTAGAGCATGGGTATTCTATACAAAGAGTTTGTATAAGATTGGACCATGAAATGAATAGTCTCTCTTATTAACACCGTTACTAGTTGAGACTACATTTCACCAAGATGACCATAGGTGACTTGACCTGAATTCTGAGTGAGTTATGTACTCCTGCCTATGAAGGCAGTCCTTTGATTTGCATGGGTGAGAGTGGCCTATATCGCCGACTCAATAGACCTACCATTTTGGGGATTCGTTTGATTAGGGAGCTGGGAACACAATTACACAAGAAGGAATTCGCTCCTTCTCTATAGATAGAGTAAGTAGAGAAATTGCTCTCTTAAGGGCTGATTCCAGGGCTTGAACAATGTGGCGCCACACCCTCTCTTGGGCTGAGAGGAGTTTAGTTATAGTGGGACTATAACTATTGTTCATTAGAGGGATTGGTGGTACTTAAGGAGTTAGATGTAACTACAGGGGCAAAACGGTAATTTTTGGCCTAGCTGTACTTATGAGCAATTTGTGAAGGGTCATTGCACTGTTGATTAGTTATATCTAATGGACACAAAAATATATCTACATTAAGAAGAGTGCAACTATTGGTCTTTAGTGGAATGACTGATAGTTAATGAATAGTGATTAATTTAATTAAAGAGTTTAATTAATTAATCTCACATCATTGGAGCTTTAATCTGTAGGTCCATAAGGTCCCCTTGTTAGCTCAATAAAGATAAATGAGAATCAAATTTATTTTGGTTTAATTTGAATCGTTCAAATTGATTAAAGGGAATAAATTGTATATGATACAATTAATATAATGTATTTGATACATTATAATATAAAGTTTTTATGAGAGAAGTTAATATTTGGATATGATTCAAATAATAATAATATGAATAAGATTCATAAATAAACTATAGATTAAAAATTAATATGGATTCGATTCATATTAAAACTATAGATCACATGAGAAGATCTAAACCATTGATTATATTATATATGATATAATATAAAATTAATATTATATAAGATGTAATATAAAATTAATATTATATAAGATGTAATATAATTTGAATTTATATTATATTTATATTTATATTTATTTAAATAAAAGAATAACTCCCAAGGGAGTTATTCTACGTAATGGGAGAGAGGAAGTTATTTTGATAACTTCCCCCTCCATCTCTCTTCATATCTTTTGGTTAAGATATAGAAGGATGGATGCAATCTGTTTTGTATGAGATTTTTGACGATCTATTGCTTCCAAGAAGAAAAAAAAAATCTCTCTGCAAATAATTTTCCTTTTAAAACAAAACAAAAACACAGAAGCCCCACAAACTCTCTGTTGTTTTTCTATCTTGAGGATAACAAGGAAGACTTAGTGGTGTTCTCCTTGTGGTGTTCTTTAGGAGTAAGAGAATTCTTAGGAGGTTCTACAAAGGTTAGTTTTCTTTTCTTCTTTTCCACCATAGAAGCATGTTTAGGTGTTTTCTCTGTGTTTCAAGTTGAATTTCTTTTGCACAGCGTTCACACGCTTCCGCTATGGGAATTCCATTCCTTCAGATGACACATTCCTAGATACATTCCTAATTTCAAGATACATGCGCATTTCTAGATACGTGTAATAGTTCAAGTACATAGATATATGTGCATTTCTAGATACGTGTAATAGTTCAAGTACATGAATGGTATGCATACATGTACTTTATTTATTTTGTGCCTTTCAGGAAGTGTCTCTTGAGTCACATATAAAGAGTTCATTTCCTTTCCTTTGCAAGCAAGAAATAAAAATATCGAATCAATGAAAGCAACAAATTGAAGTTTGAAAAGAAAGTGAGTTTCAGAGAACAACATTCTTCTCTTGCGTGTTCTTGAGTTTTGTAATAGAACAAGTTTTATCTCTTAAAAGTTTGTGAGATTTTAGAGTGAATTTAGAGGAAGCTTCCAACATATACAAGGTTGATCATATTCAAATGGTAAATCCATAAGAACTTTTTCAAATAAATCATCAAGAATAGAAGTAGATATAGAAGGCAGATATCCAAATAGTAAATCCATAAAAAAAAAAAAGATCTTCAAATAAATCTATCAAGAAAAAATGCAAATGAAAGAACATGTAGCATCTCATAATCATGATATAATCATACAAATTACACCTTCCTACATTCTATTTTAAAACAATAGTTAGATCCCAAATCACACCCCAATACAATAAAAATATTTTATTTAAATAAATATACAAAAATAAGATGGTGAGAAATAAGCAAATTCCGGACTTTGAAAGTTTGAATCTCAGACTCCAAGCTTGAAGGGAACTCCGGTGGCCGGAAGCCATGTTTGGCCAGCAATAAGTCTCTGAACACTAAACTTAGATGCCACATTTGGGCTTTTAATGACATGAAAGCCAGGCCATTTAACTCTAAACAGTGTTGAAGCTCTAGGTCCAATATTACGGTACTCCCCATAATACAACGTAGCTTGAGCAAATTTACTACTTTGCCACGCCAACCATCCAGCTGGGCTAACCAACCAATCAATGTAGCTTCTCATTATCATAGTCCGTGAATACTTCTTCCATGGCCTACCCAAGTACGTCTTCACCGAGCCAACCATGGGTCGCAAGTCAGCCGCCGCTCGTATTTGTGAGTTGTGGATTGATATTCCACTGTTTTGAAATGGGTCCTCTCGACCTTGGGCTGTGATCACATTGACCTGCCCCTTTAAGGGTCTTCTAACGTAAATCATGCAATTCTGTAAAACTACTGCAGCGTTGCCGAAAATGAAGTCGATTGTACCGTAAACGTAACATTGTTTATAGAATTGCCTTTGTGAAAGGACCATTAGTGTGTCTTGGTAGCCTTCGAAGCTACATCGATGAAACACTGATAGGTCTGATGATGATCGTAGTGCCACTGCTTGGCCCATTCGTGGACCGGCTGTGTTCACGAATCTTATGTCTCGAGCTATGAATCCTGGACCTTGGATACCTGAAACCTCAATAAAATTAATAAGGTCACATTTAGAAAAAGAAAAACACTATTATAGATTTTATGATAATGTTCATTAATTATTGAACTTACGTGTTTGATATGTATTTAAGTTTTTGATTTTGTGTTTAACATCGTCTATGAACTTAAAAAAATGCCTAATAGTGAAAGTTTTTTAACCGTAAAATAGTGTGTAATAAATCTAAGGCTAGATCCCAAAATTGACATGCTAACATTTTTGAAGAAAAAAAGATATATATATATATATATATATATATATATATATATATTTAATGAACATACATAAAATTGAAAATCTCGAGTTCTTGACATAATTTTATATTTAATATATTAATTATGAATTAAATTATTTAAATAAAAATTGGATATGTTAACCATCTATTAAATACAAAATTTAAAGTTTCTAAAATGCGTTTTTTTTTTTTTTTTTTTAATGTTAAAAGTCAAGTGCCTTTTTCTTGATTTCCTATTATAGTTTTCATTTAAAAGAAGAAAAAAAAAAAGAATTCCGAGTTAAATTCTACAAACACAACAAAGTTAATTTTTTTAGTTACAAAAGTTGATTTGGGTTTTTAAAAAATATATTAGAAAGTAGATAAACATAAGAGAAATGTAAGGGATAAATTAGTATTAATAAATTTAGTAAATATTTGATTTTTTTTTTTAAATTAAACTAAAAACACTACTCTTTTTTTTAAAAAAAAAAAAAACAATTGTCATCTATATTTTATTAATGGATTAAAAAACAAAACCAAAATTTGAAAATAAAAGTTTTTAGAAACATATTTTTATTTTTTAAATTTGAGTTAGAATTTTACATTTGTATTTAAAAAAAAATTTAAATCACAATAAAAAAGAATGGACATTTTTAAAAATAGCAAAATAAATTAAACTATAGCATTGATAAAATTTGCTAGGTTGTAAATATTTTGTAAAATCTACTCTTTTTTTTAATTTCTTAATTTATGAGGAAAAAAAAAAACAAGAAGGAAAATTACTGGAATAATTTAACTATATTAATGTAATAATAAACAACAATTTTAAAACGGTATAAAGTACTGAATATAGAAGGCTGAGAGAGAAAGCCACCAGCGGTTGCCGAACTGAAGGTGGTGAAACCGGCGGCGACACTTCTTCCACTTGTAATCACCGTAAATCTCATCCCATCTCCCACCAACATTATATTCCCATTATCATTTCCAACTTCAATATTTTCTCTATATACCCCTCTTTTTACATAAATTACAAATCTCCCCCTCCCACGCCTCCTCGCCGCCGCATCAATCGCCGCCTGAACCCTCCGAAATTTACCCGACCCATCTTTCGCCACCACCAAATTAGCCCTCACCCTCCCCGGCCTCGACTCCAACAACTTCCGATCAACTTCCGAAACCCACATCGGAAACGGCCCATTTCCACCATCATCATATTTAACCCCTTCTTCCTCTAAAAATCCACCATTAATAGCCAAGCAATTACTAATCATCTTCGAAACATGCAAGCATTTGATCGGCGCTATAAAATCCGTCACATTGAGATCCGCGGCGCCGGAGTTGCATAAATCGATGTCAGTAAGAGCAGAGCTCAGCCAGGTTTGCGCATCGAAATCCGTACAACTGCGTCGGCGGATTGCTTCATCCGTATGGACGCAATGAAGTGTGCGGTTTAACTGGAGAACGACGTCGTTGTAGAGCTTGAAACAGTCAGTCCACGCGGTTCTCTGGCGCGTGGTTTTACAGGTCGGACCGAAGCGAGCAGTGTAAGCTTTGGCTTCGGCGGCTTTTTCCAAAGTGGTTTGAATGGCCATTTGTCGAAACTCCTGTCTGTTTTGTGGTGGAGGTTTGATTGGGGACATGAAGGAAACGCAAACTTTTGGATGGGGCGTCGTTTTGCACCATTTGATGATGGGATTGGCAGAGACATTGTTTGAAAGAAGTGTGAAAAAAGTTATGGAAATGAAGAGGATTTTGTAATGTGAAGCCATGAGAAGAGGGATGAATAAGATGGAATGGGAATGATAGTGACAGAAAATAGATAATGGGATTGTTCTTATTGTTGTTTGCTTTGAATTGTTTTCTTTTAAGAGGAAAATAATTAATTATTTTTGCGTAGGTTTTTGTGCCGACTCTGACCAAATATGTGTCAGAAAGTAAATGGGAGCAGGTTTGTGATACAAGGAAAGGAAAAGAAAGATTGTTGCTTTTGTTTTTTTCTTTCACTTGCTCATTCCTTATGCATGGGTGTTTGTTTTGAGTATGTAAAATCATATTTCTAATTTTCTGTAGAAACACCTATCTAGGAGTTGTACTGCACTTTCTCATTTGGTGCAAACATTTGGTAAATCACACTATGAAAAATAGAAACTCTTTATTTACTTTTTTAATGAATGATATCAATTCAAAGAAATTAAATTAGTATTGAACATATCTTTGGTTTTTAATGCTTTCTTTTTTAGTGTTGTAGCTTCCAATTTACTCTATTAGTTCCATGGTTTCATCATAGATAGAAAATATAATAATAATAATAAATGAGCTTTCAGTTGATTGTTATTATTTTTTTTCTTTTTTACTAACTTTTAATTTATTTTTTAACTATGGTTTTCAAAGCAACTTTTGAAAGATATTTAAAACTTTACTTGAACTTTAAAACCAGTAATAAAATATTTAGTTTTTTAAACTACTAATAAAAAATTAGCTAACAAATTATAAGTTTATGGTGAGAAGTTAATTTATTTGCATTATGAGAAAAAAAACAGTAATAAAATCTCATTTCATAATAAATTCGATTTTGATATTTATGTTTTTCTAAAGAAAAACCTTTGATTCTTCTCCATATAGTTTTTTATGTGTACTTTTATTTTTCAATCATTCTTGAACATATTTTTAAAATATTCATTTTTATTTCTTAAACTTTTCAAATGTTACTAATTTTATTAGTGAAGTAAAAATAAAAATGAAAGAACTAAAATGGAATAGAAACTAAAATGAACTTAAACTAAAAATATAAATATGAACAAAAATAAGTCAACATTTTAAAAGATAGCGAAACAGTTATTTAAACATAGTTTTTATTATTCTCAATAACGGATTGTTTTCTTAAATTAACCGGACCTGGTTAATCATCTATTTGTATTGTCATTCTTTAACTTGTTGATTATGTCCACTTGGATTTTTCTTCTAATATTAGGGTCCGTTTGGATTAAATTAAAAAATATTTTAAAAAAAAAACGCATTTTTGTTTAAGCTCTTTTTTCTAAAAATTATTTAAAATACATTTAAAAATCTATTTTGAATGATTTCAAACACTCTAGTTTTCTTCGAAATAACTTATTTTCTAAATTAAACATTTGAAAATGTAATTTAAACCGATCATTAATCTACTTTCTAAAAGTTATATATATTTTAAAAGTTTAATTAATTTTTAAATGCATGAGTATAAAATAAATAATAATAAAAATTTAGGGAGGTAAGTATTGCTGATAAACTTAATTTTATGAAAAAGAATTTTTTCTCATGAAATAATGAAAAAAAAAAACAAAAAAGAAAAAAGAAAAGAGTCTTATAAAATATTTATCAAACTGAGCCTAAATGATTGGCATACATGTGATGAGTAGTTGCCTATATTAAAAAAGAATTTTAAATAAGCTATTTGAAAGTTCAAATCGAGTAATTAATGTTAATCGTTTAAGCAAAGTTTGATGATCAAACAAAATAGTTAAAAAAAGGTATTTAAATATTGAAACAAAACAATCTCTAAAATTATGGAGTAGAGCACACGTCACTCATGGTGTCACTTAATTCATTTGTTCTTATTTTAATATCAATCTTTGTTTTTTAGTTCATTTTAAATTTTCCTTCAACTATGGTTATATATATTAACAATTTTCTTAGTATTTTTGTGATTGACATACTTGTTCTATTAAATAATAAATACATGAGTAACTTTACTAAAAAAAAAGGAGAAAGGAAAACTTTAAAGAAAAGATTACTTTTCATATCCTTCATAAAAAAAAAAAAAAATAGAAAAAAATTGTATAATTTCCTTACTTTTCGTAAAGGACATATATATTACTAAAACTTTTGAAAACTTTAATAATCGCAATTCCAAGTACCCCTTTCTTAAAATTCATAGATTAATCATTACAAAATTGAAATATTATAAAAAGAATGAATTAATAAACTGGCCTTGCTTGCTTCGCAAGATAAACTTATTTTATTTTACATTTGATTAAAATTTATTTAATTCGAATTTAAATTGTTAAAGAGCCGTTAGCCCATAGTTTCGATAAATTGCTTAGAATTGGGATAAGAGCTGCATAATTTGTGCTTTGTATAAAAACATAAGTATAATAGAAACTTAAGTTTTGATTTATGAATTTAATAATTTGCAAATGATATGTTAAGTCAAGTTGATATAATATATATCAGTAAGTTTTTGTAAATTATTTGAGATAAACAGACCATGTTATCTTACAACACCCTCTTAATTTAAACTAGTCAAACATATAATAGATAAAATTAGAAATCGGGTAATGTAATAATTCTATTTCTTTCATATTATCGTCTTTTCCAACAAACAAATAATATTCTATCTGCTTTAAAGAAGTGAGAAATTAAATTATTAAATTAATATGTTTATATATCGTCTTTGTAATGCGTATATATAGTGAAATTATTTTTATTTTAATGTTTTTAAACTCGAAATGCGATAATTAATTTTATTCAATTAAATATTTTGTCATTTTAATGTTTCTTTTTTAAATTTTGGATCTTATTAATTAAATTGTTTTTTAAAAATATAAATACATGTATTTATTTTGGTTTTCTTTTGCACAGTCATTGAAAGAATCAATGAACTAATGTAACACTTCCACTTCAAACAGATGCATCCTATCTTGAAGAGTCGCATTCCATCAACATCAAATGCAGTAAGTCATCTAAGATTTCACTCAAAAGTTACAACTACTTGATGAAGAGTATAATATCGAAATTTATGAAAAATGTAGGGGTAAAAGGGTTACGTAAAGATTCTCCCTACATAGCCCCTTCTAACATAGAGAGATAAATAAGTTAATATTTCAAAATTAGATTTAAATATTTTTATCATTTATTATTATCTCTATTAAATGATGGGAAAAGTAGATTACCTCGACATGTCCTTCGGAAGATGTTTGTTTGTATTCATACTATATTTGATATCACAACTCACAAAGTTCTATTTTGAAATCAATTAACAATAAGAGAAGTAACTTCTAATATTATAAAAAATTGTGAGGACGTGAGGTCCTTGACTTTTCAAATATTGTAGGAGCTGGATCCTTAGCATATCTTATTAGTGCTTCTTTTGAGTTTGTCATGCCATTCTTAAATCGAAGTTAAATTAAATCCAACAAAAGGAAGTAGCTAGATACATGATCATAGGTAAAAAATACTAATACTATCTTATAGGAGTACATGGTAGGTTGGATCTCTAAGTTTTTGTAGAAGTAAATTGAATAAGAAGGGAATAAAATAAAAGGGAAAGTACGGTTAGTATGTGGGATACCCATGTGCTACTTTAAACTTTTGAAAGATCATAGATCATTAATTAAATAGAATAGGACCATTGATATATATTATATATAATTCTCACTTATCATGTGATAATCCATTAATAAGCTATCAGATCTTTGACATGTGATGGGGCTGATCACTGATCACTATAAAAATTTTTTCATCAATAGATATATCGTAAAATCAATATTTTCAATTTATATTCTTAATTTTTTTTTTGTAGGTTGTATCAATTTAATAGGTAGGATGAAACCCTAAACTGATGCTAAACATTATGTTTAATTGATACATCCTTAAGAAAAAAGTAATTTTCATTTCAATAGTGTTTTCAAATTAATCACTACATTATTATAAAAGCAAAAATATTTAAATCCCCTAAATGATGTGCGAGAACTATTTTTTAGGTGCTTTTTCTTGAAGAATTTTTTTAAAAAACTTTTGTTAGATAACTAATTATTTAGATTTGGAAAAAAAAAAACAAACGAATAAATAAAGGTAGGTTTAAGATGTTTCTTGTAACAAAATACTTTTAAGCGTAGAATGTCACTCTCTAGCTGATAATAATTCTTAAAATTATCCGTACATCTCAAATGTCATCTATCTCACTTTTACTATATCTTGTGACTATCATCACCTTACATTGGTCGACTTCGACTATTTCCACCGACACCATTGTTGTTGATAAACTTTGGTCATCACCACACACCGCCAACAGCTGCCAACTCCAAGAAAAATCATCTCAAGCAACCAACATTTAGTGACCATTATTTTAAGTATTAGTTCATAGGTATTCTAGAGACATTCTTTCTAGCAATTAGGCATAAATGAAAATAATACTTTTGGGGTATAACAAACCAAACAAATTTGTAAACAATTTTTTTTTTGTTAGACAGAGTTATAAAGAAATACTAAAATTGAAACTACTGTTTTAAAAACAAGTTGATCACAACAAACCTTAATTCTAACATCATTCTAATTTTAGTGTCAAATATAAATTGTCTCCAGAGGTTTAAACTAGAGATATTATTGAAATTTTGAATACTCCTACTTCACTACAAGAAGCATTGGGTTTGTCGATGCAGCTATGCGTCACTAAAACGCCACTATGCGTCAACAAAGCTACACCGATGTAGAAGGGCACATCGACATGATTGACGCATTGTAAGAGGTAATGCGCGACATTGGTACGAGATGACGTCAACATAGGATTTTGGCTGATGCATGATTCACCAACAAGGTCAACACGTCGACAATACACTAATGTCGACGTTAGGTCAAAGCGTCGACAAAAGAGTTTTGTCGACGTCGAGTCAAAGTGTCAGCAATAAGAAAGTGTTGACGTTGTCGTGTACGTCATTGAAGGTAAGACCGACGAGGTGTTGACATAACTTGGAACGATGCCATGTCGTTACATGCGGCCATTCACGACGTGGATTCTGCGTCGGGAAAACCCTTTTACTAATTTTTTTATTATTAAATTTTTTGTTGTCACTGTTAGGATTGAATTCGATTTAAATTGATTGAAATTATAATATAGGTAATGTAAAATTAATAAAATATCAAATCAAATATATATTAAAATTAATTCAAATATATAAAAATACACACATTTGTAGGTAGAAAAATTACATGAATAAGCTAAACTAAAAACTAAAACTAATCTAAGCGATACAAATGCAATCCCCCCATGTCTTTGAACCTACAATGACACAAAATTAAAGTTTAAATATATATCACCCCAATAAGAAATGAAAGAATGTAAAAGTTTAAAATTATGTACATTAAATGAAGATATCAAGGTCCTCTCACTGCCCGAGTGAACTCTTCAATTATCTTCCTCATTTCTTCAATCATCTTCTGATCATTTTTCTCGTGCCTCCGTCTACTTTCTTTTTCTACTTCCTAAAGATGAGTTTTTAGCTCGTGAACCTTTCTGGCGTGCATCTCTCGCTCGTGGGATGTATAGGAAGAACTGCCAGCAATGTGTTGGGACTTTGGCCTACACAGGTCTCAACCAAGACCTTTTAAGTAGTCCGATCGTCTACCCAAAACTGTCTCGCATATCTTGTCTCTAGAGAGTGGTTGAGAACCCTCTAAGGTAGGCTGGGACTGGATGGCTAGCATTTGATTATGCAATAAAAAATTTATTGATTAAGTAAAACGTGTGTAAATGAAATGTATGTATAAAAAAGAAAAAAACATAGCAGAAACTTACTTGACACTACAAGAATTCAGGCCTTTAATGTCAGGTAGAAAAAATGAGAAATGGGCAATAATGTTATTTTTGAACTGACATTAAAGACCAAATTTCTTGTAGTGTGAGCATTTGCAATTGCTGACGAAATGAACCAGTCATCCCGAGCATGTGTTTCCTTGAACAACTCCACTCCGTCGAGCATGTGTTTCCTTGAACCAGTCATCTCGTGCGCTTGTTGTATAAACGACCTGGCGTCGCTACTATGGTTGTAGGGCTACTTCGCTCTAGCAGCCCTATTCATCGTTGATTGCTCTTACAGCCAAACAATATCAAAATATTACATACAAAAATGAACTACCATTTAAGAACATTGAAAGTTCTAAATCACCTAAAATTGTCGAGTAAGGTAGTGGTCGCATAGGAAGTGTCAATCTTCCACATGATTCTTCAATCTGAGGGGGTGGGTTGGCATGTGTCTGTTCAAAATCATTAAACTTCTTGAATCGACGATGGTTTTGCCCCCTAAACTCCTTCCAAGTGGTGAACATTTGATGTTCAACGAATCGATTAGTTGCTGGATCTGTGAAATCCAACACGAAAAATTGCTACAAAAGAAAATTACACACGGATTAGGATTCTATATATACACGCAGTAGGTAAGTAACATATATGTACGATTGATTTTAAAACTTACCTATAAAGAGCCCTTCACGAGCTTGATATAATCTGTCGTAACATCAATCCACTTAAGAAAATGAACTAGAAAAGTATCTCGTGTTACCATGCTGATAGCACAGCTGAAGAGAAAGGCGTGTGGAGGGATTAACTCATCCTGTCCTGAAGCAATCGATATGGGGATCTTCTCATTTTGTTCAACATATCGCTCCAACTCCAGGTTCCTAAGTGCTCACGTCTCCTAGGAGTACGAGCTATTTGAGAGTTATCTACGAAAATAGAATAATTTCATAAACTAAACTCAAGGCTTATGCAATTAATTGTTTATGTAATGATAGAAATCAAATCAAATGAACCAGTTTCATGAAGCTTGGGACAAATTGTGCTTTTCACAATTCTGGGTGGAACGATGATATGTTTACTTGGAAACGAAATACCAGACGCCAAGTCATCAAAGAAAGACTGGACCACTTCCTCATCAATAATGATTTTGCGACTACATTCCCTCATATCAAGATTAGTCATTTAAATTTTTGTTGGTCGATCATAAACCTATCGTCTTTAAAATGGTAGTGCAGGTACCTAAAATTTTACAAAAAAGAGTGACAAATTGATCATATTCAAGGAGGGATGGTTCAAGTTTTAGAAGTATAGAGATATTATTAACAGTTGTTAGATGCAATCTAGAGAGGAGGGGGTGACTTGTTTTTGGATAGGGTTAAATTTTGTCTAGAAAGCCTAAGAGACTAGAACCTTGGTAAGCTGAAAGGTTCTATTTAAAACGCCATAAAAAAGAAGAGGAAGTTGAAGCCTTTAGAAGTTGTGATGAGGGTGGGACGAAAGGAATCTTTGTAAAGCAGAGATGGAGCTTGGAAATTGCTAGAAGAGAATGAGATATATTGGAAAAGTAGATCGCATGATGAATGGCTCAAGTGGGGGGATAGGAATTCCAAGTGGTTTCATAGTCGGGCGTCTCACAAGTAGAGGAATGTGATTGAGCCCTTCATTTTCATATTCTTTCTTTTGCAATTTTTCTTTTCCTTTCCATCGTCTTTTTCTCTTTTTCTGTAATTTTTTTTCTTTTCCTTTCCATCATCTTTTTTTCTTCGTAATTTTTTAAACTATTATTTGGTTCAACTATTATTTGGTTCAAGATTGTGTGCCAAATATAAAAGATCGTGAAAAAAAATCATTGGGATATTGGATTGCCAAATGTAAACGATCATGTTCCAAATAAAAAAGTCGTGTATTAAATCTAAATGATCGTGTCAAAAAATCTTGAAAAAAATAGTCGAGATTTGACTACTTAATTTAAATGATCAAATTTAAACGATCGTGTGCTAAATCTAAACGATCATGTGTCAAATCTAAATGATCACATACAAAAAAATCTTGAAAAAATTCGTTTAGATTTGGCTACCAAAATTTAAACGACTAAATTTAAACGATTAAATTAAACGATCGTGTGCCAAATCTAAACAATTGCGTACTAAAAAATCTTGAAAAAAATCATTTAGATTTGGCTACCCAAATCTAAACGATCATATATGGAAGAATAGCCAAATCTAAACGATCACTTTCCAAATATATTACTAGCGCTGGATGCCAATTAATCACAGCGCATTTTTGGAAATTTTCATTGTGGGCTGTGGGCATTTTTTGTTTTTGAAATTGTTCTATATAGTGTAAATATTTTGCTGCTTTGTTCTATTTTTGAAAAAAAAAACCCTAAAAAAATGTATAACAAATATTTTAAAAGGAGCTTTTGCAAAAATAGCAAAAAAAAATTATGATAATAGAGCATATGTCACAACATTTTCTAAATTTACAAAAGTAGTAAATTTAAAAGTGATGACCTTCTGATAGCCCTATGATTACTGTCTAATATCACTAATTTTGTTGTATTCACAATATGCAAAAAATTGGTTTCATGAGTTGTTTTTTTTAAATGTTTTTGTCATTTGATGCAATTTCCCATTTTAAAAAGTATTTAAACTTTAAATGTATACAAATTTTCTTTAAAAAATTCAATTTAATGGCAAGATTTGAATTAAGATTTATTTGAATTAAATTTTGAATCTAAACTTTTTACCAAATTATGCTCATACTTCTTCAAAATGTACTTTTTTTTTTTATCTTTCTTCTTCCTTAGTTTTATATATTTCATTAAGTCACTAATTTTTTTCCCCCATTTTTGTTGCCCATGGAACAACAATCCTCTTCTTTAAAAAGAGGGAAAAAAAATAGAATGTTTAGGTAAGAAGAAAATTGAGAATGTTTTATGTTTAAAAGAAAAAAACTGTGATTTATTCAACCGTAACGATTACTTAAAAAAATGTTGAAAAGTTCACGTCGTATTTAAAGAAATTAAGACAAATTGTTTTACGAAAACTAGGATAATTTAGTAAATTAAATATACGAATTTTGTGTACTTTGAGTTAGAATATGAATTTAAAACAATAATAATTAATCATTTATTCGCACGTAACAATTATGTAAAAAAAGTTAAAATGAACGTCACATTTAAATAAATTTCTGAAAATTGTTTTACTAAATAGGACAATTTGATAAATTAAGTATAGGAAATTTGTATTTTGAAATATGAATGAATAAAAGGCGCCTCATCTCGATTGAGTTCGAGATCTTTCTCATGCAATGTTCTTTGCGCCTCTTCCTTCACTATGAATGAGGACAACCCACGGAGCAGTACATCTTATCATAACACTACTTCCATGATCCATCTCTCAAACACATACTATCATAACATTAACCATTCCATAACCTAACCCTTCCTCCAAACGACCCCCAAATGTTTAATATGATATGAAAGCATTAAAAAAAAACAACCCTTTTAAGTGAGTTAATTTTCATAAACGTAATAAAACACCAAAATATTTATAACCTGTGTAACAAAAACAAAAAGGCCATGAAGCCGGTAATTTTTTTATAAATTCCATAGTTGTCATTGATATTTCGGATGATTTGTCACTTTTCTTTCTTATTCTTTGCATTTTATTTATCTTCTCTTTCATATTTATTTAGCTTCTATTCCAGATTTTCCTTCTTCCATTTTTATTCATATTTTTTTCTTCTAGCTCCTATTCCAGAATATCAAGATCGTTTAAATATCACTTTGATATGATTTAAACGATCGCTTACCACCACGATTGTTTCGCATTGCAACACAATCGTTTAGATTTGAAGCTTTTTTCTCATTGTTTAAAAAGAACACAATCGTGTGGATATGATTTAAACGATCAGTTACATAGTCAACATGATCGTTTACCATGGTCAACATGATCGTTTACCATGGTCAACACGATCGTTTAGATTTGAAGCCTTTTTTTTCTCCATAATTTAAAAAATACTACACGATTGTGTGGATATGATCTAAATGATCGCTTACTATAGTCAACATATCATTTAGCGTGGTCAACACGATCATTTAAATTTGAAATATTTTTTTCATTAAAACAAATTAAATGATCGTGTTGATACTACCTACACGATCATGTATAATTTCCTACACGACAACGTATCATGATCGTTTAAAAGAAGAATTACACACAGGTGTGTGATCGACTAATTGCATGTTGACTGCGACATTTTTTGTATTTTTCATTGTGGACATGTGAGTTTTTTTCTGTATTCAAAATTATTCTATAAAGAATAAATATTTTGCAGGTTTGCTATATTTTTTAAAAAACCCCATTTTCGAGTGTATATATGTGTTTCAAGTTAATTTACAACATCCACCATGCAATTTGTCCTCAAATTTTATCTACGGCTCTGCTGTAGTTGTAAAATGCGAAAATAAAAAAGGCAATTTATGACAATGTCTCCTATTTGGCTATTTCTCCTCGCTGCCGTCGACGTTCGGCCGCAGGACGATCCCGGCTCCCCACCTAGGTTTCTTTCTTCTTCCTCACTCCCTACGGCGCTCACAGACCGACACACCAGCCCTTCTCTGTTGTCGGTCGTTGGCGCATCTCTGTATCAATTTTCTCTCCTTCTCTTATTCTGTAGCCTCACTCTCCAAGCTGCCATTTGCACAATGCTTCCATCTTGAGATCTCTCGTTGTGATCAAACTTTTTCTATCTTTTCTTACGTTCTTCTCTATTTCAGAGCTATGGAATCTCTGTTCAAAGCTTACGCAAATTCCTCTGACGATTACGACGAAGAAGATGAACCTAAGCCCAAGCGCTTGGCCCTCTTCTCTTCACCTTCAAAGAGACCCGAACACGAACCTTTTAAATTCAAGCCGAACTTATGGTCATTGCATTGCTCGGACTCTAATTCTGAGCTTCATGAGAGGATTATGGTTCCTGGACGCTACGTTTCCAAGAGAGAGCGAGCACTCTTGAGTTCAGCTCCAGCTTCAAGGGCTCCAGAGTCATTTCCTAACCCATCACTTCAATCTCCACCTGGTATCTGTCCTTTTTCGTTTATTTAGCTTCTAATTTTTCCGTTAATTGAAAGTAATAGTTTTAGTTCAATCAAGTACCCCTTTTAATATTCTATGTAGAGGAATTTTATTGCTTCAAGTTCAATATCGTTACTCATACTGGTCCATATTGTTAATTGCTAAACTATCTCGTCTCTTTTTATACTTACGGTTTGGTTCCATTTGTTTCCAATGAACTTTAGTGATGAATTTGGGATTCTGGGAAAATTTTGTTAAGGAATTGATGCTGTTATTTAAGACTTAGAGATGAGGTTCATAGGATCAGTTACTTTATATTTACTATGAAATATAAGGGAATAAAGAACCAATTGAATAGGTAAAGGAAGAAGTGATTTCTAAAATTGACTTCGAAGAGGCATACGACCAGGTTGATTGGGACGTTCTGGATAAGGTAATGGTAAGAAAGGTTTTGGTTATTAATGAAGAATGTGGATATGGAACTATGTCAGGAATGTGAGTTGCTCAGTCCTTGTGAATGGAAATCCAAACGGATCAATCAAGGCTTTAAGGTGGCTAAAACTGGAGATGATTTTTCTTCCTTTGTTGTTCTTACTAGCTGTGGATGTTATGAATAGACTCATCTTGAAAGAGTTGGAAGGTAACGTTATAAATCGAACCCTTTTAAGGTTGGTTCAATGGTGGTGGCTTCATCTCATCTTTAGTTTGTTGACGACACAATGTTGCTCTGGCAAAGAGAACTCCTTTAGGATCCTTAACCACTGCGTGGGATTCTTTGAGGCGATGTTTGGGCTTAACATAAGATCAAGTGTCAAATTTTGCAAATCAATTGTGATCATGAAAAACTAAGGAGATGGGTTGGTATGATTGGTTGTGTGGGATCCTTTCCTTTTTCTTACTGTGGCCTCTTGCGTGCAGGGAATTCGAGGGTTATCTGACAGAGAGAAGGTTGTTAAGCCCTTCAATCGATCAAATAATATTTTATATTTTATACGATTGATTATTATGAAAGAGTAGCATTAGTGGTCAGACTGGGTTGAATTGCAGGGAAGCTCAAAGATTAATTCCTTAAAACCCATTTTTAGTTAAAGCGGTAAATTGGTGGGTTGTGTGTGAACTTGAGAATCGAGGATAAGTGAGCTAAAGAAGGTGGTTGTTCCTTTGATTTTGTAAACTGAGCAGATGCGCTTGGTTAACGGAAATGGAATCCCCCAATTCATGCTTAGTTAACAGAAATGGAACCCCCCAATTCATATTTATGGTCCTTGGATAATACTCAATCAATCTTGCTCACACAGTCTACTTAATGGGTAATACCGACATTAAACGTTGTAAACTATTAATTAAAACTTGCATCCTAGTTAAACTATGTGCTGACTAATTAAGATGTGAAATTCATTAAGAAATTAATCAAACACATGCATTAGGTTCTAGGGTGAAATCATGATGATCAACTGACAAAAACACCAACTAATTAATCAATTTCTCTCTATCTCTAAGCTACTCAAGGCAATTATATGATGTTTCCAAATATGCTGTGAAACAAACCCTATACTCATGAGATGATTCTTGCTACTTTGGCAATCAATACATAACAATTACAAATTATGTATGTTTCTAGTGTTTAGCATGCAATATGCTTAACGACTTGGGTTGTCAGTCTCAACCATTCCACACACTAAAGAATTAAAGCAAGAGATAAAGATGGCTAAGAGATAAAAATATACATATATTAAGCACAGTCCTCTCATAAACATGAAATGGGTTCATCCAAATCCATAATCTAAACAAAGACTAACAAAGTTCACATACCTTAGTACCAATCTAGTACCAATCGAGGCTCCCCAACATCAAGCCATAATACAAATCAAAAGAACTATGAAAGGTGGTGAGAAGTTGAAGAACTCAGGAAAAGGCTTATAACTTGGAATGGGTGCGCCCCTCTCAATCCTTGCATGTTTTGCCTTGGAAAATGAAGTGGTATATATAGGAAATGAAGGAGTGTCATGAAACAAAAGGTCTCTGTGCATAGCACCGTGGTGCTACGGTACTGTGCCTCTTAACGTGGGTACTGCAGCGCTATTTGCTTCTGTGAGTGGCGCTGTGCACAAGTGCTATAGTGCTTGGGCGACGTCGTTACTTCCTTTGTTCAATTCCACTATTTTGCTTCCCTTTGGTAGCTATTGCTACATTTAAGCCTAATTTGCATCTGAAACGTCCTGAAGGCTTTCTATGCTTGATAACCTGTCTAAGAACCCAAATAGGTATTAAATTTCTAATAACTAACATGATATAGTCGAGAAAGATAGCTCATTTAGAGAGCTATCACACACTCCTGACCTAAACCTTCCTAGTCGTGCAAGAGAAAACACACAGAAAACATGCTAACAAACAACAGAAAAATTTACATTAGAACTAACTCGGGCCGTGGTGCTAAACATGCCACAAAGCTTAAAAATGAGAAACTTGCAATTAGATAAAATATTTCAAAATTTTCCTATGCTTCACAATGCGTGTGTGTGAATGAGTGGTTGCTAAGAGAACTCTATTAAATTGGGGACAACCTTATGGCGTCCTCCATCTATCTTCCCCCTACTTTTGGCTCTGACACCAATCGTTAGGCCACATAGACTATCAAGAAGGTAATATTTGGACTAAGGCACTTGCAACACACACAACAAATTCTTTTACCTAAGGGCACTAGCTTTCGCACTCCAGCTCCAGGGGCTTAAACCTAAGGTTTTCATCGGCATCCTAACTTATCACAATGGAGGTAGCTCTTTTTACCCTATCCGTGTACTCACTCAACAAAATTTTCATGTGCTTTATTTTTCTTCTTCTCTTTCTTTCTTTCTTTTTTTCTTTTTATTTTAATTTTTCTACGCTTGCTTTCCTTTCACTCTTTTGTTTTTATTCACTTAGGCTCATGACTCTCTTTTTCTTCTTAGTCTCATATTGCACCCTCTCAAGTGAGACAACACTTTAACTAGTGGGGTCTTTTGGAGTGACAAGAAACTTAGGGACACCATAAACCCATCCTAAGAGTAAAAACTAAGGTTGCCTAGTGCGCTAGGAAAGTAAGGCAAGAAAATTGTTTGTAAAGGCTCATATAATGTTTATTTCAATGAAAACAAACGAATGGGGATGGAAAACACTTCCTAGGCCGTCCTAATTAAGTAAGAAAGCAAACATTTCTATGAAACTAGCATGCTAAAAAAACAGGTTTTTTTTGTTATCTTTTTATTCTTTCATTTTTTCTGAATGAAAGCAGTTGTTTCTATAAAAGAATGGGTAAGTAAGCATAAAGTGTTGGACTTTATTTTGCTTAGTATTCTTTAAAAAAATTACATCATCTTACTTACAGATTTTTCTTTCTTTTTGCACACTTATGAAGAAGCTTATTTTCATTATTTGTCAATGCATGTATATGTATGTAATGTATTTTTTTTTTGATAAGAAACAATTTAATTGATGAATGAAACATCCAAAGAGTATAAGAGGGATAAACCAAAGGGATATCACCCAAATACATAACAAAAGCAGAGCCCAATATGAAAGATACAAGCAAGGATGTACAAAGAGGGAAAGTAAAAGGTACAGACCAATCCATAAAGGAGAGTTATATAAAGATGCTGATTGGACCAAAAAAACAAATGAAGCAAAAAGATCTCGAGAAAGATGTGCACAACATGATTAAGGCAAAAACATCATGAAGCCCACTTGAGGGGAAAAAGTTTCATCAAATAACAAATATGAAAACCAAGACAATCAAGGTGTCATATTGATATAAATACCCCTATCTAATCAATTTTTTTTGAAAAGAAATAGAGCTTTCTAGATTCCATTTAATTCTTTTTTTTTCTTAGTTGAAAATTGGTTGGGTTGCTTATTTGTTGGTATCGTTGTTATACAAAGATCAAGATCTCTAAACCAAGAGGCCAGTGCCATCGAATATGAAGCTGAGTTAAAAAGACCAATTGATGAAGGGTGAACAAAATCGTACCAGTTTTCCCCCATATGTTCATAGAAAGGATAAGCAGAAATCAGTGAAGTAGGAATGGGACTTGAAAGAAGATAGGCTTTTGTGGAAAGTTCGATGGTAAAGCAATGATGTGAAAGGTGTTGCGAATAGACGATACTAATCTTATTAACAAGAATGGGTTGATAACCCTAAGTACATTCACTCAAAGCACAATCACAATCAATTGTCTCTGCCATCAACCTCTCACTCTCGAGAAGATTCTACTCAGCATCTCACTACCATTCCCTCTCTTAAACTTTCTATCTATAGCCTCCCTTATAGTGTTCCCCACCTTACTCGTTTCTCTCTTTCTCGCCTTTACCTCTCCTATGATATTGATCTATAACTAAGGGCCTAACATTACTCCCCCTTCTAAATCCACCTTACCCTCAAGGTGAAACATAGGAAATTGTTGGTTAAAATCTTCAATTATTTCCCAAGTAGCATCATGTGGAGGTTGTCCCTTCCAAGCATTTGGATTTTCGCAATAGCCACAGACTCCTTCAGGTTCGGTCACCCATTCAAATTTCTTTGATAGGGAGGTAGTGCTGGTTCCATTGTCTTATTTGATCCCAATGTTTTCTTCAGCTGCATGACGTGAAAAACTAGGTGGATCGAAGGTTCTTTTGGTAAGGCCAAGCGATATGCTACCTTCCCCACTCTTGCTTCAATGCGGTGGGGCCCAAAGTACTTAGGTGATAGTTTCTCATTACGTCTTGTCATCATCGAGGTCTGTTTATGAGGTTGTAGCTTCAAATACATATAATCTTTTACTTCAAACTTCAATTCTCTTCTTTTACAATCAACAAATTCCTTCATACGTTGTTGGGCCATTCTCAAATGCTCCTTCAAAACTCCCAAGGCTACATCTCGCTCTTGCAATTGTTGATCAAGGGTGGAATTAGTGGTCGTTTGCTCTTTGTAGGCAATTAGAGCTAGTGGTCATCGGCCAATGGAATGATATCAATGGAAGCATTATAGGTGGTTTTATGCCAATGTTTTGCCCAGTGCAACCAAGCATACCACTGTGAAGGTCTTTTCCCGCTGAAGCGACGCAGGTAGGCTTCAAGACTTTTATTTACCACCTCTGTTTGGCTATCTAATTGTGAATGGTAAGCAATGCTTCTATTCAATTGAGTCCCTGCTAGTTTGAATAATTTCTAGCAAAAATGGCTTAGGAACATCTTATCTCTATCAAAAACAATAGATTTGGTGTATACATGAAGCTTTATTATCTTCTTCACAAAAAGATCAGCTACCCTTTTACTGTAAATGGGTGTTTCAAGCCTATAAAATGGCTATATTTAGTCAGACGATCCACCACCACAAAGAGACTTCAAACCCCTACGATTTTTGGTAGTCCTTCAATGAAGTCCATCGAAATGTCTTCCTATACTGTATTTGGAATGCTTAGAGGCAACAACAATTCAGTCAGTGATGCTGCCAACAATTTATTTCTTTGACAAACTAAACATTCTTCCCTATATTTCTTAATATCACCCTTTATACCTTCCCAATACAACTCCCCCAATAATCTTTTATAAGTGCGTAAGAAACTCGAATGTCCTCCAAACACAAAATTGTGGTATGTATGTAATATAGATGGAAGTAACGTGGAGGTCTTAGAGATTACCAAACGACCTCTGAATTTCAGCACCCCTTGCTTAAGTGAGTAATTAGATAAACTATCTTCATCCTCCAATAGCTTCTCAATGATCCCCTTCAATTTACTATCTTTATAGATCTCCTCCTTGATGATAACCACATCTAGCAAGGTGGGTACCACCAAGTTTGCCAACTCGATCCCTTAAGGTTTTCTAGACAATGCGTTAGTAACCTTGTTTTCCACCCTCGGATGATAGACTAATCCTAATAGTTTGGATAGCCACTGTTGATGTTGGGGTTGAGTCACTCTCAATTCAAGTAATAATTTAAGAGCTTTCTGGTCTGTTTTTATAATGAATTTATGCCCCAACAAGTAAGGACGCCATCGTTACACTGCCATCACAATTGCCATTAATTCTCTTTCATAGACTAATTTTCCTTTGTCTAGTCTCGAAAGAGTGACTGAAAAAGGCAATTGGCCGTTTGTTTTGCATTAATACTGCCCTTAAACCATAGCCTGAAGCATATTTTTCTAACTAAAAAACTTGCCTAAAGTCTGGTAGGGTTACATAGGCAGGGTTACCATTGCCGTCTTCAATTGGTCAAATGCTCTACTGGCTTCCTCTGACCACTGATATGCCCCCTTTTTAGAAGATGAGTTAATGGGGCTGCAATGCTTCTGTAATTTTGGACAAATCGTCTATAATAATTGGTCAGGCCTAGGAAGCTCCTTACTTTTCGTATACAAGTTCGTGGAGGCTAATCAATAATTGCCTGAATCTTACTAGGCTCTGCCTCTACACCGGCACCTGATATCATGTGCCCCAAGTACTCCAGTCGTCTTTGTAGGAATTGACATTGAAGTCTATTAGCATACAACTTTGCTTCTCATAAAACTCCAAATACTACTTCCAAATGTTGAATATGCTCCTGAGTCTTTACTGTAGACTAGAATATTATTAAAGAACACGAGGATAAACTTTCGTAGATATGGCTTGAAGACCTTATTCATCAAGGCTTGAAATGTTGAAGGAGCATTAGTTAGCTCAAATGGCATAACCAAGAATTCGTTGTGACCTTCATGAGTACGAAATGCCTTCTTCTCCACATATGCTGGATTCATTCTGATCTGATGGTACTGGATTTACGATCAATCTTTGAGAACCACAATGCTCCATTCAACTCGTCAAACAACACCAAAATCACTGAAATTGGAAATTTATTAGGAATGTCACATTATTCAGAGCTCTGTAATCAACACAGAATCTCCACCTCCATCTTTCTTTTTGACCAACAATATTGGACTAGAGTAGGGGTTGGACCTCTGTCTAATGATTCTTGAATACAACATTTCGGCCACCATTTTTTCCATTTCTGTCTCTTGGCTGACACATATCTATAGGGTCTTACATTCACTGAAACCTTTCCTTCTTTTAGGTGGATATGATGGTCAACCCTTTTGCTTGGGGTAGCTTCTCAAGCTAGTCGAATACATCATCATACTTCAATATGGCCTTGGTTAGTGCTTTGGTAGGATTGAAGATTGGCTCAATCCAATAGAACTCTTCCTAGGTTTCCATTCCTTGCACCGATCTACACTGAATGAGGAACCCCTGATCACCATCCTCCCAAGTTTGCATCAATCGTTTAAGACTCACTTGTACCTTCTTTAAACTTGGATCTTCCCTCAACACAATGGTCTTTCCTTTATGAATGAACTTCATTGTCAGGGTTCTCCAATTCACTTCCGTCACACCTAATGTGTGTATCCATTGCATTACTAGAATTATATCTACCCCTCCAAACTTCATGGGCAAAAATTCTTCCACGATTGATAATTCCGCCAATTGTAGGCGAACTCCTCTGCATAGCCCTTTCCCTTTAACTGTTGTGCCTGTTCCCATATTACACCATAGTTGGCAGTGCTCTCTACTCTCAGTTGTCTTCCTCAACTAGACGTTGCGCAATGAAATTGTGAGTTGCTCCACAATCGATCAACACTACCACATCTTTGTTTCCCAGCTTCCGTTTTAACTTCATCGTATCAGGATTCGAGAAACCAACCACTGAGTTCATTGATAACTCCACATCATTTACCTCAATTGCTTGCAACTCCACTACTTCGTACTCTTTGCAAGCATCTTCAAATACTTCTAATTCGTTTGTATTATTTTGCATCAACAGCACTTGTAACTCACGTTGATTCTAGACTTGTACATTGATGGCCGATAGTATAACGTTCATCACAACGAAAGCCTAAACCCCTCTCCTGTTTAGATTTGAATTCCACGTCCGATAATCTCTTGAACGTTCCTTCTTTCGGTGCTTCGGTTGGATTTACTCCTCTTAATGTTATAATTCTCATCGGAATTGGATCGATTGCCTTCGTAATCTCCTTTGTAACAATTGGAAATATAGGTTTAGGGTTAAACGCCGTTCTGTAGATCTTGTTCCTATCCAAGTTCTTTTCTATTTTACGATTCATCGTTTCAGTCTGGATCAAATCCCTATTTTTGACTCGTGGGGTCACCTTTATCATTTTAACAAGCCCAATCAGTTTGCAACGCTCTCCTTCAGTTTTAATCCAATGTGTAGGCCCATTCATAAATGTATTTTCTAAGATTTCATTAGTTAAGTGCAGTAAAGGAGCCACTAGTTTGTCGAAAATATTTATATATTCTTCTATCGTTGACTCTTATTTAATCGCAAGAAATTGGCTACACCTTGCCGAGGAGATAGAAATCGTTGCAAGAGTTTTGTTTTCAGTGTCTTCCAGTCATCAAACGGTTCTTATTCTTCATTCGCACGATACCAATCCAATGCTATCGATTCAAAACTGATGACCGCTATCGTTAATTTCTCTGCTTCAGTCAACTTGTGAATTTGGAAGTATCGATCTACCCTGAACAACCACGAGGATTTGTTTTGTTGAATATCGACATTTCTACTTTCTTGAACTTGTTTCTTTCTATTCTGGCTTCCACTGGTTATGGTGTCTCATTCACTGTTGTCGTTGGATTCTCCATTCGTTCTTTCCCTTTCCTATTTCCGTTCGGTTCTTCCCCTCAATTGGTTTCAGTTTGAGTCTATTTTGAGTGCGTGATCTTCATTAGGACACTCGAGAGTAACTGCTTCATTTCCTCCAAACTCCTTTGTTGAATTTCCCCTTCAATATTCAGTCGCCCCACACTCTTCGCTAATGACTTCATTGCTTCTTCCATTTTCGGCATCTTTTGAATCTCTGCTCTAATTGCCATAATCTTTGCGTCATTTGCCTCCATCTTCTCTTCCAAATGCTTCTGTGCCATCTTCAATATTCTTCCCAGGTTTTCGGCTCTGAAGTATGAGAGCCAACTATGTAGCATCTACATCGAGAATTCAAGTATTGTATACGTCATTAGTCCGATCCTTTGTAGGAACTACCCGTAATAACGAACTTGCAAAATGAATCTGTTTATCATAAAGAGATTTGTTGTTCCTGACCCTGCTTCACTCTGCCCTCAACCTTTCACTCTCGAGAAGATTTTACTCATTTACTCACTACCCTTCCCTTCTCAAACTTTCTATCTATAACCTCCATCATAGTGGTCTCCACCCTTACCCGTTTCTCTCTTTTTTGCCTTTACCTCTCCTATGATATTGATGTATAACTGGGGGCCTAACATGATGGCAGTGGAATGCTTGATGTCAAGGCTGATGATAGTCTTTTTGTTGAGGAAGGGATGAGTGTTGGTGTTACTCAAGGAGGGATTTGGTTGGGGATGGGAAGAATATGTTTTGAAGAGAGCAAGGGGTTGTACATGAAGCCTTTTGATGGGCGAAGAAGGCTTTTTGATGGGATAAGAGGTAGATGGAAGAGGAATGGTTTGTGGATTACCAGAGGTTGTTGGAGTGTGTGGAGGATTTTGCTCTTGTGAGTTGTGAGACACAATGGTCAGATGGGACAGTTGGAGGCAAAGGATGGGGAAAATTAGAAAAAGGTTGATTGTAGAACTGTACAATGAATTTTTGATTGGTGGAGGATTAGGTATAGGCTTTGATAAAGTAAATTGTAGCTGGTGTGTAGAGAAGGGTAAGGTCAAATGTGTTAGGAGTGCTAGATGGTAAGGCTGAAGTGGGTGCTAGGTCTTTGACTGTTTTTTGACAATGTTTTTAGTGGGATGATGTGGTTTTGTCTAGGGGAGTGGGCCTCCTTGCGAAATTGTTCACGCGACGGCCAAGGAAGCAAACCACGCTTCTCAACAATGTACCTGATGAGAGATAAAGCTTAAAAAAAGAGTCATTGTGGATGAAAATCGACTTAGAGGATGAAGAAGGAAGGATAATCGTGGTTGGTAAAACCCCATTTTGATTTTCTTCACTTTCATACAAACTTGGATCATATCCATACGAGAAAGTCTTCTTTGCAACTTCCAATGGACTCCCACAATGATCACCAATAAGTTTGTTCTAAAGACCATCTATCAATGTGTAGATTTCTAACTTTTATCCATCCTCCATATGATGCCATAATTTGATTTTTATAGTATGCCTCAAAGCTCCATGGTTTGAACTTCACCATGTAAGAACCAACCTTACACAACCATCATGGGTTGACCTAGTGGTAAAAAAGGAAGAACTTTAACACCCAAATGTTGTAGGGTCAGGCAGGTTGTCCCGTGAGATTAGTTGAGGTGCGTGTAAGCTGGTTCGGACACTCACGTATATATAAAAAAAAAGAATCAACCTTATACCAGCCACAAATATTGCTTAGCTAAAATTAAGCCTTGTTCTTTACTCTTGACACTTTTACTCTTGATGCTAAAATGGTGTTGTTCGATCATAGAGGGTTAATAGAGCCAAAGCTAGACACTTCTCTTTTGAGCCCTAATAATTTTGTACCAATTGTGGTTTAAGTTTTGTGATAGCATTTAAAATACGCTATCTTATCCTACTTAACTCGGGATCGTTCTTGTATTTTACGTGTCTATTGAGCTTAATTCAGGTAATTTCAGCCCAAAATGTCTATTTCGAGACAAAACAAACTTAGTTGGAGGTTTAGAGCGTTTACCAGAGTAGGAAAAATGGTTTAGAGCGTTACATCGGGGGCAATGTACCTTCCTTGAGATTGGAGAATAGGAGTGCGGGTTGCTGTGTTCGGCACTCTCCAAAAGAAAAGAAAAGGACAATGTGCCTTTTCAAGCCAAAAAAATAACTTAAAAAACACGTCCCCAATATAAGTAAGCAATCAAGCAAGCAAAAATAAAGGACAAAGCAGAAGGAAAACAGAAAATTTTCCCTAAGATTGGAGAATAGGAGGGTGGGCAGGCTACTGCGTTCGACACTCTTCAAAAGAAAAGAAAAGGACCAATCCTGCAAAATAAAATTAAATTTGGGCAAAATGGTCCTAGAAAACAAACCTAACTAGGGCACTTTACACGCTATTAGGCTACTTCTTGACGTATGACTCTGTGGACTGGGACTCATAGGAGGAACCTCAGGAGCTCTGGCCCAATTAAGCATAATGGAGCAACAGTGATTTTGAAATTGCATCTGCCTTTCTAAACGCCTAACTAGTCTAGCTGTGGCCTTGTTTCAAGCAATGACCTGACGAACAATGCTCTGCAGCCGGCAGACATCCTTAAAGAGGTGTCGTACAACTACTAGCAGGGGCTCCTCCTAAGACAAAATCCGCTGCCTCCTCCTAATCCTCACGACCCTCCCCAATAGGATTTCTAAGCTGCTCATTCTCTATGTGACCTTTGAAGGTTGAGATGGATGATCTATTCAAGAAACTCTTAGGAAGGATCATCTCCTCATTTAGATCAAACACCATCTCAATACGTCAATAGAGTTCGGTGATTAAGGATAGGTGCCCAAGACCATCCCTTAGAGGTATGCCTAGTGGAATAGAAAATAACCTTTTCAACGTAAATAGAGAACCCATTAGCTAAAGCATAAAGCAATAATGCCCTCTCCTTTGTAACGTCTGAGAGGTAGGTGACCGGCATCAACCTAGCACACAAGATAGCATGCCAGATCTGGCTAGAAATAGTGAGGTCTGTCCCTTTTATCCTAACCTAACCAGAACCCCACTTCTAAACACCCAATTAGCACCTGGCCCACAGAGGGCTTTGATGATCGGTGTTAGATCCATCTCCCTCCTAATAAAATCTATGTACTCATTACGCTCAATTCAGGAAAGCAGAAAACACGATTCATGGACTTAGCACGGAAGGAAACTAGTCGACCTTGAATTGTACGAGAATCCCTATCCTCATCCATGTTTTGGTAGAACTCTCTTACAATGGGGACAACAACGCTCTCAAGCTGCTCGATGAAGAACTAGCACCCACACTGCTATATATTAGTGGTGATGTGGGGGTAGAAATCGACGTCTAGACTCAAATCCCCCTTTAGGTATAATCACCTTATTTGAGAAAGTAGTTGTGAATCTATCAAATGCTTCCCTAGAAAAAACTTATGATGGTCATAGGTTGGCCCATGCGCCTACCCATTACTCGAGCATCATCCTTTCCCTTACTTTTCCTAGGATTCATATGGAATTTGAACTTAAAGACCCAACTCAAGACAACAAGGAAGACATGCTAACCTCACAAAACACAACCTCAGAAGACCTACAAACACTCACCTCACCCCAACCTGCAATCAGAAATATCCCAATAACAACATTATTGAAATCCAATCTTTCACATAAATGAAGCTCAATCACACAAATGAAGCATGCACAACAAAATCCCAGTAATAATCATCAAGAAAAACTCATAACCAAGGAAAAATCACGAGAAAATTCATTGGATATGAGAGAAGGCTTCAAATGGTGAAAAGTGCTCAAATTTTTGGCCAAAATGTGAAGAAAAACCCACAATTTTGAAGCTTCAAAGATGTTTAAATGAAGATATGTGTGTGATTTTGGTTAAAAACGAAGGATCTTAATGCAGAGAGGGAAGAAATTAAGTGGGAGAAGAGAGAGTTTGAGAGAAAAACGAAGAAGAAAAGGGAAATTTTTGGTAAAAATGTGGACAGAATTGCTATATTACCGTTCTGTCCAATGATGCTGTGGGGCTATGCCCTAATCTTTTTAAATTATTATTATCTTTTTAAAATATATAAAACAAAAGCCTACTCCTAACCTAAACTAATCTAATCTAAGCTAAGATAGTAGTAAAGTTTGCCACCAGGCTCTTGAGGAAGTACACATTTTTAAGGTCGGTTGCTCGACCATGTTTGGCTTTGTTACCCATATTCGTCAAGAACTGCCAAGTCTCCACCTTCCACCCCCAACTTAGGAGGTGAACTACGATCCTGTAGAATTAAAGATTCAGAGGACTTTAATCCAGAAATTTCACTGTGCAGAAGTGTTAGGGACTCATTATTAACATCGATTAAAGCATAGGCAGTCTTTAAGAAAGGTCTACCTAACAGTACAGACAAATCAGATGAAGGAGAGTTAACACTCATGTTTATCACATAAAAAACAGAAGAAAAAGTTAAGCCATTTACTCTAATTAGAACATCCTTTACTAATCCTAGGCCTAACAAGAGAGTGGTCTACCAACTGCACCAAAATATTAGCTGGGTGTAGAGTACGAGATTGAAAATTAGCATAAACACGAGCATGCATGACGTTAATAGCGAACCCAAGATCTAACATGCAACACTTAAATTTCCTAGTGCCAATTTGACAAGGCATAGAAAACGTACCTGGTTCCTCCCGGTTTAGGGTGGAGATTGCCTGTATCAGTCAACTCTTGTTTAACCTCCTATCTTTTTTCCTCACTCTCTTTGAAGGAACTTCTACCCAAATATGCTTACCTTCCCTAACCAGAGGGCTTGATGGATTTCACTTCTTTCTGTGTAGCTTCCTTAGCAACAACAAACATGCCAGGGAAAGGAGCAACATGAACATAAGAATTTAAACACAAAGGTGGATCAAATTTTACCCTTCGTTTCTTTGGTGAGCTGGAAGTAGTCTTTGCATCAACAATCTTTTCATCAGGTTTGGTAGGGCTCTCATCATGGCAAATGGTGGAGATGACACCGGCATTTATCACATTTGACATCGGTTGGGAAGGAAGATTCCCATATTGGGTGTCGAGTGTGCTGACAGTGGTAGCCAACTGGGACACCTGAGTAGTCAAGCTCTGCATGTGGTAGATGGTGGTTTCCTGGGTTCTTTTTCAATTGCAGAGTGGTTTTAGCCAAACTCTTCACTATATCTTCCGGAGGCTTACTGGAGCTATTGAGTCCTTGTCCACCTTGCTGATTCCCAACATAGTTTTTACCTCAGCAACAGGCTCCTGAGGCTGCTGTTCTCGTGCAGTGAGCACCTATTTCACAAGAGTAGTTAGGTCAACAAGTTCACCTTTGAGTTCACTTACCTCTTGTGATGATGTAGAGGACATGGCCATCCGTAGAAATATTGTATCAGAAATGCATTTGAAATTTGATGATGTGGGAAATAGTCACAGAGGCGTTTGAAGTGCTCCTAATACTGGTTCAATGTCTCACCATTAGCCTGAGTGATGCAATAAGTCTCTTTCCTGCTTTTGGTAGCTCTGGAGGCCAGGAAGAACTTTCCTAGGAAGAGCTTCTTCATTTGTGCCCAGGTCGTCATCGATCCGGTAAAAAGGAGGCATGACCAGTCCTTGGCATTGTCCTTCAAGAAGAAGGAAAAAGTTATGAGGTTTAGCTGCTCCTCAGTCACTCCTTGTGGTCTCATACCACAACACATAACATGGAACTCTTTGATGTGCTTGTGTGGATTTTCACTTGCAAGACCGTGGAAAATAGGTAACTTGCAAGACCGTGGAAAATAGGTAGTAAGTGTCAGGTCGGGCACAACATGTCCACTTTTGCTAGACTTAGCCATACTTTCTTCTTCTTCTCCTCCTCTTGAAAGCTCTTCTTCAAATGTCCTTTTTGCACAGATTTCTTGAAATGTTCTTCGCTGTCTAGCCTTTCTTCTTCGTCTCCTTTTCTCTCTTCCTAGTTTTGCAAAATACAAGAAGGAATTTTGATCTTGGGAGGATCAAGTCATGCAAAGAAAGAAAAACAAAGAACGAAAAAAGGATAGAAAACTCTATAACAAGAGAAATTAAGGCACTTCCTAGCAATGACGCCATCTTGGTTGAGACAGTTGATGTCCCTAATGTTCCATCTAGGTGTAACGCCTTAGACCTAGGATTCAGTATTCAGATTCAACACCAGATGGTCCTAAACATTTTTTGCATCCCTTGTAACCTATCAACTTCATTCTAGCTTACCTTGGATGCTTCCCAGAGTGAAGACTATCATTAAAAACCAGCACGGGTCCTTTCAGTATGTTTTGTCCTTGCCTAGGAAGTAGATGCTGACGCGTGACACAATACGACACTGACATGGTGACACATTAATTTCTAAAAAGGTAGGACATGATACATGAGGACAGATTTTTTTTCTTACAAAATGAATGTATGTTGTGCACATATTGTGAAATATTACATTTAAAAACATCACAATAACAGCATACAATAAATTCAAAAGAAATAGAAAATGAATTAGATACAAAAGGAAAAAATAGAAATGGGAGGGAAAGAAACCAAAGTTGCCGGTCTGCCTTTGAGAAAGAGGAAAAATCTTGGATTTTTAATAAATGAAAATGAAAATATTAACAAGACTTTTGAATAGTTTATACAAAAAATGAACAATTTCTAGATACATTAAAATTAGCAGACTTAGTATTAAACAATCCTTTCATCTAATGGGAGGAAGAATACTGCCTCTTGGCTGTCAGATTTGGTAGCATGACAGTTTGCATGCAGTCTGGAAATAATCTCGTCTTTTCAACTTCTTTTTCTTCTTTTTAATTCTTCTCTACGTTTTCTTCTATTCACACACCGTTTCTTTTTCTTCAATCTTTTCTTTACTTCTGTAACATTTTTCTTCTTTTCATACATCTTTTCTTCAAATTTTTCCTTTTACTATACTATTTGTGAATTTGTGAGTCGTGCCCAAGACTTTTCTTCATATGCTTGGCTTCTTGTATGCTTGTCACAAATACACTAGTGCTATGATCGAGGTGTTCCTACTTCCTTCTCAATCTGCCTTTTGAGGAGACGGGTCACTTTTTATATTTGCCAGGTTTGCTATCTTGTGAGTTTTGTGGGGGTGAGGGAAATAGTAGGATATTTGGGAAAGTGGGTTGTGACCCTAGTAAGATTTGGTCCCTCATTTGCTTTCATGTTTCTTGGTGAATTTTGATTTTGAAGACCTTTTGTAATTGTTCTATAGGCTTTATTTCACGTAGCTGTAGTCCTTTATGTAGAGGGAGCTCCCTTCTTCGGTAGGCTTCTTTTGTTGTGTGCCCTTGTTTTCTTTTCTTTTTCTTATTGAAAGTTGTTTTTATCAAAAGAGTAAATAAAATTTTAATATCAATGGTCTTTCGAGAGGGTTATGTCTCTTCCAAAATCCCTCACAAGAGAATCGCCGTGTTGATCCCACGCCTAAAAATGGAACAAAAAACCTCAACTCCACTATTTATAACCAAGTTCCATCTAGCTTATTACTGATATGTTACTACTAATATCATAATAATATTACCAGTATGTCACGTCATAGCACCTCGATTAAGAAGACTATTACAAGAGCTAAAGTTGCCTCAAGAAGGAATAATTTGGTTCATCGTTGTAGTGAAAGTAAATATCAATTATCCTTTCATTAGATATTAATTAAAGAAGTATTGATCAAGATTAAGTATTTTACTACACAGCTTCATAAGCTGTGTTCATGAAGATGAAAAAGAAGCTTCTTGTTGGGGAAATCTAGTGCAGAGAATGTTGAAGTTATATAGATACATAAGGTAATAAAACTTAGTTTATTAGACAAAAGAATTGCATGTATGCATGTGTCGTGTCTTTTTTAATGCCTCATGGAGTAGTATTTAAAGGGGAATTTTTCCTTGTTTGAACAAGTTTGAATATCTTTATTTTGGACTCGGAATCTTTGAAGTTGTTGGGCTTTCCATCCTCTGGATTTCTGTCTAATTTAATTTATGTTTAAAAAGCCTTTTCTTAGAAGAATTGTAGTCCATTATTTGCTCATTCGGTCAAGAGGATACCATTTAGCTATTGATGGAGGGTGGGGAGTTTACTTATCTATGGACACTTCAAGTTTTATTACAATGTGTTTGAACTTTCTTGTCATACTTCTAAGGATCTTGTCAGACTTTGTCGACCACTCTTTGATCCTCAATTCTTTCTTCATCAATCTATTAATAAATAGAGTGATCGTGATTGGAAATTTCTTCTATAGTTTCAGTACTTTTTTATTTTAGTAATATTCTGTTAGATACCCTAGATTATAGGGCAGGGGTATAAGGGTAATTAGATTTGTTAGAACACTGATATAGTATTTCAATTTTATTGATATCTCAAACAGAAATTACAATATAAAAGAACAAACAAGTAAAAGTAAATTCAACAACACTTAAAAGGAACCCTAACCCTCTGCCCTTCCTTTCTTTCCAGGAATGTTGCAGCCCATTATCTTCACCAAAATCTTCATCCCTTCTTCCCTCCCAAACTTCCTATTTATAACCATCTAACTACCAACAAATCTAATTACCCTTATACCCCTGCCCTATAATCTAGGATATCTAACATATGCTTGCCGTTTTATCATTTTAATGATATGCTTGCAATCATATCATTTCCATTAAACAATGAAGGAATACGATTCTTCTAACCAATGTAAACTCAACTAATGGATGGAAGGACTATGATTTACTTAATTGAGTTTACAGATGGAAGATTTAGTAAGTTGTCTTATTCTATGCTTACACTTAATCTTTGAGACAAACATATATGGCTATTGCTAGGATCATCTGCTTAAATAACCTTAATGATTCTACAGCCAATACATGCAACATATCTTGGCTTTTGGAAGGGATGCATTTGTTAATAAAAGGTTGATGTGTGCTCCGTTCATTGCTCTAATACCACTTTTGGAACCACTGATGCGCACAATAAATTTCACTCTAATGTTCTCTTACAAAACTAAAAGAGAAGATTATTCTTTAGTATTTGGTTTGTTTTTTCTTCCCTGATTACGGAGGGAAGAACTCTGTAGGGGCATATAGGAAATGTACTGAGAATGAACTTTCATGTACCAACAATTATATATTCATGTATTGAGGAATGCATATGGGAAATGTACCATGTCAAGAATCTAATGAATCCAGCTTTCAATTTTAACAGTTGGAAGTCTTTTGGATTCTGATCTTCCAGTTGATATCTTGTCACTATTGAGAAGTAGAGCCAAAGACTATTTACAGCAAGGTCTGATGCCTAAAAGGATGTCTGTAACTCTTGATTGCCATAGGAAAGCTGTCAATTCAGTTCAATGGTCACCAAGTCATGGTGAGCTTCCTCTTATTTCCTTACGTTTTTGGTAAATTATTTGACATTTAAGTTCACTATTGGGTTCTTTCAAGTTTCAAATATCATTGCCGGACGTTTTATTCTGGTATGAGACAAATTATTTAATATGGCTTGAGCATGTTTGTGCCTTGGCTTATTGATCTGTTTGTTAGAGTTAATGCAGCTCATCTCCTTGCTTCTGCTGCTATGGATCACACAATCTGCATATGGAACGTATGGAGCACAGGGCAGAAGCTAGCACTCAAGTCAAGCTTCCACAACGCTGCAGTTAAAGATGTTCAGTGGTCTCAACAAGGATTATCTGTTCTTTCTTGTGGATACGATTGTGCTTCAAGATTGATTGATGTTGAGAAGGGGACAGAAGTTGGAGTATTCAAGGAGGATCAAGGCGTTTCAGTAGTAAAGTTCCATCCTAACAACCCAAATCTCTTCCTTTCAGGTGGACTTAAAGGCAGCCTTCGAATGTGGGATATGAGAATTGGAAAAATGGTTAACAAATACAATCGACGCCTTGGTCCAATCCTTGATGTTGAGTTTACTCCCAATAGCAATCAGTTCATCTCTTCTAGCGATGTTTCCACAAGCAATAGCAGTGAAAGCTCTATCATCGTTTGGGATGTCACTAGAGAAGTTCCGCTTTCATATCAGGCATGTCCTTTTTCATTTTCCTTTTCATCACTCCAATTGTCATTTATCATCGTCTATTTATTTTGCATAATCCAAATGTAACTACTTTGTGAGAAAGCAAAGAAAAATCTTTGGTCTTGACATTATGCAAACCCTGATGTTACCTAATTATGTCCCATCATTCCAAGTGGTCTTTAATTAAAAAGATACATCCAATACCCTCTGCATGTTAATAAAACATAATTGAAATTAATTGCAAATACTGCTGTGTGGCTAATATAAATAGTTATTACTTTAATACCATGAGTGATCAGTTGTTGTGGGAACCAGAATGATTCCTATTTTATACATTTAGGTGCCTAAGGTAATCTTTTGTTTTCTTTTCCCCCCACTTTAATTATGCATGTTTGAAATACAGAAGAGCTAATTGAAAGTGACATAATAGGTTTATATGGAAGCCTATACTTGTCCATCTGTGAGATGTCACCCCTTTGATCCAGCTTTTATCGCCCAATCAAATGGAGGTTATATTGCAATATTCTCTCTGAATCCACCTTTCAAGTTAGACAAATACAAGAGGTATGAAAGTCATGGAGTCTCAGGCTTTCCAATAAAATGTAACTTCAGCCTTGATGCCAAGCAAATCATCTCTGGGTCTTCAGATGGCTCTATATATTTTTATGATTATAAATCCTCCTTGCTTATACATAAACTAAAAGCATCTGAACAGGCCTGCATAGATATTGCCATCCACCCGACCTTGCCTAATGTAATCGCTTCGTGCAGTTGGGATGGGAAGATCTCAGTGTTCCAGTGATTGTTTTATTTATGCCTTGATTGTTCTTAAATTTTTCCTTATACTGAAATCAGGACAATATAATGAATGTTGAATTTCATTCTACATTTTGTCAAATGATGAGAATGATTAAAGATATTTTTGTAAATGTTCTCACCTTGTGCCCCTCCATGATCATTCTTTTAGATTCAATTATATCTTCAGATAAAACTTAATGGAAGTAGGTTCAAGAGATTATTCTTTCAGCATGTTCTCGATTGGATTCCCAAAGAGATAACCCTATCAAAGTGAAAGCATCGTAGGCGTGATCTCATTTTCTTAAATCATTCCTCTTTAATATTAGATTGACTTCTTGAATAGGAAGGAAACAGTAGTACGACTTCAGGTTTTGAACTTCTTGGTATTCCAAAAGTTTTCTAAATGTAGTCTGATTTACCAAGTTATTGATATAACAGATGGTTGATTCCAGGATTGGGTTGTGTATGGTTTTGAAAATTTGAAGTTAAATTTATTTGATGGAATCGTGCTAATTAATCTTATGGATGTATATTCTTGATAACATAAACATGTAGAATTCACCCCTATATTGCTCATTAGTTCTTACAAATCATAAATGAACAAAAAAAAAAAAACCGAAGTTGAACAATTGGGTTTTCACTACTCAAGTTACAATTTAAACTTATTGTTGCATACTTGATTACTAGCTCTAGTTATTGCCAACTTGATTGATTATTGTCAATCAATTGGTTAAGACACGTCATCTATTTAGAGGCTAGAGGCTTTGATTCTTTCATACAAATTGTTAAAGTCAAAAAGATATGTGAGCAAATATCTTCAACAACCTTAGACTATTTTAAATTTAAAGCACGAACACATAATTGAAAAAGAAACATTAATAGCAATTTATAAAGCCTAGAAGATAAAAAGCAGAAAATGTGCAATAGCATCATCCCTTTCCTTTCAGACACTTTCAAGCAATAGATAAAACTGCCAATCTACTTTTGAAAAAAAGGCGAACTTTTCTTGTAGTCAATTGAATAGGAATTGAAATTGTCTTTCAAATTAGTGAAAGGGAGATGGCATATTGAAACCTAAGGGGTTCTAATGTTTAAATTAGGCCAGTAAGTAGTAGGTAATATGGATGTTCAAGTAATTTGAAACCCATAACATTACATTATCATAATAATAATGAGAAATATAATTCACACACATATATATAGAAGAGTGATGTGTTGATCCACTTCTGTTTCGGTGAGGGAAGTGTGGGGGCCTAAAGAAAAAAAATTGTTAAAGAAAGACAATTATGGAAATCACTTTCCAATTCTTCATGGGGTTTAATTTTTGGGGAGACAACACACTCACTTTTAGATTCTTTTTTCCAAATGGGACCAAATATCCTCACCTTTCACCACCAAATACACTACTATTCATCTCTTTCATCTATTATATATATATATTGTAACTTTTACTTTTCATTATATACAATCTATTCTTGTATTCTTTTCATTTCTAGAAATCTTGACAGATATGATCTATGTTATATGTTATTGTGCAAATATTATGTATATGTCAACCGAGAGATGTACCTCAACTTTTTAGACAAAATTAATACCAAACAAAAATAAAGTGGTTTCCATACCAAAAATCAAGTTGATTGATCATAGTTAACCAAATTACGTAACCCCGACTTACAACCATGAGTTTCTATCAATAAAGAAACTATGCAATAAGAGAATCTAATATATTTAGTAAAGCTTGAAACGTGTTTGAAATGATATGTGTACAACACTACTTAGTCAGTCAGCACCTTTATAGCCCAACATTTATGTTATGACAAAAGGGAAATTCTATGCTACAAAATAACATGACACACAATAGAGTTTTGTTTGCTGAAGCAATCAACCATATAAAATGAATGACACTTTTATTTTTTTCAATTCGTGAATGGCAAAAACCATGCAAATAAATCAAAAAAAAAAAAAAAAAAACTTAGACGTATTATTAACTTCACATATCTATATATCTCGTATCGGATTGTTCAATCACGATTTGTCAAGCGATAAAACTTTTTTTTTATTTTTCTTTTAATATTTCTTTTGTTTGTTTAAAGTGAAATAAAATACATAAAGAATTGTGCATTTATTTTCAAAACAACGTTCGTTCACTCTCTTGAATAGTATACAATAGTATACGTATTTTTATATATATGTATGGTCAAAAGGGAATATTTTTTTATGATTTGACTTGCAATGATGGAAGAGAAAGTAGAATACCCTTTGGATAAAAATAATAATAATAACAAAAAAAAGAAAAGAAAAAGATAAAATCCAAACACATGCAGAACAAACAAAGTCCAACTCTACACCCACACACCTGACCCTCTGGAATTTAAATTAAACATTTTGTTGGTTTTCAAATTATACATGAATATGTTCCCCACATTTCTTGGTAGCTACCCAACCAAACTCTCTCTTTCTATCCTAAAAAAAAACCATCAATCTTATTGTCTTATACCATTTTCCTTTGAAACTGTGGGATCAAACCCCTGAAAAAAAGAATTTTTTTTTTTTGAATAAAAGTGAAAAGGTTTATTAGTATGCCCCTACCCCATATGAGTGCAATCATCATCCCAAGTTGAAAGGGTCTTTCTTTTTTTATTTTAATTTTTTTTAATTTTTGAACTTGCATTGTTATGGCTTTGGGTCGAGAGGGTTATTGGTTGTGGCATTTAAGGCCCACAAGATGGCCAGTGAGGGGACACATAGCCATGGGGTTCGAAGTGTTTTACCTAAACATTATTTAGTCTAACCTTAATTTGCTAATTAATTTATTACCCTTTTCAACATTTTAATTAGACACAACCCTTCATGCTCTCTCATAAATTTGTATAAAATATTTACTTTTCATTCATGCCAATATCTTGCTTTTGGATTGGAAAACCAAAAACACACATTCATTTTTTTTAAGAATTAATTAATATAATTAATCAATTAAGGAATCTAATAAACTTTTCTTAAAAAACTCTCATGGAATTTAGAGGTATCCCTTGTTGCTTTGTAATAAATCAACACACAACACAAAACACTTCCCTTTTAGCCTTTTTACCCAATCAACTTTCTTAAATCATGATTTTTTTTCTTTTATGATCCATCTTGTCATGTTTTTCAACTTTGTTTTTAATATTTATACATAGATATATATTTAATTATATGCTATCATGCATGTAACTTTGTTATGTGCCTAAGACACAATAGGGTTCAAAAAGTTGCCGACAAACTCATTTTGCTTTGTACTAGGCATGTGATTTGTGGCCTAAACCTAAGTCAATCATTTCCTTATTTTCTTCTTCATTAATTTTATCTCTAATTTGTACCCTAAATTGCTGTTTTCTTATATTAATTAATTACAATAAGTTTAGGAGGTGAAGCAACACCATTAATAATGATTTTCTTTTCTAAGTGTTTCTTAAATAGCATCTCTTTTCTTTCCTAATTAGGAAGTGTATGTGCTTTTCATTCATCTAAGCTGGCATTTCTACATTTTTTGAAGTATATAACTCCATGCATAATTTGCTGAAAAAGTTGGGAAGGATTTTGATTCTCAACTATGATTTTAAAAAAAAATTTCTTTTATACTTTTGAAGAACAAGATTTTCCCAAAAGAGAATAAAGACATACATTGATTGATGACATTCACTTAAGATTTTGTTACGTAGTTTTGATATATGTATATAATGTGAGATGAACAAGAAAGAATTGAATAACTAAATGAATGAATGAGACGATCTCAAATGTTGAGTTGATTCAAAAAATGAATTTAAATAAATAAATAAATAATTAGATTTCACTACATTCGCATACCAAAAAATCCATGTTAAACTATCACTAAATCAATTTACTAAATAAATTTACTGAATAAATGAATCTAGCTATTATAGAAAAGAAAGAAGAAACATATGTAAAACATCATTAAGGTTAAGCCTATGAGAGATTATTAAAGTGGTTTTTGTTTAATTAAAAAAAGAAAATAATAATAAAATGGTTGAAGATTTTATTTGTTTTAGTTGGTGGGTTGGTAATGATATCTTAAAAAGGTGGAGAATACAATTTGTTTTGATGAGTGAAGGCATGAAGGGTGATGAAAGAAAAAAAGAATCCAACTCCCATAATTTAGATCTTCTTTACTGTTTATATATGCTTTTGATTTGAAACAAGATTTGGTTTCAACTTTTCATAAAGATTTACCCTTTTATCTTTTTTTTTTTTCCCAATCTAAGTGGTTTTCCACGTCTCATGCTCTTATGAGATGCATGAACTTTCAATTTTTATTTTTATTATTTTTTTTCTAAAGTTTATAACTCAGCTTTCCTACCCTAATTTGGCACCATATGTCATTTCCCCTCTAAAACTTTGCTACCTCTACTTATACTTATTAGCCTAAATTAGGCTAAACCCTAAACCCTAACATGACAAATTAATATGAAAGCCATTATTAATTTATCATGTTTCAAAAAGCATCAAGTTTACTCAAAATTTCATAACTTTTATTAGGTATTATTTAACGAAAATTGTTTAGGATGATAATTGTTTTTTATTTTTTAATTTTCTTTTACCAATAATTGCTTAGCTGATCACATTTGTCTAGGCTATGATTTAACCGCATATTTATTAAAATAAATGGATTAAAATGATGTGTACCATTTTTGTATGAATCTAAATTAGAGAGAATTTATTGAACTAAAAAAATAGGAATAATTTTAAAATTTTTCATGTAGATGATTTGAAAATTTTAACTTTTCTCGTGAAAAAGTATGTTTAGATTTTTCATGCAATTTTTTTGATATGATATGAACAAAATAGAACCGAATGTTTTTCTGAAGTGGATATCATGGAATCCAATATTGTTCTTTTCTTTTTTCTTCTCAATTTTATTTTTTATGTTTTTACTAATCATTACGGCCCGACTTGAGTTTGAATGTTTCGATAATAGTTGAGTTAGAGGAAAGCTCTCCGAACAAAAGTGGAAGTATCATAATTACAACAAATGATATTATGAGTTCATATCAGCTATATCGAGACGTTTTTGAAGAATCGACTTGACAAACGACACGTTGCTTTTTCCCAAGAACATTATACAAAATTCAGAAAACTGCAAGTGGATCTAATAAGAGGACACTTACATTGTACACAATTTTAAGCACAATGTCAAAGAAAATACGTACGACAAGTAGGCAGTCAAAGAAGCAAACAGAAAAATAATAACATAAAGATTGATAATTCAGTTTGGTGCAAAATCGTACATCTGGAAGTAGTGTGCCCGATGAAATGAAAGTTCACTATATAAAAGTTTAGCAATTACAACAAAAGTACTTATCTGACAGAGTCTCCCTCTTTAATGACTTCCCTTTAGCTTGCTCTTCAACATTTCAACTTAAACTTCCCCTAAATACAATATCAAATCTAACTCCTTTTGAGTTCTAAAATGGCTACCAAACCAAAAATCTCAATGATAAGTACAAGAATTTTCAAGAACAATACATGAAGGTTGGGACTTATTAGACAATTCATAAACTCAAAACTTTCAATGTATAAACTTTTCTAATGTGCGGCTAGCCCTAAAAATGAATAAGAGCACCATATAAATGTGACTTTCCTTGGAAATATATTTTGGAGAGAATAAATATTATTTGCAAGAGAATAAGGAAAGCAAATATTGCATAATAATAAAGATTTGATTTCTAAATCATGCTTTCATATATGGAAAGTATATTATGCACAAACTGTGGCTCCAATGTTCTTGTCAACGTGTAACACCCCTAATTTCGAGGTATTTTATTTCAATAAAATTTCGTTAGACTGGGTGTAGGTGATATTAAAGTATGGTAGTGTACTGGTGAACTGAGAATTGTATGATTATTCAGCTTGTTTGACTGAGGTACCGATATGTATGTCACTGATTGACCTTGGGTTAAAGTAGAATAAGATGCTTGTTAAGGTGTTATGTGAAGGAATTATGTGTTGAAGAAATTTGACTTTACTATGAATGACTGTTAAGATGTATAGAATAGACTGAGGGAAAAATTGTTAGTTTTCTATTGGAATGTGTGCCTTGCAGATGTCCTACGGGATCACCACTTATTGTTCATCCTTTGGGAGCATTAGACTAATTTGTGTTTCTGCAGAACACTAGACTGATATGTTTGCCCCTCTGGGCGTTAGACTGATTATGTGTATCTTACGGGATCACAAGACTGTAATTGTGCAGGGTTCCCCATTAGGAAGTTAACAGTTAGTTTTCCCTAAGGGGACCAGTGGTGGGTCTCTTACTGGGTATGTTTATACTCACCCTCTCATATTTAACCGTTGCAGGCAAAGGTAACAAAGGAGGTAAACCGACGAGGGACAAGAAGGAGACGTGATCGCCATAGGAAAATGTCCTTCAAATGCTTCCGCTTTATGTTTTTCTTGTTTTTCCTTAGTACATGAGGTTGTTAAAAATTTTGTGATGGAACTGAGTTTATGAATTGTGGTTTTGTAAACAGTACTTTTAAAATTTTGGTTGACTGAAACAGGGCCCGAACTTAAGTTGTTTTCTTTGATCGTATGATTTCAAATGGATTTAATATATTTTGTGTCAATCAAGGTGTCTTGTCAAAATTAGTGACTTCGACTTAGTTAGAAAAATTAAGTTGTTACAGTTGGTATCAGAGCCTAAGTTTTAGGTTATGTAGACTGACTTATGATGTAAGTCTATGTTTTTGTGTCCTTATGGCTAACGTGACCCTTCGTCTCTCGTCAGGTATGCTTTATGCTTATATGTATGGTTTTGTTAACATGACCTTGCCTAAGTTAAACTAGACTGTCAGAGGTGCTTTGTTGTTTAAGACTAAAAGGATTTTGGTGGATAATAGGAAACATGCCGCCAAGGAGAGGTGCACGTAAGGGTGGTATTAGAGGCCGAGGTAGAGGAGCGAGGCGTAACCAGCCTGTTGTGGGCCAAGCTGACCAGCATGTCCCTGCTGCACCTATTACTCAAACAGATTTGGCTGCTCTGTCTGCTCAGTTGGAGCAGAGATTTACAGAGCTTATTGCTGATGCTATGGCTCAGAACCAGCCTGCACTAGTAGTTCCTCCTGCACCAGTAGTTCCCCCTGTACAGGAACCGGCCGTTCATCAGCTACAGATAGTACCAGATCAGCTTTCTGCCGAAGCTAAACATTTGAGGGATTTTAGGAAGTACGACTCTCAAACTTTTGATGGATCATTGGAGGATCTGATGAACTTGTGGTTGTCCTCTGTGGAAACCATCTTTAATTATATGAGATGCTCAGAAGAGCACAAGGTTCAGTGTGCTGTTTTTCTTCTCAGAGATAACAGTGTTATCTGGTGGAGGTCTATACTGCGTATATTGGGTTGAAATTTGAACCAGATCACTTGGGACCAGTTTAGAGATTGCTTCTATACCAAGATTTTCTCGGCTAACCTTAGAGATGCTAAAAGCCAGGAATTCTTGGAATTAAAGCAAGGACACAGGACAGTTGAGGAGTATGACCAAGAGTTCGCGCTTCACCCCTGAGCTTGTTGGTAATGAGTAGGCCAGAGCTGAGAGGATTGTTAGAGGATTGAGGGATGAGATTAGAGGCTTTGTGCGAGCACTAAAGCCCTCCACTCAGGTTGAAGCATTGCGTCTGGCAGTGGATGTGAGTATTGGGAAGGACGAGGTTTAAAAAAAGAGTTCTGATAAGGGAACGTTGTCTGGTCAGAAAAGAAAAGCAAATTAGAAGTTTGTGGAAGTTCCTCAGAGGAACTTGAGGTCAGGTGGTTCTTTTCGCAATTTTCAGCAGAATCTTGGTGGGGCAGGTGACACTACTAGAGAGAAGCCGTTATGCAACACATGTGGGAAGCACCATCTGGGCCGCTGTTTATTTGGGACAAGGATTTGTTTCAAGTGTCGGCAAGAGGGGCATACAACTGATCGTTGTCCTTTGAGGTCTACTGAGGTTGGGCAAAGTAGTCAAGAAGCGAGAGCACCACAATAGGGCAAAGTTTTTGCCACTAACAGATTTGAGGCTGAGAGGGCTGGCGTAGTTGTTACAGGTACGCTACCAGTGTTGGGGCATTTTGCTTTAACCTTGTTTGACTCTGGTTCCCCTCACTCTTTTATATCGTCGATATTTGTAACTCATGCATGTTTAGAAGTGGAGCCCCTAGATTATGTTTTTTCAGTGTCGACACCCTCTGGGGAAATTATGTTGTCAAAGGAAATTATAAGCGTGTCAAATTGAGTTAGCTGGTCGTGTGTTGGATGTAACCTTATTAGTACTGGATATGCGTGATTTCGATGTGATTTTAGGCATGGATTGGTTAGCTGCCAATCATGCTAGTTTGATTGTTCTCGTAAGGAGGTAGTGTTTGGTCCTCGTACCGAGCCTAGTTTTAAATTTAAAGGGGTAGGGACTGTGGTACTACCTAAAGTAATTTCAGCTATGAAGGCCAGTAAGTTACTTAACCAGGGTACCTGGAGTATTTTGGCCAGTGTGGTGGATACTAGGGAAGCTGAGATGTCTTTGACCTCAAAACCTGTGGTAAGGGAATATCCTGATGTATTTCCAAAAGAGCTTCCAGAACTTTCGCCTCACAGGGTGATTGATTTTGCTATTGAGTTGGAGCCAGGTACCGCTCCCATTTCTAGAGCCCCGTATAGGATGGCTCCAGCTGAACTGAAAGAATTGAAGGTACAGTTACAGGAGTTACTAGAAAAAGGTTTTATTCGACCCAGTGTGTCGCCTTGAGGAGCACCAGTACTTTTTGTGAAGAAGAAGGATGGGTCGATGCGACTTTGCATTGACTATAGAGAACTTAATAAAGTGACAGTTAAGAACAGGTACCCACTGCCCAAAATTGATGATTTGTTTGATCAGTTGCAAAGGGCCACTGTATTCTCTATGATTGATTTACGCTCAGGTTATCATCAGTTGAGGATTAGAGACAGTGACATTCCTAAGACTGCTTTTCGTTCGAGGTATGGATATTATGAATTCATTGTAATGTCTTTTGGATTGACAAATGCACCTGCTGTGTTTATGGATCTGATGAACATAGTGTTTAAGGATTGATTAGACACTTTTATAATAGTTTTTATTGATGATATCTTGGTTTACTCCAAGACAGAGACTGAACATGAGAAGCATTTACATAAAGTTTTAGAGACTCTTCGAACGAATAAACTTTATGCTAAGTTCTCAAAGTGCGAATTTTGGTTGAAGCAGGTGGCTTTCCTTGGTCATGTGGTATCTAGTGAAGGAGTTTCTGTAGATCCTGCAAAGATTGAAGCTATTACCAGTTGGTCTCGACCCTCTACAGTTAGTGAGGTTCGTAGTTTTCTGGATTTAGCAGGATATTATCGGAGGTTTGTGGAGGACTTTTCTCGTATAGCTACTCCCTTGATTCAGTTGACCAGGAAGGGGACTCCTTTTGTTTGGAGCCCAGCATGTGAGAGTAGTTTTCAGAACCTTAAGCAAAAGCTTGTTACCGCACTGGTTCTTACAGTGCCAGATGGATGTGGTAGTTTTGTGATTTACAGTGATGCTTCTAAGAAAGGACTAGGTTGTGTTTTAATGCAACGGAGAAAGGTGGTTGCTTATGCCTCTCGTTAGTTGAAGAGTCATGAGCAGAATTACCCTACTCATGATTTGAAGTTGGCAGAAGTAGTTTTTGCATTAAAAATTTGGAGACATTATTTGTATGATGAAAAGATACAAATCTTTACTGACCATAAGAGTCTTAAATACTATTTCACTCAGAAAGAGTTAAATATGAGACAGGGAAGGTGGCTCGAGTTAGTAAAGGATTATGACTGTGAGATATTGTACCATCCTGGTAAGGCGAATGTGGTAGCTGATGCTCTTAGTAGAAAAGTATCACATTCAGCAGCGCTTATTACTAGTCAGGCACCGATACATCGAGACTTTGAGAGAGCTGAGATTGGAGTGTCTGTGGGGGTAGTTACCTCACATTTGGCTCAGTTAACAGTGCAACCAACTTTGAGGCAGAAGATTATTGATGCTCAGGGTGGTGATTCTTATTTGGTTGAGAAGCGTCGCCTTGTAGAAATAGGGCAAGCTGATGGATTCTCCATATCCTCTAATGGTGGACTTTTGTTTGAGAGGCGTTTGTATGTGCCAGTAGACACTGCATTTAAGACTGATCTATTGAATGAAGCTCATAGTTCCCCATTTTCTATGCATCCTGGTAGTACGAAAATGTATCAGGATCTGAAACGAGTGTACTGGTGGCGTAATATGAAGAGAGAAGTTGCAGAGTTTGTTAGTAGGTGCTTGGTGTGCCAACAGGTTAAAGCACCTAGACAGAAACCAGCGAGTTTGTTGCAACCCTTGAACATGCCAGAATGGAAATGGGAGAATGTGTCTATGGATTTTATTAGGGGACTGCCTAGAACCCTGAAGGGCTACACAGTTATTTGATTGAGATTGTGGACAGGCTTACGAAATCGGCACATTTTGTCCCAGGAAATCCACTTATACTGCTAGTAAGTGGTCACAGTTATATTTGACTGATATTGTGAGACTGCACGGAGTTCCTGTATCGATTGTTTTGGACAGAGATGCACGTTTTACTTCCAAGTTTTGGAAGGGACTTCAGGCTGCCATGGGCACGAGGTTAGATTTCAGTACGGCTTTCCATCCATAGACTGATGGTCAAACTGAACATTTGAACCAAGTTTTGGAGGATATGCTACGAGCTTGTGCATTGGAGTTTCGAGGTAGTTGGGACTCTCACTTGCATTTGATAGAGTTTGCTTAGAATAACAGTTTTCAAGCTACTATTGACATAACGCCATTTGAGGCTTTGTATGGTAAATGTTGTAGGTCTCCTGTTTGTTGGAATGAGGTTGGTGAATAGAGATTGATGGGTCCTGAGTTGGTTCAGTCCACAAATGAGGCTATTCAGAAGATTAGAGCACGTATGCAAACAGCGTAGAGCAGACAGAAAAGTTATGCCGATGTAAGACGGAAAGATTTTGAATTTGAGGTGGGAGATAAAGTGTTCTTGAAAGTAGCTCCTATGAAGGGTGTTTTGCGTTTTGAAAAGAAGGGGAAGTTGAGTCCTCGTTTTGTTGGACCGTTTGAGGTTTTAGAGAGAATTGGTATTGTGGCATATCATTTGGCATTGCCACCATCTCTATCTGTAGTTCATAATGTTTTTCATGTTTCGATGTTGAGGAAGTACGTGGCAGATCCATCTCATGTAGTGGATTATGAACCATTGGAGATTGATGAGAATTTGAGCTATGTAGTGCGACCAGTTGGGATTCTGGCTAGAGAGATAAAGATGCTTCGTAACAGAGGGATTGCGTTAGTGAAAGTATTGTGGCGGAATCACCGAGTTGAAGAGGCAACATGGGAGCGAGAAGATGATATGAGGGCTCGTTACCCAGAGTTGTTCCAGGATTAGAACTTTCGAGGACGAAAGTTTCTTAAGGAGGTAAAGATTTTAATTTTTGTTGGGTGTTGTTATATTGTAAGATTTGGGGAAAAGAAAATTGGTTATTGATAAATAAAAGTAGTAATAATAATAGTTATTGTTTATTATTATTATTATTTTATATATAAAAAAGGAAAATTTTATTTTTTTTCTTCTTCTTCCTCCCTCGCGCACGCGACCCCCCCACACCGTCTCCTTCTCCTTACCCTAGCCACCGACCACCAAATTTCTTTTCTTCTTTTCTTCGTTCGTCTTTAACTGCCATGCCTCAAGCCACAGCCGTTACCGTTCGTCTCTCCGTCGTCCGGTCAAAACTCGATTGGAGTCGCCAGCCGTTCTTCTTCTTCGATGTCTCATTCTATTCGCGTCCTTCTTCCCGCCGGTGAAGCCGTTGCCGAGCACGTCTACCGCAGCCGAGCCGGACGTTGTTCGTTGAAGCTGAAATGTCGATCGGCTGCGCCTTCCTCCGTCCGTAAAGCCCGACCGGCGACTGCCACATTTTTCTTCGGTTCGTTCGTCTTATTCCAATCCACGTGCCGAAGTTCGTCAAGCTGACTTTTGTCAATTCATTGAAAGTTGGAACCCGATCTGAAATTTATTTATTTTCCTTTGCAACCAAACCGTGCACAGTTTTGAGTTTTTTTGCTACCGTTTGATTTTAATTGTTGGCGGAATGATAAATTCTTGAAGGTGTTGAAAGTGACGTTGGGTCCTTTGAATTCACAACCAATTTGTAGATTGTTGGAGTTCAGTTCGCCAATACCTTGGTAAGTTAAAACTTACATTGAGGAAATTAAGTGGAGTATGTATCGTGAAAGTAATTGAGTTTCATATCTTTATGATTAGGTTTGTGTAGTTGGATATAGTTTGTTCGAGAAATTGAGCTACTTTGAGGTAAGGGACTTTCTACAGGACTCACCTATAGTTTGAGTTGTTTTGACCGTCTGGTTATATCTGAACTGAGTAGGGATGTCGGACATGATATATATATATGGACATTTTGGACTTGATGTTGTAAGTATACTGTATTTGACTGGAATTATATATTTATATATATATGGATGTATATAGGACTACAATAGTAGGCTATGCTGGTATAAAGTGTGGAGGTGAACTGGTGGATTATCGTTAGACTAGGTGTAGGTGATATTAAAGTATGGTAGTGTACTGGTGAACTGAGAATTGTATGATTATTCAACTTGTTTGATTGAGGTACCGATATGTATGTCACTGATTGACCTTGGGTTAAAGTAGAATAAGATGCCTGTTAAGGTGTTATGTGAAGGAATTATGTGTTGAGAAAATTTGACTGTCCTACGGGATCACCACTTATTGTGCATCCTTTGGGAGCATTAGACTGATTTGTGTTTCTGCAGAACACTAGACTAATATGTTTTACCCTCGGGGCGTTAGAATGATTATGTGTATCCTACGGAATCACAAGACTGTAACTGTGCAGGGTTCCCCATTAGGAAGTTAATAGTTAGTTTTTCCCTAACGGGACCAGTGGTGGGTCTCTTACTGGGTATGTTTATACTCACCCTCTCATATTTAACCGTTGCAGGCAAAGGTAACAAAGAAGGTAAACCGACGAGGGACAAGAAGGAGACGTGATCGCCATAGGAAAATGTCCTTCAAATGCTTCCGCTTTATGTTTTTTCTTGTTTTTCCTTAGTACATGAGGTTGTTTAAAAATTTTGTGATGGAACCGAGTTTATGAATTGTGGTTTTGTAAACAGTACTTTTAAAATTTTGGTTGACTGAAACAGGGCCCGAACTTAAGTTGTTTTCTTTGATCGTATGAGTTCAAATAAATTTTAATATATTTTGTGTCAATCAAGATGTCTTGTCAAAATTAGTGACTTAGTTAAAAAAGTTGGGTTGTTACACAACGTCTTTGACATGTTGCACAACATGTTGCTCAAGTTTTGCCTTTTATAAAATTAGCTGACCAACTGCAGGAAGAATCTAGTTATTTTTTAAGGCAAAACAAACCGTCTTTAATTAACAAACCAACAAACATTAGAAAAATTAAAAACTATAGACAAACCAACAACCACGTGTCGCTTTGATAAACAAACCAACAACCACTAGACAAAAATCGATACACAAACTAACAACAATTAAACCCAACCACATTCATTCATTCTCTCCCTTTTGTTTAACTTACAAAAAACAGCCAAAGTCAACAACGTAACAATTAAACATCCGTCAAACCAAATAAAGGCATTCAAAAGCCCGAATCCTCTAATACAACTCCATAAAGAACAATATTTAAAACAATATTATGAGATAGATCAAAAGCCTCTTTCTTAGCAACAATTCTTTTTCTAACATATTCAACATCAACATGCCCAACAGTTGGAATATTAGATATACTAACCTCCTTAAGCCCCTTAGGACTTACATATTTCATGCTCAAATCCAAAATTGTTTTATCAATAACAAAATCAACGTCATCCTTTTTCATATTGATACATTGGCACAACATTCAACATTGAAATATCTTTACAACCATTATCATCTTGACCATTACAACTCACAACATTTTGATCAATGAGAATACTATCAACAAATTCTAAGACACCACAAAATTAGAACAATTTTCAGAAACAACACTAACAGATACATTAAAAGAAATAATGCCATCCTTTAACACATTATCAGAATAATCGTCCAACTTGCTAGATGAAGCAACACTAATAACTTTTATATTAACCTAAAAAACACAATTGATGTCAGTAAAAGCATTATTAGTAACCTTTTTAGAATAAAAAGGCTTACCATGCACCAAGTTTTTAGATGAGACAACAATGATTTTACCCACAAATTTCGCAAGAGCAACATTATCAATAATCTCATCACACATCACATGAGATTCAACAAATATCTTAGCACAACCAATGACAAGCTTTGTGAGGATAGTAGTTTAAACAACACATGTTTTAAAGTCATATATTTGAAAACCTTGACAAGTATTCACCATGTTTTTAAAGGATAACTTGACCTACTATGATTTTCCTAGATAATTTTTTTTTTAGTTTCTATAAGACAAATATACATTTTTGGGAAGAAAGCACAATTTCATTGTACTTCACAGTGCTTGGAGATGTTGCAACCAAGTTTAAAAACATTAGGAGTCGAGAGTAACAATTGTCATAGGATTGTGTTTCTTTTATGATGGAACTTATCACTATTAGTCATTAGACATCTTCCTTTTGAGAAATTAACATTGGTAAGCCTTCCACAAGAATAATATCATTGAGAGAAGGAAGTCCAAGATATTGAACTATTCCTTTGCTAATAATTCTTCCTTTACCACCATCATAAAAAATAACATGTTCAGGACCACATGACTTTAGATTAGTTAGAAAATTCTTCTCTCTTGTCATATACATGGAGCAACCACTGTCAAATAACCAGTCCTCTCTAACTAAAGTATGAAGAGACGTAAATGCTACATTATAATTAACAGCCCCAAGAGAAGTATTATCATTTATTCGCCATTCAAAGTTTTTCTTAGGTGCAAAAGTAAATGATGTATGTATATACCTCCCTTCGAAAACAAAATATATTTGATTTTTGTTCATAGGTCTACCATGAAGTTGAAAAATTACGGGCAAATATGACCTTTGTAACGATCCAACTCTTTATACTAAGCTGAGGTCATTACTATTAAATTAAATAAAGTTTTTCTAAAAAAAATTTAAATAAATAAAAGAAGATACTAAATCTTTCAATAAAAACCTCAAATACTTATTTATAAATCATAAATAGATTATGCAGAAATAAAAGTAAAAGTCAAATGTTAGTTTAGACCCTATTTAAAATCATAAGAAAATATCATAAGAGTACTCATGAGTTCTAAAATTTTAAATAAAATACTATAAATCAAAATGCTGAAAACTTAAAGGCGGAAGCAATCATAAACTTTCCCCTATGGCAAACCACGGTCACTTCTTGTCATTCGCCAACTTTCCTCTACCTCTACCTTTGCCTGAAAAATTAAACATAGAAAGACTGAGTATAAACATATACTCGGTAAGGGACCCACTACTAGTCCCGCTAGGTGTCTGTTAACTTTCCGTTAGGGTCTTGTAAGGAAGTACCACATAACTATCGTGCTTTCGAACACACGCTATCTAGTGATTCCGAAGGAACACATCTGGTCTTTGATGATCTTGAAGAAAAACCTAAGAGAATCGGGCTGAAAGTGACCCTATAGAATTACTCATAAAAGTTAGCCACACATGCATAAATAGGTGGTGATCTGAAGGACACCCATATGGGTATGACCCTAACAGAAAAAATTAATAGAACACCATAGTCTATAACATGTAGCATATCATAAATATCATATCTCAGTCATAACATATCTCAATCATAATATATTTAAGTCATAGCATGTCTCATTCATAACATATCTCAGTCGTAACATATCTCAGTCGTAACATATCTCAGTCATACATAATGGTCATCTATGAAACCATCTATATCAGTCATTCCTAACAGACACATTATGCATCCTAGCTACATTAATGATTAATACGGGAAAAGCACATGCAAGCCCTTTAGTCTACTGTCGAAGGTCTAATAGTAGAATCTCTTACCTCGAGATTTTCTTAACAAAAATTGTTCCTAACAGTCACAACTTCCAATCAGACAAAATCCTAAACACAAATGTAATTGAATTAATGGTTTGACAACCAACATCAAACTATTAATTACTTAGGCTTTCAATTGTACCAATGAAGGAGGTTGAAACCAATTCAACCTTGGTTGGAAAAATCCACAGATCAAATCATCCAATTAAATTTAGCTAGACCTTCAAGTAAAATAATCCAACCCATTCCAATTGTAAACTTATTTAAGATCCAAAGAATATGTATTTGGGCATACCAAGCACAATAAAACTTACCGAAATAACAGTTGGTTCCATCTGGTGGCTTGGCTAACCAAAGAAGCTTAAAATGACTCGACTAGGGAAAGAAGGCTCAAATTTGGCTTGGGTGAAGAGGCAGATCTGGCTACTTGAAAGATGTAGATGGCACGCACAAGAGAAAGGTGACTCGGGTAGAGATCTTGATCGGGGATCGTGTGCGACAGCGGGCTACAACCAAAAGCGACCTCACCTGAATGAAGAACATCGAATAGAGATCGAAAGACGATGCGACAGACAGATCTCGGTCAGATAGAAGCACTTCGATTGACTTTGACTTCATGATGATAGACGAATGGAAAGAACCGTGATTAGAGAACAGACAGAGACAGATGGCAGCTGGCTCGTTGAAGGATGTAGCTGACGACGGTGAACAAAGATGAAGACCGGAGTAGGGACACGACTAGGGTTTCTTGAAGAGGAAGTAGATGAATAGTTGAATTGTACGCTTCACAAGAATACCTTATAATATAATAATAATAATAGTAGTAGTAGTAATAATAATTCTTTAATTATTATTATTATTATTATTATTAACCATTTAATAATTCTTTTCCTTTTCCTTTTCCAATAAAATCTCTCCATTTAATTACCTATCATCGTTTTATCTTTTTCCCAAAATCAATATATTTTTCATTAATTAATTATATTATCTCCAATAATATAATTATTCTTAACCATTCCACAATTTAATTAATAATATCTACACATATATAATTAACCATAACTTCTTAAATTTTACCAATTTAAATCAACCCACAATCAAACAGCCTAAACCAAAACTTTAACAACACCAAAATCCTAAATCTTTAGATTAATTAAATATTCTATTTAATTAGTATTAATCCACATAATTAAATAATTCTCCACAAATATCTCAAATAACCCCCAATAATGCCAACCTAATTAAATTAAACCAAGATAATTCAATTTAAAATCACCTAAAAGTAACACACCCACTTCCTTTGATTTTTTATGATAGGACAAGATGTTGGCTCTGTCCTCGCATACATTTGGTTTGACATATGGGAATCTTGAGTAGGAACAAAAATGGTTTGAGAAGATGATCGGAAGAAATACCAAAAAATTGTTGTTTAAAAAACTTATTAAGAAAATATGGTAGTTTTAAAACTTTTTAGGTAAATACGGTTGATTTTGACATTTTTTTTAAAAAAAAAATTAAAGAAGGGGCGAGTCTTCCCTTTATGGTTTATTTTTTTAAAAAAAAAATTAAAGAAGAGGGTGGCTCACCCTCCATTATTTAAAAAAAAATAAAATAAAGAGTGGGGCAAGACTCGCCCTCTGTTTATTTATAAAAAGAAAAGTAGAAACAGGGTATGGAGGTTGCGTCTCACAGTAACTATTCTATGCATTGGTCAAGTCACACTTTCTCGTGACTTTGATCTTTAAATTTACTTCATCCCCATTCATTCTCCCATTCTTCTTCCTTCTAATTCTTCTCCATTCTTCTTCCATCTAATTTTTCCACCTTCTCCCTTTTCACATTCTGCCTTTTCCATTCTTCTTCATTCTACATTATAAAATTTTCACATTTTTCCTTCTCCATTCTTCTTTCTTCGGCCTTCTAAAATTTTCACCCTCTCGACCTTCTTTCCATCCTTTACAGGTGATATTTTTTCCGTCATTTTTCTTCCGATCATTTTTCATTCTTTTCTTATCATTAGTTAATTATTTTTGGGTTTGGCTCTCCTCCTCCCAATAAATATAAAACTTTTTGGTATCAGTTAAATCAAAATTTTTTAATTTATTTATATAAATTTTAACTATATTCTTGTATTATATTTTCAGATTTAATTTTTGTTGGAAAAGATTTTGTTCTCGTTTGGATATTTTTTTTGAAGTATCGTGGATTGACAACAATAAATCAGCAGGACCGTCCTTAAAATTTGTAAGTTTTTTTTTAAAAACTAATTATGCAATTGTATTATGAAATGTATGTTATGCTTAGGTGTAATTTATATTATCAACATTTTATTAGAATTAAATATGATTGATAAATTAGTTTAATAAAAACAAACAAATGTTGACTCATCATAGTTAAATTTGTTTCAAATAGTCTTTTTATTAGCATGAAGAATGAAATTAGGTATTTTGTTTAATATTTCAAGTGAAATTTACAAATATTTGAAAAATTGACATAAGTTTTGTCAAAATGTCACTGACTACAACATCATGCTCCATAAAGATAAAAAATAGCACAAATAGAGTTGTACCAAAATGTACATAATTTATTCATTCTCAAAAGGCAAATTAATTAAACGGGATGATTTTTCAATTTAATTCAATATATACCAAATTTGTGACCAATTTATTAGGAGTGACAATTATGAAGAAAAAAAAATCTATTTTTAAGATTTAATTATGTACGAGATTTTGTGATTGTAAAAAAATCAATTATTTTAAATAGTAAAAAGTTCATTTATTTTAAATAGTAAAAAAATCATTTATTTTAATAAAAAAAATTGTTATTAAAATATTTTGTTAACTTTTCAACTATTTAGCTGACTTTTTCAATTTTTTTTGATAAATTTCTACTCATAATTGTTTTAAACCTATGACCTTACTTTTTTAGTTTGAAATTATAAATGAGATAATAACTCTTTCCTTTAAATCATAAATGAGATAATAAATCTTTCCTAGATTTAGTTTGAATTTAAAAAAATGAGATAATAAATCATAAACAGCAGTTGTATGAGTTTTTTTTTTTATGACATTTCTTTAGAGAAGTGGACTCAAGCACATGACGGAGGATTTCGGTACAGGTAGATGACGACAAACCTATCAGAGTGCATGAATGGAGTCCTCAAAGGCGCTCGAGCGTTGCTGATAAATGTTCTAGCTCAAATTACATTCTTCAAATGTGTGAATTACTTTGAAAAAACGAGAGAGGAAATAAGAGCTGCATTGGAACGTCAAGATAAATACACCGGGTATGAATTTTTTAACTTGACAGTTGTCAATAATTTTTATAGTTTTCATGTTATACTAAGTGTGTCAAATTTTAGGTACCCCTTGAATTTTTTTTGAAATGGGCTGCAAGATCTAGTAAGCATGAAGTTCAATCATATGATCGATTTCAAGGAGTTTTTCATGTGAAAACTGGACGTCATGACTTGAATTCTAAAGGAGGAAATATCCAAATATTAAGGTTGTCTGAGCGGTACTGTTCGTGTAACAAGTGGCAAGCCTTCGGTATTCCATGCTCACATTTATGGCGGTTTGTTCACGGTTTAACATGAACTACGAAGACTTTATTGAGGACTATTATAAAATATCAACTTACGCTGCATGCTACACTCCTCAATTTCAACCTGTATCGCATGAAGATTATTGGAGCACACCCACGACTATGCCTGTCTTATATCCAGATTCATTGTTGTTGAGAAAACAAGGAAGACCAAAGAGTTCACGTTATCACAATGAGATGGATTGGACAGAACAAAGTGTTCAACAAAAATGCTCATTTTGTGGTTAACTTGGTCACAACCGACGAAAGTGTACTTTGTTAAGAAGACAGGCATCTGATAATTAGAGATCTTTGTGTACTCAATTTTTTTTTGTTATAAATGTTCACATCTTAAAATGTTTGTTACACTAAATTGATATTTACTTTTTCTTTATGTTGTTCTTAATGCTAAAAATAAATTATTGTTATGTAGATAATGGCATTAAACCCAGTACCAGTCAATCCAAATGTTTTATATGATCAGAACATTCACCCCTCAGAAAGTGTATGGAATGATCGAATTACACCTGAGATAAACTGTAGACGACGTGAGGCAGTTGTTTATCGTACTATCCAACTACACCGCAACATACTTTCACTCCTACGTGCTTCGGGATTTTATGGGATTGCCAGATTGGGGTTCATTCAGTTAGACTGACATCTCATCACTGCACTTGTTGAGAGATGGAGACCAGAGACGCATACATTTCACATGTCGGTTGGAGAGTGCACAATTACGTTGCAAGATGTGGAAGTTTTGGTGGGATTACCGATTGATGGCGAGCCTGTTACTGGTCAGAGTCATGATGATTGGTTGTATTTTTGCCAAATGTTACTCGGTGTGACCCTACCTCCCGAACAAATTAGGGGTTCAAGATTGAGTTTAACATGGTTGGGGGCAGAGTTTTCTGGATTGGCTGACGATGCCGACGAGGAAACTATCACAAGATATGCACGGGCATATATCTTGCAGTTGATGGGTGGGAGCATGTTTGCAAATAAATCAACTCGTTATGTGCACCTAATGTTCCTACCATTCTTAGCTAATCTGCACCACACGAGACGATATTCTTGGGGTGGAGCCTGTTTGGCATAGTTGTATAGACAGTTATGCAAAGCATCCAAACAAGGAATTCGTGAAATTGCTGGACCACTAATACTATTACAAATATGGGCTTGGGAACGATTCCCAATAGTGGCTCCACAACTCCTGCATGTCAATGCCCATCAATTACATGATCGAGCTTATAGTTCAAGATATGTTATTTCAATTTACATTAGATTAACAACTTTTTATATGTAATAGATTTAAAATCTAAAATATTACTTGAAAAATACAGATGGAGAGATTAATTTTGTGTGACCAGGTCGGCTACACATGTAGTCTCTCAGTATAGGTACAAGTTTGATCTTCTTCAACTTGATCAGGTACGTCGTGCTAAATTTGAATTTTAAGTTTTATATTATTTGTGCAATATTATTTTTTTCATACGATATGTTGTGTTTCAGATTATCTGGGAGCCGTACAAAGCCGTCATAGATAATTTGCCACATTTCTATACGAACGGTCAAAACATATGGCGGACGGTTAGTCCTCTCATATGTTTCTACGTTGGTGAGTGGAATCAACCTTAAAGAACACTTAGACAGTTCGGTATTCAACAAGGTATTCTACGTGGCTGTAATACTGAACCACTTTTGCACTAGATTGACCTAAGGACTGCTGATTGGTTAGATAGAGTTGCTCATTTAGTGATGCGATGGCTAAATTGCATAAGGTTTATTGCTGAGGGACATCCAATTGGGCAATTTCATATGGATGTAACTCTAGAATACATCCATTGGTACAAAAACATCACTAGGCTTTATATCACCCGTCCGAGAGCTGCTATGGGTCATCTGGTACATATTTAAATACTGTATAATTATTTTAGTATAAATTGATTTTCAATGCTTTCTAATTCATTTAATATTTAACAGAGATCGAACAATAGTAGACTTCAAGATGTTGCAGATGATCCAGAACAGGTCCTAAATATATGCTGCGAAAACGAGCAATACATGAAAAACATTCACTATATGTACGATGTCTCTATTGTACCTGCTTCAGTCCAAAGGAGACGTGCTCGAGGACAAGAGCCTAATTAGTTGGAAGAAGTTGACCAACACGTGGAAGAAGTGCCTCCCGTGACACAGACACAGAGCGAGCATGGTTATGTTAGTCCAATAATGATGATGCTAGCATTTGGAATGACACATCATGATTCAGGAGTCGGTCAATCATTAGACTTTTGAACAAGATATTATAATTCACAGGCTGGTCCATCATCATCAAACTTTGGGCAACAATACTATAATTTAGGAAGCGATCCATCATCTTCATACATGCATGGTCACGGGCGCGGTCGTGGAGAACATAATGAACATTTGTACTATGAAGTGCCTGCAGCAGTACCCGAGCAACTAGATGAACAACAACAACATGAAAATCATGAAGAAATAAAACAACAAAGAGTTCAGAATCGACGACGACAACTAGTTAGAAATCGTCGACGTCCAGGTTGTGGAACACATTGATCTTTTTTTTTCATTGAATGAAAATTGCTAAATTAATGTATTAGACATTTTGTTCCATCTTTTAATTATTTTTCAATCAAAAGCATTTAGTACAGATTTACGTCCTTCAATTAATACAAAACTAGTGAATTACAACAATAAATATCCATAAATTAGAAAATTAAGTAAACGTAAATTGAAAAGTTGAAGAAAAAAGTTTAACGAATTTTCATTAATTTAAAAATACAATGAATATACATTTTCAATAAGTTTCAATAGCAATAAAATTTTTTTTCATAAAAATTAATTAAAAAAATACATTATTTTCAAATTAAATTAAATGGCGTGAAAATGAAAAAAATGGAAAAAGAAATATAAAGGGCGAGTTACTACGAAAGAGAAAGAAAAAAATTTAAACTTTGGGAATTAGTAATTTGTTTGAAAACATTCACATTTTGGTAATTAATTTGAGAAAATGCATATTAATATAATTTTAGAAAATGCATTATTAATCAATACCAATATACTGATAATATTTTAATTAACCTTGGCAACAAAAAAATTGTAACAACTAATTTTAATCAACAAAATATCTAGTACACATTGATCTTTTTTTATTAAATAAAAATTATTAAATTATTGTATTAGACGTTTTGTTTTATCTTTTAATTATTTTCAAATAAAAAACACTTACTACAAGTTTATGGTCTTCAATTAATAAACTCTAGTGGATTACAACGATAAATATCTATAAATTAAAAAATTAATGTAAACATAAATTTAAAAATTAAATAAAAAAAATTGAACGAAATTTCATTAGTTTAAAAATATAATGAATATACTTTTTCAACAAATTTAAATAACAATAAAACTGATTTTAAAATAAATAAATTTTTTTCATTAGAGATAAAATAAATTGATATTAAGTTAAAAAATTAGAATTTAATTTGTCAAAATAAAATTTATTTTTTGTATAAAATAAAAGGTAATTTTATAATTATTTTGAATTAATCAATTACGTTAAAAAAAAGAAGAAGAAATAGAGGGCGAGTCTTCAAGACTCACTCTATGAGAGAAGAAGAAAAATTAAACATAGGGCGAGTCTTTAAGACTTACCCTATGAAAAAGAAAAATGTTAAAACAACTATATTTTGGTAATTACTTTAAAAACAACTATATTTACGTAATTAGTTTAAAAAACTGCATTATTAATATAATATTTCCAAGATGATCTAGCTATAGAGTTAGCCTTATACTTATTAAATCTGATACCTTTTCTACTAGCAACTTGCATCCCAGTGTTGAGAATCGTATTAAGATCCTTTGTCTTTGAGTTCAAAATGCAATCAAACTTGGATAATGATTCCAATTTCAATTGAAAAAAAAATAAAAAATATTGGGAAATAGTAGGGATCCTTACATTTTCAATGAGAAAGTTAAAACCCATAATTTTTCAAGGGGCATTTTTAAAAATAGCAAAATAAATTAAAATATGTATAAGCTATAGCAAAATTTTATATTCTATCACTATAACATATCACTGACTATAAGTGATAGAATTTGCTATAGATTGTAGATATTTTGTAAAATTTTTTGTTTTTACATCTTTCAATCTAATTACAAAGAAATATTTAAATTAAAATCTAAAACGAAGGGTGTAGATTGATAAAGGGCAGAATAACGAACAAACAAGTGGTCATTTGCCCACAATGACAACTTGGATCAAAAGATATGACATAATTATCGACCTATTGTTTTTATAATTGTGGTACTGTCAATAAACTGTTTCTACTTTTTTTTAGCAACTGACCAGACTCTGACCAAGTGCCTAGGTGCTCCACCTTAGTGGAGATTTTATAATTTTTCTCTTTTGGCCTAATTGCTTTTATAGAGCTTCAAATTGATCAGTTTTAGTTCCATTTTTTCTCTAATAGTGCTCGATTCTACCTATAAAAACAATCAAATAAACACATAAAATACAAGAAAAACCTCGAGTTAAGTGAAATATGATAACACATTTTAAGCGCGATTATGGATACTACAAGATTCTCTGCGGAGATAACTCATTCTCACTAGTCCTACAAACTCGTGAGAGCGAAATTTTTTTATTTGTTATGGGTCTCGGTAGGCTTGAAACAAAGTTATACAAAAAGAAAAATAAATGAGTTGAACTCAATACTGACACTTTGCAACCATGAGAGCCATTGTCACCTTAACATTGCCAACATTACATGTAACTTCATAAGCATGTGTAAGAGGAAATAACATTACAAATAGTCCAAGAGACTAGTGACTAACCTTCAATTGAGGATCTCTAAAGCTCTTTGCGCTTAGTTGGACTAAGTATTTCATACACTAACTTAGGTATCAAAGCATATTAGGCTCAACAACGAGTACTTTCACGTAATTTAGCTCCGTTGACAAAGTTAGACAAGAAGAATCAGTCAAAGGAGCTTTCAAGACTCGAAAGAAATATTATCCATTACAACTATAAGTTCTTTTTACATGAACACAAAAGTATGCTTGCACCATATGTATGTTATCCATTACAACTATAAGTTCTTTTTACATGAACACAAAAGTATGCTTGCACCATATTGGACATGAGGTATGATAATAAGAGTGTCAAAGATCTACCAACCTAATTGGAATATCCTAGGTTAACGCATTGTAGTACAGTTGATAATCTCTCTTTTCACTAGTATATTATTACATAAACACAAAAGTATGAATGGATCACTAATATATTATTACAAAACATTCAAAACCGATTTCGATAACAAAAGTAAAAAATAGTTTTCCAAAAAACATTTCTATTCCAATATTAACGATATCGATTCAAATTATTTAAAAAAATGAAAATGTGTTCTTGATGATTAGGTTTGTCACATACATAAACAAAAACAAACGTGAGTACCCAATAACAAAATAGTGCAAAATTAATTTTAATGTCAAATTTGATAATTTTCGTCTTTTGTTTGGGGTTTTCAATTTTCATTTTCTCGTAAAAATATAAAAATGGTAGGTTGTTTGATCATTACCATATTGTAAATTTTAAGAAATATTTCTTAAAAAATGACTAAATTTTACAAGGTAGTTTATCAAAATTTTGTTTTTGTACTTTTATGTGCCGTTCTCTCTTTGGTCTCCTTTCATGGTGGATCCAAAATTTTTGTTGACGGAGTCTTATAATTTAGTAAAAATAATCTAAAATATGGTAAGAAAGGAGACTTAAAGACATTTTTATCAATAGGCTTGCTAACAATATTGGTATGTTGTCAGTTATATATATGTATTGAAAAATTGAGCGAATCGCCAATGAACACTCAATGTTACAACATAAGAGAACAAAGATTCACAGAGTTGTTAACCTAGTTCGATGCAACAACATCTACATCTAGGAGGTTATACGCTTGGATGAAATATAATCACTAATATGAAAAGAGTTTTACATGTACATAATAACAACACTTAAATAGTGTTTAAGAAGTACCATAACTTTTCACACGAGAACAAGTATGGCTCCACTATAACTTTGACGTTCTTATAATGAGTTGAATGATCAAGGATCTCACTCAATCAAATGTTGGTTGCAAAGACTTCACTTACTTTCACCCTCTGATTGTTCCTCACGAACCATAGAACCAAGTTTTCAATCTTGAAAATAACTTTGAATGCATGAAGAACACTAATTGTATCTGCAAAAATGAGTCCTTACACATATGCTGCTAGCCCTAACACCAGCTCATCCAAACGCTAAAGACCAACCAAGGAAAGGAAGACACCTCACAAAAGGAAAGAGCCAAGCAACAAATAAACCAAATAAGGCAAGAAATCTGTAAGGCACAAAAGTGCGTAAGAAGTCGAAAAAACATTAGTCAATAAAGGCACTATAAGAAAATATCTCCACCAACACACCATAAAAAACTCTCCTTGTGGCACTAGATTTTCTTTTAGCAGAAAACACAAAAATTCATTTGATGATCAAATGATAATAAATACAATATAGGCCTATACATTACCAACCAAGAAGAGACGAGTCAACAAATAACCAAAAAGTAGCAAACTCTGCATGGCCAAGGTAGGGAATAAAAAATCAATAAACAGACCTTGCGGATGTGAACTTTATGATAATCTTCAATTCTCGGATCAACAAAAGCATTTGGTAGATTTACAATAAATTCACGCATAAGATGAAGATAAAAAGGACATAAGTCAACTATTGATAACGTGCAGTAATGACCGTTAGTATAGCCCTTTTTATTAGAATAATGCGGTCAAAATGCATAAGAAGATGATTAGAATGCGTGATTTATGTTGTAAACACATACGTATTTAGAAATATAGCTTACATAAATGTCATTCATGTTTTACGCGGTTATCATGTTTAAACACAGGATAAGTGGGAAAAGAAGAAAGAAGCAAATCATACAAGACATCTCGCGCAAAAGCTACACAATGGGAACTAGCTTGGGGAGTAACAACTCCAAGTAAGGAACCAAGACATCTCGTGAGGAAAGCTCACTAGAACACAAGGATGTCAGTTGGGATGATGTGACCTCACAAGACCAGATGACAGCGCTGACACATTCAGAGCAATATAAGTTTCCCACCGAAAAGTAGCCTATACAAGCACTTTGTCTCCACCAAGAAAAAGGGGCCTGAATAGGCGAAAGAAGATCTGTATAGATCTTAAGAGAGAGCTCGAGTGAGCTACCCAGAGAATGTGTAGCTGTGATGAAGAGAAGACTATCTGTGTTGATTTCCTAACTTGTAACAGTTATCCATTTCCATTGTCTTCCATTTTATTCTTCCATCTACATTTTATACTTCATATTGTACATATTGTTATTAGGTTTATGTTCTTTGATATTTTTATGTAAACATAGATGTTCATTCTGTCATTTCTCCTCTTCTGCAAGTCAATGTGTTATCAATAAATTGAGTAGATGATAGTTCTTGATAAGAAGAGTCGTTTATAAGTTTTAACGTGTTAATTGTGCTTTTGTTATTTCTTGGCCAGCATAAATTGCTAACTATCTGAGAGGGAAAGTAGCTAGAACCTAATTAGCATGCGTGAAGAGGAACTATGCCTCTTCGCGAGAGTATTCTAACATTTGGATCCCGAAAGAAGGACAAGTGTGGACACTGAATACCGAGAGCTAGCAGTCCTTAATCACAAAATACTATAAGATGCATAAGTGGTTCCTCCTAGATATAACTCACCTAGCCATATTTGGTCATGTAGATCTTTGAAAAGCAGTCATGTGTTGCATATATGTCTTCGAGAGAAGCATGCTTTAATCATAAGTATGTCTTAGCGAGTTAGATCGCATCAAATTTATCTCTCTACTTATTTGAATGGTAACACGCGGGCATTTCTGCCTTCAGTCCCTTAATACATGTTAGACGCGCTATTATTATCTTTCTCTTCACCTCACCTTACAGACTCTTGTTGTGTAATTAGCCAATTCTTACATTTGTTATTCTTTAATTCTTTCGACTTGCCTAAATAAAAAGTAGATCCTATTAATAACGTCTAAAAATAATTTCCTGTCTTCGACCCTAGATCATGTAGGTAAACCTACTGTTTCGCTTCCACTTGGGCAAGGAGTAGGAAAACTTGTAGGAAAACGAGGACTTATACATCATGCCATGAAGAGGTACATTGTGAGCATTTCACATACGATGATCATGTCGCATGACCCATCTCCTAAAATGGGAACATGCGATACATAGAGTCAAGGTGAGCGAAATACGCACAATGACTTGACTCTGTGAGTCAAGTCTCAACCAACCCATAACAAACTATAGTCTTAAAAAAACCAACAATATCCAACAACTTCATAATTTGAAGGTATGAGGTAGTCTATTTTAACAGTACATTTTCATCAGCCAAACGATGTAGGTAAATATACTTTAAATGTTAAGCTCAGTTTTCACTATGAAAGTATATCCCATCAAAAGGGACATTAGGATATTTACAAAATATTTCTTCGTTTTCGCTTAACAAAAACAATGGAAATGCCATATTCAGAAGACATAGAGATAGAAGTGGTGGACCTACTAAATAGAGTGAGGGAGTGAGCATTCTTTGTACGAGGCTGAGAAGAAAGACTCTTCTCAACAGTACTTAGTTTAGCAATAGGCACATCATGATCATATATGGAAACAATCATAGAAGAACGAGTCCTCGAAGGACCATCAGAGCCAAAATCATTAGTAGAATTTGTAGAGTCATAACCTGATTTATCAACATTGAGATCAACATTTTTGTTTTGATTCACAAGGGAAGAAAGCGACATATCAATGTTAGTAACATTTGGATCAATAGAGGCATCAACATGATCAGTAGGCCTGTCATCCTTGACACAGTCAACACATTAGAGACCGAATCAATAGTAGACACATGATCATTATCCACACCCTTCTCAACTGAGAAATAACAACCTCTTTAGTATTAGAAGCACTAAGATCACTATGGACAATATATGTAGCAACCTTAGAGGGAGCCACAGTTCTCGACATGGAAGGAATATCTTTTGCCATATGTGTAACACCCAAAGTTTAAGGTAATTTTACATTTAATTATCTTAATTGAATTTAAATTATGCTAGATTTTGTTTGGACTTTATTAAGGTGTGAGCTAGAATTTGGTAAATAATTGGTGGATTTGTATGGTTGGGAATAATTTTATTCATAGGTAATTTATATAATTTTGGAATAAAAATTATTATGTTGAGATGATATAATTATTTAAAGATTTTGGGTAAATTATGTATTTGTGTATATTTAAAAATTATGGAATGTTGAGAAAATTATATTATTCGAAGTAATATAATTAATAAGGATGGTTTTTGGAAAGATAAAAAGAGAGATAAAAAGTTGGAATTGATGGGTAATTGATGAAGAAAGAGAGTATGTTTTAATTGTGTTATTTTTGGAAAAGGAATAGGAAAAAGGAAATTATAAATAATATCATTTGTTATTAAATAAGGACCCTCATAGATCGTGCCATCATCATCTCCACCTTTCCTCTCCTCCTTCATGTTGGAACCCTAGCTGCCGCCGTTCTCCTTCGATCTCTTTCTCCGATCATCGTTCTTGGTAGTCCTATGCTATGGTTGAGATGCTTTATGTTTGAGTTATGATATTTATGTTTTGCTATATGTATAGACTATGATGTTATGTTAGATTTACCTGTTAGAGTCCTACCATATTGGTGTTCCTCGGGATCACCACCTATTAATGCATGTGTGGCTAGTTTTAACGTGTGATTTGACGGAATCACTTACAACCCAACTCTCCTTTAGGGTGATTCCTTTGAGTTCACCGAGAGCCCAAATGTGTCCCTACAGGATCACTGGATAGCGTACGTTCGGGAGCAAAATAGTTATGCAATCTTTCTTATAAGACTCTAACCGAGAGTTAACAGACACATAGCGGGACTAATAACGGATCCTTTACTGAGTATAAATTTATACTCATTCTTTTCTTTATTTAATTTTTTTCAGGCAAAGATAGAGGTAAAGGCAAGTTGTCAAATGACAAGAAGTGACCGTGGTTCGCCATAGGGGACAGTTTAGGTTTTCTTCCGTATTTATGTTTTCAGTATTAAATTTTTAGAAATTTATTTTAGAACTCAAGTTACTTTTGATATTTCTTTTATTTTTATTTTTAATTTTATAGGGCCCGAACTAGTATTTTATTTATATATGTTTTTTATATAAACTTTATTATTAATTTTAAATAAATATTTGAAACGTTTTCTTTAAATTTAGTATTTTCTTTTATTTTAAATAAAAAGTCTATATTTATTTAAATGGTAATGACCTTAACTTAGTAGAAAAAGTTGGGTCTTTACAATATGTTTGGTAGAATTTGAAGGACCAAAGGAAGACTCATCGATGTTAAGAAAGTGGGCGATGAAAAGTGACTATAAACATGGGCAACATGCTAGAGAATAACAGTAAAGGGGTGAACATATAACTGTTCATCATTAGCATGCCAAGAGAATGGACAATTCCTTTGTTTGTACACACTTTGATAAAGATGGAGGAGGAAGGATCAACAACAAGTGAGTGACTCATAGAATTAAGGATCTCTCTAGTGTTAACTCTAGATGGTGAGAGAATAAGACTAATATCACGTTTCTGTTAACTTTATGCTTTATTTTGACCATTTTCTTCCCTGAAGTTCTTTTTCCTCTTTGAGTGTTCACCATAGTTGGAAAACTCAAACTCAATTTAACTTGCTTAGAGAGAAGAATGAAAAGCAAACTATCAGAAGAATAATAGGCCACCAAATCACATCGTAATATGAATTGAACCTCAGCCACAAAACGGTTGTGAAATTTAAACTGCTTAGAGAGAGAAAAAGAAGATTGTATAAGATATCAATATTAAATGATGGCCGAAGAACTTACCTTAAATGTGGGCTGACATGCACAACCAATGACCCACTTTCTTCCAAGAATTAAGACAATTAAAAATTGTTACAATATAAGTTTTCAAAGCCTAAGGGTTGTGCGTATTGATTCAAATTAGGTTGCAACTAAGAGCTTAGTAAAAATGTTTGCTACCTGTTTATCTGTGGTAATATGTTCGAGGACAATAACATGAGATTCTACAAGCTGGTAAATGAAATGAATGTCTAATGTCAATATGTGACTTGTTTTGTTTGTATCTGTTTTTTCTGCCATCATTTAATATTGATATCTTATACAAATGAATGTCTACCTGTTTTTTCTGTCTTCAGAGTTCTCTGGTCAGTCAACAACACAATATCCAATAAAAGCTTTATTTGTATCAAATGAACAGAGTAGACCTAGATTCAAAGTAGCACTAAGATTTTTTTAATATCCACTTAGCATTTGAGATGTGACTTGTTTTAGGATTAGCTTGGTAATGAGCCTAAACTTCGACGACATATAAAGTATAAGCACGACTGGTAGTAATATATAGGAGACTACCAATCATACTTCAATATAGGCTAACATCCACATATTCACCTTTTAGATTTAGAGATAGTTCCCATGAGAAGTAGGAGTTTGTTTGACATTGGTTGTCTCCAATCCGAATTCCTTCAACAAATTCTTAGCGTATTTTTCTTGAGATGTGATGATTCCATCATTCAATTGTTTAACTTGGATTACAAGAAGAAAGATAGGTCACCAACCATGTTCATCTCAAATTCAAATTTCATTAGATTAACAAACTGATTGTCACTCTTCTGCGGATGACCCCAAAGCAACAATATCATCACCATATATTTGAGCAATTAATGAAGTTTATCTCTGACTTGTCAATGAATAAGGTCTTATCTATGCTCCCACGATGATACCCTTTTTCAACAGAAATTTAACTAATTATAAAATCAGGCATGTGGAGCTTGTTTTAATTCACAGAGAGCTTTTTGAAGGTGATACACATGGGGACAAGAAGGATTAGTAAATCCCTTTGGTTGATCAACATATACTTCTTCATTCAGAAAGTCATTTAGGAAGACACTTTTTGCATCCATTTGAATAATTTGAACTTCATCAGCCCTCATCAACAGGCGAATAGATTCTATTCAAGCTGCTGGAGAAAAGATTTTATCACAATCAACACCCTAAACCTGAGTATTGGTGGGCTTTATGTTCTAAAACTTGTGATTAGTGAATGTTAAACTATTATATTATTCAATAACTTAGTTATGGAAGCATTATTCAATAAGTTGTTATTGAATAAAGAGATTTTTTTATTGTAAACTTAGAATTGAATAGACAGCTCCTTAACTATAGTGTGAGTACTTGAATTTTATGTAGTGACATAAATGTGGATTAAGTTGGGTGCCTTATTCTAGGGACATTATAGATGCAGTCCACTTTGTATTTAGTACAAGCGAAGTGATCTCGAGATGCTCATGTAGAGACATGCAAGAGGAGGCATATTATGCAATGAGATTGTATAAGACTAGATCATGAACTAGTTGCTTTTACTTTACAACACCATTAACTAATTAAAACTAACTACTTCGACTTTAGTGACCTAGGTAACTCGACCTTAATCCTTATCTCACTATGAATTCTTGTTTACTTAGAATTATCTTTAGATGTGCATAGGTGAGAGTGACTCAACAACGTTGGCCCAATAGACCTCTATAACACTTTAAAATTTAAGGTAAATTTCAAATTTTATTATTTTGGAATTGAGTATACCTTTGGGTGTTATTTTGTTGGTTGAATTTAATTTAGTTATTTGGGGTGGAATTAATTAAGTTTATTATGATTTATGTGAATTTAATTAAATTGTTGATTTTGTGGATTAATAGTTAATTGTTATTGGTTGTTAAGAGAAATAATAAATATGTGTTTTGATATATTTATTTATTAAGGATAATTGGAGTTTTTAAGGGAGAGAGAGAGTTGGTTTTGATTGGATGTGGAAGAGTTAATGAATTTATTGAGGAAATAGAAGAATTAGATTTATTTATTGGTAAAAGTATCGACTATCTTTTGAGGAGGCACACAATGACATAAGGATAACATTGCACTTGGAGGTCAAGGCAGAGGAGTCTTTAACTTTCCATTCCATTAAATGATTGAATTGATTCTTTCTCAAGAAGGGTCATTGACTCCTATACTAGCAGACTCCAAGCTACAAGCAACAATACATACAAAGATAACCAGGATGGCTATAATAATGACAGATTCATTTCCTATTTAGTTTATCATAAGTAGGCATTGATGTGCTTCCAGACGTTGAAAGACTTGGAGTGTGACATATCAGACTTCTTTCTGGTGGTAAAAATATTATGTAATGAGGAATCTCTTTTAAGGACATTCTTTCCCCGATCATTGCACCTGATTCCACATTTATCACATGTCTTCTTCCTAAGGAATAAGATGTCATTCAAATGATGAGCACTTAGGTTCATCACACAAATATACTTCTTTATGTTTTTCAACTGTCATTTTCTTTGAAGCAATTCCTTCTTAAGTTCAGAAGTAGTACTCAGTAGACGAAAATTACAAGTAATGAGGCTCATAATCCTCTTCTTTTGGACAACTAGAGTTTTTTAGTCATCTAGTCATAATTATTGAATTTATTCAATATACAAACTGACACCCCCCTTCCAGATCACTTGCTTTAGACCCGAGAGACGACATGATATCAGTTGAAGCCATTCACCTTTGAAACAACTTTAATGAACTCTTGCTTGAAAACATAAAACATTTGTTACCGGAAGTCTTTAAACATGGAAATCAATTGAAAACTATAGTGAAACCTATTTGGAAATGACTTTTATAAATACCAAGTAAAGTATATAAGACATGGAGGTATACTTTTCATAAAACAGGACAGCATTCCTAATAAATCTGTTGAAGTTGAGAGTCCCACATTGAAGAAATCAAAGAGATTCATACTTCATATAAGATAGATGGGCTACTCCTTTAATTGCCAATTGGTTTTGAGATGGAACCTAATACTATCAAGTTTAACAAAATCATTTCCTTTTAATACTGAAAATGAGTTTACATAAAACTGAAGCTTAAATATATTTATTAATAAAGAGTCATTACTTGAAACATTGAAACTTTTGTGTAAGCTTTTTGAAGACAATGATCTATACCCACAGACAGTATTAAACCTCTTCGTCCCAAGATAGAATAGTCGATAGGAAACAATTTTCACTGTGATCCTCCTCCTTTAAGGCATAAATTTATACCCTTCTTGGTGGCCCATAAACTATAGGCTTGTCAACCCTACCATCAGTATGAAATTGACCACATGCATACAATAGGTCTCACATGGAATATTTGAGCTAGGAGAAAACATATTGAAAACATTCCCTTTGCATTCCTCAGTAAAATATTCAAACATAATATAGCTTGAAACATCAGTTCAATAAACATTTATCATAAATCATATGTTTGAACAATAACCTGAGAATCATGTTTTATAAATAACTTCACAAGCTATTGCTTGTGTAGCTTAAGATCGTGTTTAATAAATAGTATAAATAGTTTTCAAATCAATGTATTACTCACAATACTTGAATGGATCCTTCGTCGAAAATTTCTATCAAGCCAACTTGATCTGAAAATCCATATTTAGTCCTTAATTAATCTTTTGATCATGAAAATATCCAAAAAATTCCTTAAAAATCTAAAAAATATCAAAGTAGTCCAAAAATATCAAAGTAGTCCAAAAATGGCCCTTCGGTGTTCATTGACATGGTTCCAGGGGCCGGCTGCGCGCATATGGCCTAGGGGCCTTGTCGAGTGCTAACCTTACTGTGGTGGGCCGCACACTGTGTGCTATCCTCATAGTGAAGGATGCCACACGTGTCTTGGCCACCTACCCAACGTGCCCTTACCGCGTGCCTTGGATGCATTGTGTTGCGCTCACAGTCCTACACGTTAACCTTAAGTTTGCAAGGTCATGTGCGCATGCGTTGCCATGTGCATCAAAATAAGCCAAAAACAACCTCAGTTTTTTCTTAGAAACATTATCCGACTTAAAAAATCATAACTTAAAATTCATAATTCTTTTGATAAAAAATTCTTCTAAAAAGCTGCTAAAAAATGTCTTAAATTTCTTACCTCAAAATGTCAAAATCTAATTCCAAAGGATGAGCTCTGTAGCTTTCTTGGAGTCCACTTTGCTCAGATTCACCGGAAAACTGACATTCTCATCTTTGCTAGGTAAAAACGCTAAGCTTCTCGCCTCCACAATTTTAATAGCAACCCTTCTCTATAAACTAGACATGAATTTTGATCTTTTGCGAGTGATTTGAGGTAAACAGGATGAGTGGGTTGTGAGAAACCCTTTTCTAAAGTTGTCTATTTATAGTGATCCTTGCATGAAACTTTATTGACACCTCATACGCAATAAAGTCCTAACACCACCTATTTGGTCCTTGCATGATTTAGTCTTAACACCACCTATTTGGTCCCTTTATACCTCATGCTTGCATGTTTTAGTCTTGATACCACCTACTTAATCACTTTACACCTCATGCTAACCTCTTCACACTTTAAACCAAACACCCAATGTGTAAGCAAAATGCCTTGAAGTCAAAAAGGTCCAGCTATTCTCCATGACTTCCTCGCATACCATCTTTCAATGCCTAGCCTTTTGAAATGTCTTATTTGTTGCCTATAACCTTTATAACTACAAACCTTCTCACATAACCTTGGCCGCCGAACATGTGCTTGGTAACCTCTAGTTATCTCGCCAAGCACACACTCCTCTACCAACCTCTAAATCCTTCTTCTCACCTAGCATGTTTCAAGGTTGCCAAGCCATATAAACTCTAAATCATCCTTCACGCCTAGCAAGTCCAAGGTTTTCCAAGCCATCCAAAACGTCTAAACATTTCCTTGGAGGTTATTTTCCAAGATTTTGGCCGCCTAGCACAAGTCTTAAACACCTAGCTTTGAAGGTTCTCAACCTACTTTTGGCCGCCTAATGAATGTCATTTAAAGGTAATTTCGTGTCATTTTGGCCACCCACCTAACCTCTAAGCGTCTAACTCTTCTTTTCTTAAACACTTAATCAACTATGTACCAACTTCTCCTTCTCATAATATTTTTCCAAGAATTTTTACCTTCTTTTCTAATAAATCTCATTTTCTCTTATCTTTGTCAAATCTTAACAAGTATCAAAGATCTTAGAAGTTTTGGGTTTAACACAAATTGTCACGCTTCGCCCCAAGATCACTTCATGCGACCATGTGAAGGTGTGACTGCCTAGACACTCAACACATATCTCCCCGTGAGATAACACGCTGAATGCCTAGTAGTGGATTAAACACAATAAACAATCTTAACCCAAGATAAGAACTCTTTCTTTATCAAAATAACAAATACTTCATTTATATTTATCAAGTGTCCATTTTAACCAAGTACAAGAGGTTTTCACAACATGAAAATATACAAGTCTAAAAAACAACATTTGATTATACTCGTCTAACTCTACATTCTATGCTAGCTTATAGCGATTACTATCTGGATGATGCGATGCGTTTATGGCACATCAAGCATTCAAGTTAGCAAGTTAAACACTGGATGTCCTTCCCTACCTGTGGAATTGGGGGGGGGGGGGGGGGAATAAAATAAAACATTTGAAGGATTAGACCAAAAGAGTCTAATGAGGGGTTTTTCACCAACACATGTAATAAATAAATTTTCGCCATCACACATTGCAATTCTTTTCGCAAAACCACGCGATATAAATAGGTATGCAATTCAGTAAAAAAACTATGAGTTCAACCAAGTCATTTCAATGTGTAAGGCTACACGATTCAAATATCATTAATAAATATTTATAAATCATATAAAGACTATTTCCTTGCAAAAACATTGATAATAAATCGTATCACATAAAAGGCATTTCGAATAACGCACTTTACAATTCATAACGTCAAATCATTTTATATTAAATTTCATCTTTTGTACCCTCCTTAGATCAAATGTTTACCATACTCTTTTGTCGAGTTGTGACCATGCATGTGGAGTTATCTCAAAGCAACAACAATAATTTCCATCAATTCACCATTACACATAATGCGTCTTCCAATGCCAGAACACATAGTAGGCAATGAGCATCTTATACCAAAACACAAAGCAAGTATAAGACATCACATACAAGAACACAAAGAAAGTATGAGGCGTCCTATTCCAGAACACACAACAAGAATAGAGCACCCCACACCAGAACACAAAAGCAAGTGTGAAGAAATCTTACCGCAGAGGGTGCCAAAATCATTTCGCAACAACCATTCAAATTCATTTTCAAATCCAATTCAATTGTAAATAAAATCTACTTTTAAGATGTTGAGAAACTTAATAGAAATCAATGAACTTAAGTATTCATAAGAGGAATCCAAGATTTCAGCATAATAGAAATTCATTTGTTATAAAATCATTTTAGGAAGAAACCACTCAGAATAAGTTAACCTCCTTCTTGAGCTCTTAGCCAAGAATTCCTTGTCGAATCTTAACTTCACGGTAGCTCCCAAATCTCTTTGAAATTCCTTCAATTCTTTCTTAAGGTAAATACAAGGTAGAAAAATAATTCTCAATTTACCAAACCCCGCGTATTTATAAGCTTCTCCAATGAAGCTTCTTATGTCATTACTTTTGTCAGCGGTGAGAATCATCAAACATCAAAATGCCACGTGTTACTGCCACCTCTTATCCTGAACTCAGATGGACGACAAGGTCAAATTAACTCACCGACCTTATGATGTCAACTACTTGATGGTGAAGGAAGCTCACATCGCCTTATAGTTCATTGAACAACTCCTTCTCATCGAATAGTTAGAACGCGATATGTAGATTACTTGCAAGTTTTTCATTCACTAGTTTCCATCGCACACAATTTTAATATGTGACCAGTTCTTGTTGTGTATAGTTTTAACGGGTAGGTCAAAGCGCGACCAAAGTCTCACACAAACTTTCCTCCTTAAAGAAAACATCAAAAGGGCCAACCTTGGCAGAGTTAGATTCTTCAACAACCGGAGCTTAACATGTATCATAAGTAACAAGTTTATCTATTAAGGCATGAACTTCATCATCAGAATCATTACTTGATTGAGTCTCTTCATCAGATAGCATGACAGAATACCACTGTCCTTGTTTTCGTAAGTAGTTAGGACATTTAGCATGAAAATGTCTAAACCCATTGCATTCATAACATCTAGATTCATTTTTAATCGTTTGGTAGCTACTCCAAATTTTATTAAGATTGTCTCTTCGATCAAAAGATTTTTTTAGATTTGAGCGACTTGTTCCTGCTACTGCTACCAACATCTTTGACCTAAGGGTCGACATAATTTCCTCTTGGCTCTAATCTCTTATCCCATCTCTTAAAAGGTCTTCCAAACTTCTTTGCCATGAGAGATATGGATTCAACTAAATTCTCGTATGAATTTGTCTTCTTTTTCATCGCTTGATCCATAGATGAGAAGACTTGAAAAGCCAGTCCTTTTGATTTCTTTTCAACCCTTTCATCACAAAACATATAAAAGATTCTAAGAGAACCAAATAACTCGCCCACTTTTAGGGTCTTGATGTCTTGTGCTTTCTCAATTGCAATAACCTTTATATCAAAGCATTTTGCGGTAGGGATCAGAAAACTATATGGACAAGCTTCCCTTCTGATATCATTTCCAATATCAAGCAATCTGACATTAAAATTTGATATGGTCTCCTCTTCGGACATTTTCAACGATTCAAACTGTAATGTCAACAATTGCACTCTAAATATCTTATCTTTCGATATCCCTTCACGAACTGCAAGAATATCCCATGAAACTTTGGCAGAGGCACACATATTATTGGTTGGAAGGTGTTTTGATCCACACGAGTTGCCTAGAGCAGCTTCATTTTCTATTCCAGACCAACCTTTTTCTAGCTTGACACTAGTAGTACTATTTTCACCAGTTAATTTAGGAGGAGACCATTAAGTTTAGACAACTTTCCAAGACTTGCTATCAATGGACTTGAGAAATGCAATCATTCTAACTTTTCAGTAAGAATAGTTTAAACCATCCAAGATTGGTGGATGAGTAGTGGATCCATACCTTCTTTGAAAGTCTCCACTGAAATCTCAATGTGCTAGAGAGACAAATCCACTTCGATACCATTTGAAAAATTGAGTGAATCTATGAACACTTAATGTTCCACGCTAAGTCAAACACAAGAGTAACAACATAAGAAAACAAAGATACACTAAGTTGTTAACCCAATTCGTTGCAACAACACCTACGTCTGAGAGTCTATATGCCTGGATGAAAGATATATAAGCACTAATATTAAAAAAATTTCTCATGTACAGTTGAACAATGCTTAAATAATGTTGAAGAAGTACATAACTTTTCAAACGAGAACAAGTTATACGCAACCCCAACCTTAATGTTCTCATAGTGGGTTGAATGATCAAGGCTCCCCTCAATCAAATGCAGATTGCAAAATCTTCACTTACTTACCCTCAGATTGTTCCTCACAAACCACATAACCAAGTTTTTAATCTTGACAAAAACTTCTATTATAGGAAGAACACCAATTCTATATGCAAAATTTAGTTCTTACTCATATTTGGCTAGCCCTAACACCACCTCGTCCAAACATATAAATACCAGCCAAGGCAAGGAAGGCACTTTACAAAAGGAAAGAACCAAGCAACAAGTAAACTAATAGGGCAAGAAATTCGCAGGGCACAAAAGCAACTAAGAAGCCAAAGACACCATGTCAACAAAGGGGCGAAAAGAAAAACACACCATAACATATATACACACATATAAATACAAATTATATAAAGTGGAGGAGAATTGGACCTATACCAAATCTGCCGCTTCTCTTTTCATCCTAGTCTTTTTTTAATTTATTATTAATTTCTTTTTCTTTTTCTTTTTTCATTTATTTTCATGAATGAGATTTTAGTTATTATTTCCTTTTTAAATCTATGTTATTTTTAGTATTTTTGTCATGGGATTTTAATGCTTGTTTCTTAAAAAAATTAATAAGATATTCATGTTTACAATTAGTTTCAAAGAAAAAAGAAGGTTTTTCCGCCTCGTTTTTATTTCCTGTTTTTTCCATTTATGTGTACGACTCCCTTAATGAAAAACATGTGCATTTTTTAAAGAAAAGAAAAATAAAGCTTGTTATTGAATTAAATAAATATGAGTATATTTGATCATTTAAGGAAAATGATTGTCAATGATAAAATTGTTCAAAATATTTATAAATATATCAAAATATCAAATTCAAATAATAATGATTTATGATATTTATAACATTGTGATAGAATCCTATTAATGTCTATCATTGATAGAATTTGTGATATTTTAGTATATTTGTAAATATTCTAGTTCATTTTACTATATTTGAAAACGAGCTATAATTTTTCCTCGCAAGTCGTAACAAATAGATGTATCTATTATATTGTGTAATAAATTATTCATCATTGAAAATTTTGTTAGACAGTTTTTAAATACGTCTAATTTGGACTGATTCATATATATATAGTTCTACATCATTTAAAGTAAATGTATTAAGATAAGAGAAATCAATCATTATAATGGGTAATAATTTTGGAAATAATAATTAAGTATGTAGCAACATTTAAAAAATTGTAAATATAAAAAAATCTATTAATAATAGACTTCTATTGGTGATAAACTCTTACGGTCTATTAATGATAGATTTTGACAATTTTGCTATATTTGCAATTATTTAAAAAATGTTGCTATATATGTTGATATTTTGAATCTAATTGTTATATTTGCAACTATCTTTAAAAGAAAACATTGCGTATCAAACTTATTAACTATATTCAAATGATAAAATATAAGAACATTTTCAAATATAGTATAATGAACCAAAATATTTACAAAATATGACAAATTTTCAGATTATATCAATTATAGAGATTGGTAGGATTTTATTACTGTTTATCAGTGCATTTAAAGACATTGATTCTATCATTGATAGAATCTAATATTTTTTTTATATTTTGTAAATATTTTCAGCAATTTTGTCATTTTCAATAATTTCTCTAAAATGTATTTTTTTTTTTTTTTTTGCCATTCCTTTGGGCTTGAAATTATATTAAATAGTTCTATATATAAACTCTTTATAATTTTTTTATCATTATATCATGTGACAAGTCTATTTCAATTCAAGAAACAAGAAACAACAACATATACATACTACAACCTCGAGGATTCATCTCCGACCTCACATATTAAAAAAAATTATCAAACATATATATATAAATCTTGCAATTTTTTTTCATTTTAAAAAATTAAGAAACAAGTAAATGAAAAAAAGAAAAAAGAAAAATATTATAAAATGGTCATTATAATATCAAATTATAGTCGAGTTAACCTCATACTTTGAAGTGTGGATATAATTAAAATTAATCGTACCTCTTTTAACTTAAATCTACGATCGAATGGTGTCAAAATTCTTAGGAAAAATTATAATTTAGAGTGTGGAACATGACGAAAAGACGAAAAAGGAGAAAAAGAAAAACGAATAATAATTAGAAGGAGAAATGTGTAATGTGTTATGATATATTAGATTGAATAGGAGGGGATAAGATTGAGTTTTAGAATTGATATTACAGAGAAGAGTGAGAGTGACCCCCTAAATTTAGGGCACTACACTCGACAAAGTATGTCTAAAACAGTGGAAAAGGACAGACAATTTTTGGTTTAGGGTTTAGTAAAAGTTAACAACAAATGAATTATCAGAAGTTGCTGTGTTTGAAAGTGAAAGCAAGAAACACAAATAGTGAAAATGGGGAATTTCCCATTCTTTTTTCTCTTCTTTTTCCCCTACTTTTCGACATAAAGTCGCACATTATGGCTTTTCCTTTTCTTTCCATCTAACTGCTCTTTCTTCCAATTTAATTCACAATTTTTTACTTTCATTTCTCTACCTCAATTAATCCTTTGGATATAAATTTCAAATTTTGATTTTCTCCTAATTATAACGCTTTCTATCTCACCTTAAATCATCATTTGAATTAAAAGAAATTTAAACTGAATTTGAAGTATGATAAGGGTATGATAAGGGTGCTACAAATACGTTGATTTCGCTGGGATATCCTATTGTACCTTTTGATTCCACCTGCCTCTGTAAACTGTTAAAAGAATATATGATATCTTTATTTTTAACTAGATTCTCAAGGATTAGAAGGAAAAATAAGTACACTTGAACATTTTGACTAGATTAACATGAACATAGCACACTCCATCAAGTCGTCCAAACCCAAAATCAAATATAAATTTAATATTGTATAAAAATATCTAACACTCCCTCTCACTTATGGCCTAGAGAAAGTAGATGGTTCTTCTTTAAGAAGATATCATCTTCATTTGTCTGTCTGATCTTGGTGCATAAAATCAAACCTATTTTGTAATTATAACTATCAATTAGAAGGTTGTTCTGTAGCCTCCTAATTTTGCTCTTTTATTTATTGCCTCTTGGGCTCACGAGTACTTTTCAGGTGCACCTCTTGATTTCTACCTTCTATAGTTTTTTGTTAAAAAAATATATTAAATAAAAAAAAGATAGAATAATAATGGTTCAAACACGGGACCACCTGATCAGATATCATGTTAAGTCACTATTTGACTTAATAGAATAAGTTGACGGGATAAAAGTAAATTTAATATCGAATACAAATTCTAACATCTTGAAGAATTATTAAAAAAGGGTTGTCACAGTGGAATCGGTAGTTTTGTACCATTTGATATATGAACAAGAAACTGAAAAAGTAGCGTAAACATCTATTAGATGATGTGACATTAAATTTACCTTCATCCATCTTAAATCCATGTAAAGCTATTTTCTTTCCAATTAATATATTTATTTTCATTTATTAAGTCTTCTATATATAATAAACCCATAAAGGGTCAATCATGATTTATCAGCCTCCTGTCACTTAGTAATTGTTTGAAATGAAAAAGTTATTTGTCATATTTGGTAGAGTCACATCGTTACACATTAAAATAAATATAGATTTGTTTTAAGTTGGGATTTAGATTTCATAAATATGGTAATGGAAACACAAATAGGGAATGTCATAATATATAATACAATAGTAAAACTGTTCATCATAAAAACTCTATGTGTGTAGGTCAACTACTTTGTCTTAGCAATTGTTTCTCTCTCTAGAAAGTGGTACAACCAAAGTACATTATTGTTGCTTATTCGTAATTATACCAAATTAATAAAGTCATTTCAATTTCCATATACTTTTCGGATTATAGTGATCATATTATTGTTTTGGTTGTCGGCCAAAATATATATATGTCAAAAAACAAAAGAAAAACAATGCTTTTTCATGTTGTTGGTGTGAAAATGAAGCTTATTATTATAATAATAATGCAAGTCATATTACTAAATTTCATGTCGTGCTTACAGTAAAAACTTTTAGGATGTTTGGAATTTTGATCAAAGTTGTTTTCTACCTAGTTTTTATAGAGTGAAAGTCTAATAACAACATGTTTGCTTAACCTCTTTTTTCTCTTTTCTTTTTCAAATTATATATTCTTTTTTATTATCATGTTTTCAATAGTAGTTGTCTCTTAATAATTGAACTTAACTGCTTTAATTATTCGCATCAAATTAGAGGTTGTTTTTTCATCTCTACCCATTAATACTCAAAATATTGATGTTAGTGTGTTTTTTTCCCTTTTAACTACTTATTACAATTTTCTTTTTAAGACTGTAACTAAGTCAATTCAAACCTTTTTATTTTTATTAATTTTTTTTTCTTTCATTTCTAATACAATTGATATCTATAATATTCAGTCAAGGTTAAAAGTTTTATATTCACACCACCTGAAAAACTTCTACCCAACGACCGAAACAATAGTTGATAAACAAATTAATATAATGTGTATAGATATATTATAATATAAACTAAACAATGAGTAGGAATCAAGCAAATATGTTTTTTACTAATAGAAGTTTATCGATCTTAAAAGTTTATCATTCATAGATTAATAAAAATTGGTGATGGAAGTCTACTATTGATAGCGTGTTATATATCACTCCTACCCTATTATATTTATTTGATAATATCATTGATATAAAAATATCGGTGATAGTGTACTATCAATGTTAAACTGATATAATCCTCTTGTAGTATACCTTGATAGAATTACAATAGTTCTACAAAAATATCGGTGATAAAGACTTGTTAGTGAGAGTGTGGTACAAATGATAGACTTTAGAAAAAAAGTTTCTTGATGATAGACATCAAAAACTTGAAATTTGGTGCCTTCAATGGGCTTGTAGGACAATTTCTATGATTGAAAGTAGCTTTGGCTATATTTGCAATTAGTATATTGAAAAATAAGTTTATCAATAATAGACTCAAATAATAAATAGTAGTCTATTAGTGATAGATGTCTATCATCAATAGATTTTTTTTGCTAATAGACTTTATAAGTGATAGAAGTCTATCATCAATAGATTTCTTTTACTAATAGACTTTATAAGTGATAAAAGCCTATAAATTTGATAGATTCTAATGAGCCATTGAGACATTTTATATATGTTTGAAAATACATGCATTTTGTTATATTTGTTATTAGTTTTAAGTTTTACTATTTTTGCAATATTTTGATCTCATTGATAAACATTTTACGGATAGACATTTAACTTTGTTATATAATTATATTGTATTTTAAGTTTTTATGGTGCACTATAATTTTAGTATAATATATTGATGCACTATAATTTTAGTATAATATATTGATATCATTCTAAATGGAAAAAGAAAAAGTAAAGCCAAGTATATATTCATCAAGTGAGTAAAGTGTAAAACATTTATGATATTATGGAGATCATAATATATATATATAGGACGAACATAAAATGATATTTAACCCAAGAAATTAGTCCCAAGTACATATGTATCAATGTGTGTAAATTAAATTACATTATTGTCCCAATATACATCAATGAGCACAAGTCATAGTATGATATATATTGTTTCACCTTTTTTAATTTGCTTTTAGATTCTGCCAAATAAAAGTGAAAAAGAAAGCTGATTATATATAAATAGAGACATTATTTGAAAGTATTTGATCATCATCTTTTCTGAACAATTTACAAATATTAAACTTTTTATCCCTATAATTATATATATATTTTTAAAAAGGTCATCTCGTTTGAAATCAAACCCTTTTAAAAAGTTTTTCTTTTCAAACTTTAGACACCTACACATGAAGACTATAAACCCTAATTATGTTTTGTCGTCTACAACTCCTAATTTAATTGCCATATAAAGTTGATCAATATGAACATAGCTTTTTTTTTTTTTTTTTTTTTTTTTTGCTGCGGATTGTGTTGAATTACACAAAAACCAGCCAACTAATCACCTTGTTTAACTTCATAATTGGACCTGGTTTTAGAAAAAAGAGAAATTAAATAATGCTAAATAAATAATAAATAAATGGGGTTGCATGTGAGATAATAAATTATGTAGTAAAAGAGAAAGATTAAAAAATATATTGTTATTATATTGCATGTGATATAAAGTAGATGGGCAGTGAAAAAGAGAGATTAAGAATAGAGTTATTAATTTGAAATCCTGGAAGAACCAATTGATGGAGAGACAAGTGAAAATGTGTATGATACAAATAATTATTAATTAAAACAAAGTGTCGCATTAATTAAGGCATGATCCTGTCTTAACGACATGCTGCTAATTAATAACATCCTTTATTGGTTTCCACAGATTAAAGTGTCTCTAGCTATGTTTGAAATCCTAATTCAACACTTTCAAATTAAATATTTTTTTCAACTTAAGAGTTTAATTATTCATTTTAATATAAAGTTGATGTACTAGGTTTTGACTTAGGAGAACATTTACCAATGTATCTCTCTGTTTTTGTAGGGATTTTAAATTTTTTATTTTATTTAATTGAATTTGAAACTATGCCCAATACCCTCTTTTTTCTCTTTGGGAAAAATGATAACTATTTATTATAAGTTAAATTTTGCCAACTAGTATATTTTAGTGTCATTGGGAGGAGACAATTAATTTTTTAGTGCTTATTTTTCGCATGAAATTTGTCAGATATCAACTTAGATATAATAAAACTTCAAAACTATAAAAATCTCTTCTTTAGATATGTCTTTTTAGAGAGTTTAATATACTTTTGTTTTTGGCTCAATTAGTTGAATTTAGGATTCAATATCTTTTGGTCGAAGATATATACTTCTTTAATCAATCCGATATTTTCAATCTATTTTGTTTGAGATAAAAGTAATAATAGAAGAGTCATTGATCGGATTAAGAAAATTATGAAGCATCAAATTAAATACTTCTTTTCAAAAATAAGATTTAATGGAATATTTTTTATAATATATTTAATTTTTAAAAGAGGCTACTGATTCATGAAATAATATTATGGTTTACATTTTCAAAAATATTGGTAGAAAATTAACAACATAGAAAAAGTTACTCAATAAGAAAGAGTAAAAAATGTAAGCTTAATTTCTAAAAACAAACAACTTAAGTCTGTTTTGTACCATTTTGTTTTTAGTTTTAGTTTTTTAAAATCAACCCTACAAATCCTACAAACACTATTATTATTATCTAATTTTTATCAATATTGTTTAAAAAACCATGATAAAATTTGAAAACTTAAAAAAAAAAAAAGTAGCTTTTGATTTTGAAATTTGGTTAAAAAATAAACCATTGCATTTAAGAAAGATGCAAATCGATGTAAAAATAATAGAAAGATAAATTACATTTTTAAAATTGAAAAACAAAATAAAATGACTACTAAACAGGACTAATTGTAATTTTCATCCAAATTTGTTATCTAATTTGGATAATATATACTGTATTGTTATCTAAACAGAAAAATTCTATACATTTTAAAATCTTATAGTTAAATTCTTTTTAGTTTGGATATGAGTCATTTTCAAATATAGTAAAATGAACCAAGATATTTATAAAATACAGTAAAATTTTGATTATATCGATAATAAACATTGATGGACTTCTATTAGTATCTATCAATGTTCTATCAGTTTCTATCACATATAAAACTTGAAATTTGTTATATTTTATAAATATTTGGAGTTTTGTCATTTATAATAATTTTCCTTTAATAATTTGGTTTATATTTTTGGCCCTTGTTAACTTTATTTATTTATTTTAACAAGATCCTAACAATAATTTGGAGATGCATCTGAATATCTCAACTAAGGTTGATTTATTACACTCTAATTATACCTCAAAATAACTAAGAACTTGAAGGCATGTTTGGTTAACCATCAAAATTCAGTTTTATGTTTTTAAATTCACTGAACTGTTCAGCAAATAATGTTAGGCTAACAATTTAAGTTATGTTTTTTAAATCTATTTTAGAATGATGTGATTCAAATAGTGCAAATTTTGACTTCTAAAATTTTTAAAATTTCATCCAATAAAAGTTTATAATCACTTTTTAGATGGAAAGTTGACATTTCATATACGGAACAAAAAGAATTACAAATTATAGTGCTTATGATTTATAAATATAACATCAAAACACATTTTAAACAATTACCTAAATTATAATCTAATTTATGAATCTGCTAACATATATAAAACCATGAAAAATACAAATCTTGTTTAATTGAATCATCTTTTGATTTCAAATTTAGGTTTTTAGATTCCTACCATGCAGACTCTTATCCTTCATTCAAATCGTGATCAAATATATTTATTTTTGGTTAGTAAGCATTGAAAATTAAATATTAAAAAATATAAAAGCAATGCTTCGATCCATTCACTTAGTTGTCAAAAACGAGTTTAACTAAAGAATAATAATTGACAATGCACTCTCTCTCTTTCTCTTTTTAGTGGTTGTACCAAAAATTTACCCAATTAATTTTGGACAACCATTTTGTAAACAAAAGGAAAACAAAAAGACAACATTACTTTCTCAACACTTAACACTTTTGGTGTAATTAATTAATATCCTAATTGTAGTCTCTCCCGAATCATGAAGCTATATATATTTTGTTGGAAAGTCAACATGGGTCGATTTTGTTCATTATATAATGGAACACTCAAATTTTTAAAAAGCAACATTTTATATTTATACACACTCTTACTTTTGATTTTAAAAACTCAAATTAAATTTCAAAAATTTATTTTGTATGTTTTTAGACTTCAATTAAAATAATGGTTGAGAAATTGAAACATTTCATGACACATGAACAGTAGCATAATTAGAGAAGAGAGATAAAAAACAGTCATTAAAGCCAAAAACAGGTACGTGTTGTGGTCATAAAATGGAAGGTTTTAGATTTTTCAAAATACATAATAGTTCTATCTGAGTCATCAATTTATGACTATAAATAATGAGATGGGATGCCATCTAAGATATTATCATTTCCCTTGAGATCTTAAATCAAAATTGATAGAATATCATTTAAAATGGGGAAATATATTTACGTTAATTAATATATGGTTTTCCATTTATGAGTCAAAGATTTGCATTACTATTTCTGTCTCCCACATAGACTCACCACTGATCTCTCTGAAAATAATAAATAATAAATAATAAATAAAGAAATTAAATAAGTAAATAATAGAGAAATAAATAGTGTGTGTCTCTATCTTTGAAAGCCAACATTCCCCCAAACCCTGGGCCAACCCCAAGCACAAAGCTCCCACTTGGGTGAGGGCCATCCCATGCATTTAACTATTAGGGTTTTTTCAGGTGCAAAACAATTTCAACATTTAAATTAGTATTATTTGCATCTCTATCCATTCATGCATTTTATTATTCTTAAATCTCAGCTTATTTTCACAACTTCTTATTTTAATAATTTATATACTAATTCAAACAGTGGCAATTAATAAAGCTTCCCATCTTTCTAATTTCCTAAACCCTAACAATAACCTCTCAAGTGGCCAATTAGCTAGGCAGGGCATTGACACATGGCACAAACAAATCTCTACTACTCCTTTTCTTTTCTTTTACAAATACAATATATATACCTCGCTCACTCCTCTTATAATTAGTCCAAGCTAATATGGGTTTAGAAAATACTTTATTCACTAATAAAGTTAATTTAGTTCTTAAAATTTAATTTGAACCAACATACAACGAATAAAGTTATATGAAATGTCTACAGATTAACAATATAAAGATTTAAAAATGTTTTAGTTCATGTATTTTTTCAATTTAGAACAATTTAATCTTTAAAATTTATTATATAATAATCATGTTCTTTATATTTTAAATTTGTATACATTTAATATCTCATAATGGTAGTCTTTTTTCAACTATGTAAAGATTTAATTCTTTATAGTTAATAAAGACATCAGGCTCTACCTGCATACATAGAAAATTTTTGTCAACTTTTATCTACAGTAGGGATTGAATCAGTTTTACTGCTTTGAAGAACTTAAAAATTATTGCATACTAAAATTTTAAGCTTTTAACTTGTTAGAAAATTAAAAATATAGGGCGACTGAATAGTTATAAAGTGAAGTTATATCACATGAGAATCAAATAGCGATCAAATATCAATTAGATAGCAATCACATGACAATCTGTAATTTTAACCATTCAATAAACAATGAACCACAATTATTTGGCCACTTAACTACGACCAATTGCTTGAACAATCTCAGCCAGATACGACTTTACCTTCGGCCATACCTAATGGACAGAGAGCCTATATGCACAATGAAGCCTCTAAAACCTAGACCAAACTCGTCCATAAAACACAACTCTTGAACATGAGGTCCGCTCGTCAAAAATCAACCCAGCTTGCCAAAGATTCACGTGGCACTAAACCGATCATTGATCATTGTTAATTGAAACCCCAACATAAGGTATGAAATTCACATGACAATCATATAGAAATCAAATAGCAATCACATGATAATTAGACAAATAATTGGGTGTATTTCTCAATAACACAAAAGCATCTAAAAATATGCTGCTCATACTGTCTAAGAACTTTAGAGTCTACCAAAAAAAATATCTTAAGATTACATTATTGATATATAAGTATATAATATCAAATGATACGATAATTAAATAGAAATCAAATATCAAGAAGATAACAACCACACGACAATTATATTAAATAATAATCGGATGACAATCACCAATAAAACACATTCACGCATTAACAGCATATGGATAAACAAATTCGATAAACAAATGATGAAACCATACACTTTTTGAGGCAGTAATAACTGATTAAAAAAAAAAAGAAAAAAATTTCACTTTTGCCCACATACTATCCTCATGTAATAATTAACTTATTACCTTATATTGTTTGTCACATAGTTGGTAGTTTATGATTGTCATTCCATTGCCTTTTGGCATCTACTTTAATATAATGATACATTTAGTTGGTATTGCAGTAGTTCAGCACTAATGTTGGAGAAGACCGTAAACTCTAAAACCATAAAAGAGCACTTAACACATCCAAATGTACAAACAATTTTAAAATATATTTTTGGGGGGAAGAAGAGAAGTGGAGACTAAGCAAGAAATCAAACAAAGCAAAACTAAATATATGAGATACATTACACATCCAAAATGCACAAATAGAAACCACAATTGCACAAAAAGAAAATAATGGTTAAATGAAAAAACTTAACCCAATCGTATTTTGAAAATCCACCTTATAATTTCTCCAATTAGAAAAATAAAACATAAAAGGGCATTTTCTCAAATACCTTCCGTGCATGATCAAACTTATTGTTACTAAAAAAAGAACCTTTCTTCTTCGTGAAATCATTCTCGCCCCCACCCTCTCTTCAACTAGCTATCATTGTCTACTTTAGGTCTCGTCCGCCAGTCGTCGTGTCCTTAGCTAGTTGCTGTCAGAGGTCTCATTGTCCTGCCACAACAATAGATTGAAGCTTATTATTACAACAAAAGTGGTCTACGATGATAGTTATTTTCTGTCGCGAATAAAATCCGTAACAGTTATTTACAGTCATAGTATGTAACACCCCAAAATTTTCAAGATATTTCGTTATCATTTTATTAATTTTGGGTGTTATTTTGTGAGATGGTTTTAATTTTGTGGAAAATAAAGTATTTTGGAAAGATGTGGGGTTAATGGTTGAGAATTGGTAATACTATTGTTATCATTATTAATTATTAAGGAAAGATATGTTATAGAGGATATTAATGAGGAGAGAGGGAAAAATTAAATAGGAATAGGAAGAGATGAAGGAAAAGAGGAGTTATTTGGGGAAAATTAGATAATAATAATAATAATGGTATTAATGTTATTATTATTATTAGTATTTTACATATTAAATACACCCTCGGGATGCTTGCCATAGTTACAATTCATCTTCTTCCTCACAAAGAACCCTAGCCGTCACAAAGAAACCCTAGCCGCCGCGAACGCCACCACGACGACGGTCGTCGGACGAAGTCGTTCGCCTCGCGTTTCAGTCGGCCAGCCGCACGCTTCCAGCCGCCAGCGTCTAGCCGCACGGGTTCCGGCCGCCAGCGTCTAGCCACACGGGTTCCGGCCGCCAGCGTCCAGCCGCACGGGTCCACGCGTCCATCTTCACCGAGCCGCAAGCGTCCAGCCGCCAGCGTCCAGCCGCCAGCGTCCGTACGTAAGCCGTAAAGCCTCAAGGTCCGAGCCGAGTCTCTTCATCAAGCCACTTGAGCTGTTTTCATTTGGTTCAAGCCATTCCTTGTTGTGGAGTCACTTTGGTGAGTTGGACTATTATCGATTGTGATGGTACCCCCATTAATTGCCTATTCTATTCTGAATAAATAAAGTTATGGATTTAAGTGGATCTATGTTTTCTTGAAGGAACGAATATAGTTGGAGGAACTGAGACTGTGAATTGTTTCACTTAGGGTTGTGTTGGATTCAACCCTAATCTTTGGGATTGGGTACTGGGAGGAATTGACTGTCAACCAGTGAATTATTTTTTTAGCGGATCTTCAAGTAAGAGAATTTTTCCCTTTTTGCCTGAGATGCATACTATTGATGCATGATGTGATTATATGTATCTATGAGATTGTGTATGTTGAGCTGAATGTTGATTTTATGATGAGCATGTATAGCCTATAGTGTTCTGTTGGTCTGCTGGTTAGAGTCGTACCACGAGGGGTCTATTAAGGCCCTCCCATATATATGTTTGAGTATTACTGAGACGTGATTCGACGGGATCACTTACAGCCCGACTCTCCTTTAGGGTGACCCTTCGGGATCACCGAGAGCCCAGTTCAGTCCCGGTGGGACTACTGGATAGCGTGCGTTCGGGAGCACCATAGAGCGTGGTACCTTATTGCAGGACTCTAGCAAGAGACTAACAACACATAGGGAGACTAAGTACGGGTCTCTTACTGAGTATAATTTTATATACTCATTCTCTCAAATGTTTAAATTTTCAGGTAAAGATAAAGGCAAGGGCAAGTTGGCGAATGACAAGAAGTGACCGTGGTTCGCCATAGGGAATAGTTCAGTTTTTCCGCATTTATGATTCAAGAATTATTCTTTTTAGAACTTTAGAACTTTAATTATTTTAAAAGTATTTCTTTTATTTTTATGGGCCCAAATGAGTATTTTATTTTATTATTCTCACTACTTATTTATTTAAATATTTCTCAAAACTTATAAAACTAATTTGCCTTAAAAAAAAAAAAAAAAAAAAAAAAAAAAAAAAAAAAAAAAAAAAAAAAAAAAAAAAAAAAAAAAAAAAAAAAAAAAAAAAAAAAAAAAAAAAAAAAAAAAAAAAAAAAAAAATAAATTTTATTTAATTAGAAAAAATATCAACCTTCTAAAAAGGTTGGGGTTTTACAGTTCTCACTACTTATTTATTAAATATTTCTCAAAACTTATAAAACTAATTTGCCTTTAAAAAAAAAAAAAAAAAAAAAAAAAAAAAAAACTACA